>CAWUFW010018150.1:0-233356 GCA_963921515.1 Calotriton arnoldi
TATTCAAGATGTTTGACACCAAACACGACATGTTTAGGTGCAGCCATTCCATAGTTAGCATTTTACCGCGAGGATATAATGCGTTTAAGAGTATATGGTCAGGCTGCACTACAAACAGCATCAGAGATTGTCTCCGAACGCTGCAGAGGGGCCCTGCTCATGCAGGGGCACCCTCTCACATAGGAACCATGCACTCTGCCTTTAGGATTGATAAGGCCTGCCTTAGGAGTGACTTATAGGTTTATATGTGTGTATGCATTTAGTGATATAGGTAACCTATACCACAGTAAGGGGTGCATGCACCACCTTACCCAGGCTGCAGTAGCAGACCTGTGGTGTCAGTTTGGATGGCCTTCCAGGGGTGGCATAATACATGCTGCAGCCCCTGGCAGGCCTCTGAGGTACCTATGCCCTTGGTACATAGTATACCATATACTAGGGACTTACAAGGGCACTCCAGATCCCAATCAGTGATGTGCCTAAGGCCCATGGAGACCCTTTTAAAGAGGAAACAGCTAGGCTGGGGTTCTGAATAGCAGGGCCCCAGCCAGACTAATGTCGAAAACCAGTGAAGCATCAGCAAAAAGTGGGGGTACCCATGTGAAGCAGATCCTACTCACCTACACAACCCCCCAAACGTAGGGACATTAAACTAACCTTGCCCAGTTAAGTCTTCATGTTCTAAGTGGAAATACCTAGAGAGTCCATCTGCATTCGCATGGTTACTCCCAGGCCTATGTTCCACTGTAAAGTCCATCCCCTGTAGGGAAATGGACCACCTAAGCAGTTTGGGGTTTTCACCCTTCATTTGTTTTAGCCATAAGAGGGGCTTATGGTCTGTCTGAACCAGGAAGTGTGTACCAAACAAGTATGGCCTCAACTTCTTCAGAGCCCAGACCACAGCAAAGGCCTCCCTCTCTATGGCTGACCAACGTTTCTCTCTAGGGGTCAGCCTTCTGCTAATAAAAGCTACTGGCTGATCCTGACCTTCTTCATTCAATTGTCACAGTACAGCCCCTACCCCCAATTCAGATGCATCTGTTTGAACAATGAACTTCTTGGAGTAATCAGGACTCTGCAGAATTGGAGCAGTGCACATGGCCTGCTTGAGGTCATCAAATGCCTTTTGACAGCTAGCTGTCCACTGAACCTTTTGGGCATTTTCTTAGAAGTTAAGTCATTCAAGGGTGTCACTATTGATCCATACCCCTTGACAAATCTCCTATAGTACCCAGTCAGGCCTAAGAAGGCTCTCACCTGAGTCTGGGTAGTGGGAGCAGTCCAGTCCATGATGGTCTGGATCTTGCTCTGCAAAGGTTGAACCTGGCCTCCACCCACAAGGTGGCCCAGGTACACAACCTGACTCTGCCCTATCTGGCACTTAGTGGCCTTGATAGTCAGGCCTGCCTTTTGCAGGGCCTGTAAAACATTCCTGAGGTGGACCAGGTGATCCTCCCAGGTGGAGCTAAAGACAGCAATATCATCTAGATAAGCTGCACTATAGGCTTCCAGTCCTGTGAGAACTGTGTTCACCAACCTCTGGAAAGTGGCAGGTGCATTTTTCAGACCAAAGGGCATTACCACAAATTGATAATGCCCACTAGGGGTTGAAAATGCTGTTTTGGGCTTTGCAGTATCAGCTAGTCTGATCTGCCAGTAGCCAGCTGTTAGGTCAAATGTGCTGAGATATTTGGCAGAGGCCAAAGTATCTATGAGCTCATCTGCCCTGGGTATTGGATGGGCATCAGTCCTAGTGACTGCATTGAGACCCCTGTAGTCTACACAAAACCTCATCTCTCTTTTCCCACCACTGGTGTGAGGTTTCGGTACTAGGACTACTGGACTAGCCCAAGGGCTATCTGAGGGCTCAATTACTCCCAATTCCAACATTTTCTGGACTTCAGTCCTGATACAGTCCCTGACATGGTCAGGTTGCCTATAAATCTTGTTTTTAATAGGCAGACTGTCCCCAGTGTCCACTTCATGAGTGCACCAGGTGGTCTGACTGGGTGTCAGTGAAAACATATGTCTAAACTGATTGAGGACTTGCCTGCAATCAGTTTGTTGCTGGGTAGTGAGGCTGCCGGCCAAGGCTACACCATCAACTGACCCATCGTCAGGGTTCTGGGAGAGCAGGTCAGGGAGTGGGTCACTCTCTTCCTCCTGCCCTTCATCAGTAGCCATGAGCAAGCCCATGTCTGCCCTGTCCACATATGGCTTTAGTCTGTTGACATGGAGAACCCTTTGGGGACTCCTGGGTGTTCCCAGGTCCACTAAGTAAGTGACCTCACCCTTCTGCTCAACAATAGTGTGGGGTCCACTCCATTTGTCTTGGAGAGCTGCTGGGGCCACTGGCTCCAACACCCACACCTTCTGTCCTGGCTGGTAAACAGTCAGAACAGCCTTTTGGTCATGCCAGGCCTTTTGAAGTTCCTGGCCAGCCTCAAGGTTTTTGGTTGCCTTTTTCATGTACTCAGCCATCCTGGAGCGGAGACCAAGTACATAGTCCACTATATCTTGCTTTGGGGGCTTGAGAGGTAACTCCCATCCTTCCTTCACCAAGCACAGTGGACCCCTCACAGGGTGGCCAAACAGAAGTTCAAAAGGGCTGTAACCAACCCCCTTCTGAGGCACCTCCCTATATGCGAATAAAAAGCAGGGCAAGAGTATGTCCCATCTACGCCTAAGCTTTTCTGGGAGCCCTTTAATCATGCCCTTCAAGGTTTTGTTGAATCTCTCAACTAAACCATTGCATTGTGGGTGATAGGGGGTGGTGAACTTATAAGTCACTCCACACTCCTTCCACATTGCTTTTAAGTACCCAGACATGAAGTTAGCACCCCTGTCTGATACTACCTCCTTAGGAAAGCCCACTCTTGAGAAGATTCCCAGGAGGGCCCTTGCCACCACAGGTGCTGTAGTGGTCCTGAGGGGAATAGCTTCTGGGTACCTGGTGGCATGATCCACTACCACCAGGATAAACCTGTGCCCAGAGGCTGTTTGGGGATCCATGGGACCAACAATGTCAATCCCTACCCGTTCAAGGGCACCCCCACCACAGGTAGTGGTATCAGGGGGCCTTTGTAGTGCCACCTGCTTTGCCACTGGCTTGGCAGGTTACACAGGAGCGACAAAACTCCTTACTGTCTTCAGACATGTGGGGCCAGTGAAAGTGAGGGACAATTCTGTCCCAAGTCTTGTTCTGGCCCAGGTGTCCTGCTAAGGGAATATCATGGGCTAGGGTCAATAGGAAGCCCCTGAACTTCAAAGGTATTACCAACCTCCTGGTAGCACCAGGCTTGGGGTCTCTACTCTCTGAGTACAGGAGTCCATCATCCCAATACACTGTATGGGGACCACTAGCTTTCCCAGCAGCCTCAGCAGCAGCTTGCTGTCTGAGGGGTTCAAGGGAGGGGCAGCTCTGCTGCTCCTGGCTCAGATCTGCCCTAGAAGGTCCCCTGTCCCCAAGAACTCAACCTGGTCAGGTTCAAGTTCCTCTGGGACAGTTCCTTCTTCAGGGCTGAGATCATCCCCCTCAAGGGACTGATCTTCCTCCTGAGCCAAGGGGAAGGCACTGCCTTAACCCTACTACTCCTCCTCTTGGAAGGCACTTGGTCCATTCTTCCAGAATCCAAGGCCTGTTCAGTGCTAGACATTTTGGCTTGTGACCTGGTCACAGCAAACACATCTGCAGGGATCCCCAGCATTTCTGCATGGGTCCTGAGCTCCACTTCTGCCCAAGCAGAAGTCTCTAAGTCATTGCCAAGCAAGCATTCGACTGGTAGGTTTGCACTTACCACAACCTTCTTAAGGCCAGTTACCCCTCCCCAGGAGAAGTTAACAACTGCCAGAGTATGGTCTGTTCTGACATTGCTAGCATTGGTCACTTGGTACATCTCACCAAGCATAACTTGCCCAGGTAGCACAAGGTCTTGTGTCACCATTGTGACACTTGCCCCTGTGTCCCTAAATGCCAAAGCCTCTCGTCCATTGATTAAAGGCTGTTGTCTGTACTTGCCCAGATTACTGGGACTCATAGAGGAGGGCACATCCATGCCTCCATCACAGACTAACACAGCCTGAGTCAGTTCTCTAACTAGGTCAGAGCCCAACTCAGTTCCCAGGGTGAACCCTACTAAACCCTTTGCTGGAGCACTTCCACCAACTGTACTAGGGGGAACAGGTGCCTTAGGGGCATTGGTGGGTGCTGGACTGGAGTCTTTGGACTTGGTGCAATCACTGGTCCAGTGGGTCTTTTGCTTACAGACCTTGCACCATGGTTTTCTTTGGCCTTTACCCTTGGTAGACTGGGAATCCCCACCAGACGAAGATTTTTGGGGGCCTGATGAAGACTTTTGATCTTTACCCTTCTCCCCACCCTTGTCAGAGTTCTTAGCATCTTGCTTCTTGGTTTCCCCACCTTGGTTCTGTACCTTCTGCTTCACCCTGGTTCTGACCCATTTGCCTGCCTTCTTTCCCAATTCTTGGGGAGAGGTCAGATCAGAGTCAACCAGGTATTGATGCAACAGCTGATTTTGACAGTTATTAAGAATCTGCTCCCTCATTATCAGATTATACAATCCTGAGAAGTCACACACCTTACTGCCCATCAACCAGCCTTCCAGAGCCTTGGCAGAACAATCCACATAGTCTACCCAGTCTTGAGTCTGTGCTTTTGGGTGTCTCTGAACTTCAACCTGTACTGTTCAGTGGTTAGGCCAAACCCATCAATAAGAGCACTCTTCAAGACCTTGTAATTGTCAGCATCCTCCTCTCTAACAGTGAGGAGCTTGTCTCTACCTTTGTCAGCAAAGGAGAGCCACAAGATTGCTGCCCACTGCTCCTGAGGGACCTTCTGTACTTTACAGGCCCTCTCTAAAGCAGTTATCCATTTGTGGATATCATCCCCACTCTGGTAGGGAGGGACAATCTTGCTCAGGTTCCTATGGTCATAGGACCTTTCCCTATCTCTAGGGACATGGCTGCCACCATGGGACTCTAGTCCCAACTTTCTTCTCTCTCTAAGGAGATCTAGGGATTCTCTATCTAAAGCCAATTGCTTCTTCCTGATCTCTAGTTGAGTTTCCTCATACTGGACCAGTCTCTTTCTTCTCTCATGAGAGGATTCCCTCCTGTGAGAAGAAACAGAGCTCCCTATTGAGGTGCCAGAGTGGTTAGACTCCTGAGAAGGAGACCTAGACTTTCTGAGCACACTCATAATCCTTCCTGGGGGACAAAGGTGTGGTTCTCTAGATCCTCATCTTCATCTTCCCCAGAAGGGATTGGGTTTTCCAGGTCAGGGTCATTGTCACCCTCCTGGTCAGTTTCAGAGGGGGCTGGGGGTAGTGGTACCCCTGGCCCCTTCCTCATCTGCTGGCCCACCCTCTGCTCCTACCCCTTCAGTCTCTGAGGACTTACTAAGATCATAAGCCACCAACAACTCCTGGAGGTGTTGGGTGGTGGGACTTTGGCCTGTCCTTAATTTCCTCACGTTACACAAAGCTCTCAATTCCAAGAATGGGAGTGTATCATACTTGGAGGGTGGAAGCTCAATGGCTTCCTGCAAGGAATCTTTGGATCCTGCTTTTAAAGACATTACTAGTGTGGTGTGGTGTATGCACTACCTACTCTAGTGTGGCCTACTAAACTCTCTTGAGTTGTAGAAAGGGTTGTGCTATCCCTTAACACACAACTCTAAGTTCAGTAGAACTTACTGTAATTCTAAGCTTAAATTATATGTACCTTAGGTACCTTTAGTGGTTTTCAGTTGATCAATTCAATTGAGATTATCTGGTAAAACAATAGCAAGCTGGAATCCCACACGCTGCACACCAATGTGAGAAGTTGGCCTGGCATATGCTGTCCACTAATTATAGTGGGCACCTTGCACCAGTCCAAATCGACTCTTATGGTAGGTAGGTTAAAGACAACCTTATTGAAAGCTATCCTAGTGGTAGCTGTGGAGAGCAGCCTTCAGGCTAAGTCTTGAAGGAATGTAAAGCAGCTTGTTTTACCAGTCTATAATCTCTTGAGTGACCAAATGAAAGAGCACCACACCAGGTATATATTCAAAATATATGTATTTATTACTAAACACACCCCTCT
This sequence comes from Calotriton arnoldi, assembly GCA_963921515.1. Classification (NCBI taxonomy): domain Eukaryota; kingdom Metazoa; phylum Chordata; class Amphibia; order Caudata; family Salamandridae; genus Calotriton; species Calotriton arnoldi. The sequence goes on from CAWUFW010018150.1 coordinate 6,106, forward strand.
AGTCTCTTTATGAGGCTAGAGTTCGAAATACATAGGTTATAAGATCTTAAGTCACAGTAATAGCACAAATACACGTTTGGGCCCTAGGGGCGTACCAAACCATATACCAATAAAGTGGTATGCGAACCACGACTGAACTAGACACTAGGCCTAGAGCCTCTAGAAGTGCTTGGACCACAAGGAACCACCCAAGGTAGTGACACAGGGGACCCACGGGAGACGCGTGCAGTGTAAATACACAACCGCGATACGCCGTTAACTTCTATGGAGAAAGTCGGGATCGGGAAAATAGAGGAAAGGGACACTTAAAAGAGGACTAGGACAAAACCCTTTGAGATCTAGGACTTTGAAGAGTCTCTACCCACGGGAGCACCGGAGTACTCGTGTTACCTCACCCAGGAAGCCGGGTGCATAGGTGCCTTTCGGGGTCGGGTTTCGTCGTCGTTTCGTATGGCGATCTGCTGCAAAGTGCTGCTGGCGACCAGGAGAAAAGTGTCCGGGTGGATCCAAGAGTGGATCGGAGTTCTGGTGAACCTGAAAGCAGAGGGGACAGAGTCTGGGTCACTAGCCAGTGACCAGGGAGGCGATGGACAGATGCCCACCGATGTCGAGTGCTTCAGGTTCGTTGATGGTTGTCTTGACTCTTCAGCCACGAGGTCCGGGAGGTGTTGTCAGTGACCAGAAGCAGGATTCGGGCTGTTGCTCAATGTCTGTCGAGTGCAGAGGTGTCGGCGACCAGATTGGACCCAACAAGCCTTGGCAACGGCAAGTCTCGAGTAAGATGTAGATCGTCGATGATGCAGACCAGCAAGGTCTGGGGAACTCACCCAGCGAGGGTAAGTGAGGGCAGGCCTGGAGCAACCAGACTGCCAAGTAAAGAAAAGATTGGCCTTCGTTAAGGGCTACTAGCCAACGGGCTAGCGACCGCGAATGAGCCTCGTGACGCCGCACGTGGAGCTGGCTTACAGGACACTCGTGGAGTGGGGGCCAGTGATCTTCGGTGCAGGGGGTGCTGGAGGCTAGGGCTACTCGGAGCCCAAAGTACGACTTCTTGGGAGACCCAGAAGATGGTGCACTTGCAAGTGTGCTTGGTGTCCAGGGGTCACGGTCTCAAGTCACCCACGATAGCCACGGGCCTCAACTTTGCTGGGGACTCAGGGTAGCCTCGGGGAAGTCTGAGAATCCACCTCTGGTGATGCGATGACTTCGGCGTCTGACGGGAGCTTCAGTAATGCGAACCGGACAGATGCTTCTTTGGTGCCTGCCAAGCAGGGGAGTCACTCCTTGACCCCAAGGGAGATTCTTCAGTCCTCTAATCGTGAGTAGAGCGTCGAAGGTCCAGGATTCAGTTTCAGAGTTTCGTCCAGGTATAATCTAAAGTCCTAAGGACTGGGTTCCTACCTTTATTCTAAAAATAGGGGATGGACTACTCTGTGGCCCCACCTATGGGTGGGTCAGGGCAGAGGGTGGCTACACCCTTTCCCTTTGTCCAGTTCGCGCCAAAGCAGGGGCTGCGAGCCCCTGATCCAGTTTGAACTGGGGTATGCACAGGGACACCAAATGTGCCCCCAGTGCAGGACTTCAAAGCACCCGAAAGTGCTCCCGCCCAGCCCCAATACACATTGTCCTGTCTGGGGAGGTGGTCACACCTCCCTGGGACAGGAAACCTATTGTCCAGGCCTCCCCTGCCGGAGTTTCGTCCAGCAGCAGGAGGCCAGACTCGTGTCTGTGGCAGCAGCATCCATTTTGTGATGCCAGGGCTCTGGAAAGAAGTTACCGGACTCGTCAGAGTTAACATGCCTTTCCCTCTAGAAGGGTGGAATGCTACCCCCGCCGCCAGGATTGGCGGGGGGTAGTATTCCAAGATGTTTGACACCAAACACGATATGTTTAGGTGCAGCCATTCCATAGTTAGCATTTTACCGCGAGGATATAATGCGTTTAAGAGTATATGGTCAGGCTGCACTACAAACAGCATCAGAGATGGTCTCCGAACGCTGCAGAGGGGCCCTGCTCATGCAGGGGCACCCTCTCACATAGGAACCATGCACTCTGCCTTTAGGATTGATAAGGCCTGCCTTAGGAGTGACTTATAGGTTTATATGTGTGTATGCATTTAGTGATATAGGTAACCTATACCACAGTAAGGGGTGCATGCACCACCTTACCCAGGCTGCAGTAGCAGACCTGTGGTGTCAGTTTGGATGGCCTTCCAGGGGTGGCATAATACATGCTGCAGCCCCTGGCAGGCCTCTGAGGTACCTATGCCCTTGGTACATAGTATACCATATACTAGGGACTTACAAGGGCACTCCAGATCCCAATCAGTGATGTGCCTAAGGCACATGGAGACCCTTTTAAAGAGGAAACAGCTAGGCTGGGGTTCTGAATAGCAGGGCCCCAGCCAGACTAATGTCGAAAACCAGTGAAGCATCAGCAAAAAGTGGGGGTACCCATGTGAAGCAGATCCTACTCTCCTACACCGAGGAACAAGAAAGCAGTAAAAAAAGTGTGCAAAACGCACAAAGGGGGCAGGGTAGAAACACCCTGACCCCCTAGGTCTGCTCAGGGGGTCCCACAAGGACCCCCTGGGCAGAAAAAAGCATTTTACTTTTTTTTTTAAATCGGCAGGATGTGCTCAGGGAGCGCAAATCCTGACGAAAAAAAAAAAATCGAAGGGCGGTCTCCCGTGCTTCGATTGTATTTTGCCCCGGGTGGCCCAAGTCCCGGGGGCATGGTGAGGGGTTAAATTTATGTATGGGGGCCTCAAAGGGCCCCCAAACCCGGGACCGCCACCCCCGGGGCTTTCTTTTAAAATGGTGCGGGAGGGCTCTGAGCCCTCCCGCAGCCCCGGGACCACCACCTCCCTGGGGCTTCTTTTTTACTTTTTGCAGTGTGGGGGGCTCGAGCCCTCACACGCCCGGGACCACCACCTCCCGGGGCACACAAATTAAAATGGGGGTCCGTTTTGGACCCCGAAGCCCGGGGACCACCACCTCCCGGGGCTTCTTTTTTACTTTTTGCAGTGTGGGGGGGCTCGAGCCCTCCACACGCCCGGGACCACCACCTCCCGGGCACTAACAAATTAAAATGGGGGTCCGTTTTGGACCCTCGAAGCCCGGGGACCACCACCTCCCGGGGCTTTGCTGATGTGGGGAGGGGGCCGCACGGCCCCCTCCTGGAGCCTGTGGTGGCCCTGGGGACCGCCACCCCCAGGGCCGGCTCCTGCAGTGTCCCGGGTGCCTACCCCCGGGACACTGCTGTTTGCAATGACAGGACGGGAGCCTCGCGGCTCCCGTCCTGTCATTGCAAACTGCTTGGATATTGGAAGAGAGAGCAGGGAAACCTGCTCTCGCTCCAATATCCAAAGACAATTAGCTTTCCACACGGGGAGCAGCATGTTAGCTGCTCCCCGTGTGGAAAGCAATGCCGGCTCCTTCGGACACGGGAGCCGGCGGGACTGTGGGGGTTTGGGGACCCCCACAGTCCCCAACCAGAAGGCCAGGCCCCGGGGATGGGGTCCCGGGGCCATAAGTGGCCCGGGAGGGCAACGCGGCCCCCTCCCCAGAAATTATAAAAAAAGAAAGGCCTGCCCCGGGGGATGGGGTCCCCGGGGCAAAGGAGGCCTGAGGAGGGGGCCACGCAGCCCCCTCCTTAAAAGGAATGTTAGTGTGGCCATGCCCCGGGGATGGGACCCCGGGGCAGTTTTGGCCAGGGGAGGGGGCCACGCGGCCCCCTTCCAGTTTAATTTTAATTTAAAAAAAAGGGGTAAGGCCCTGGGGATGGGGTCCCCAGGGCCCAAAAATAAGAAAAGGAAGGGGGCCACACAGCCCCCTTCAGGAAAAAAACAAAACAAAAAAACGATCGGGCGCAGGCCCCGCCCCTTCCTTCACCACTCTGCAAACGCACCCCTGGCGCGTTTGCCAATGGGAAGTAATTCCCTTGAATGCTGGGGGTCCCTGGGGCCAACTAGCCCACCAGGAACCTCCAGTATGCGCCAGGGGCTGCGTTGCAGAGAGGTGTACAGAGGCCACGCCCCTTTATACACCTCTATGCAATGCAGCTCTGTGGCGCTTTGGAGGTACATGGTGGGCTAGTTGGCCCCAGGAACCCTCAGGATTCAAGGGGACTTAATCCCCAACTTAAAACGCGCCACGGGCGCGTTTGCACAGTGGTGAAGGGAGGGCGCGGGGCTTCAGGTGACATGTGTGCAAACAGGCCCCGTGGCGCGTTTTAAGATGGGGAATTAAATCCCCTTCAATCCTGAGGGTCCCTGGGGGCCAACTAGCCCAACAGGTACATCCAGAAAGCGCCACAGAGCTGCGTTGCAGAGAGGTGTAGAAAGGGGTGTGGCCTCTCTACACGTCTCTGCAACTCAGCCCCCTGGCGCATACTGGAGGTTCCTGGTGGGCTAGTTGGCCCCTAGGGACCCTCATGATTCAAGGGGACTTAATCCCCCAACTTAAAACGCGCCACGGGGTGCGTTTGCACAGATGTCACCTCAGGCCCCGCCCCCTACCTTCACCATTGTGCAAATATTCCTCTAAAATCTGCCGAACTACGATTCGGATTTACTCACCTGTTATCAGGAGAGACCTCAGTGCTGCATCTTTCAGCCCAGTACTAATCCTGAAAAGTAATTTTAACCGTACTTACCAGTAACTTGAATTTCCTTCCATAGGATATCATTGCCTGCTTTTTGCTGAAAAAGTTTCTAAGTGTTGATTTTTGAAACATACAAATATTCCTCTAAAATCAGCCGAAATACGAATTCCGATTTACTCACCTGTTATCAGGAGAGACCTCAGTGCTGTATCTTTCAGCCCAGTACTGGTCCTGAAAAGTAATTTTAACCGTACTTACCAGTAACTTGAATTTCCTTCCATAGGCTAACATTGACTGGTTTCACTTGGAAATTCTTCTAAGTGTGGAGTTTTGGAACTTTAAAATATTCCTCTAAAATCAGCCGAAATACGAATTCCGATTTACTCACCTGTTATCAGGAGAGACCTCAGTGCTGCATCTTTCAGCCCAGTACTGATCCTCAAAAGTAATTTTAACCGTACTTACCAGTAACTTGAATTTCCTTCCATAGGATATCATTGTCTGCTTTTTGCTGAAAAAGTTTCTAAGTGTTGATTTTTGAAACATACAAATATTCCTCTAAAATCAGCCGAAATACAAATTCCGATTTACTCACCTGTTATCAGGAGAGACCTCAGTGCTGTATCTTTCAGCCCAGTACTGGTCCTGAAAAGTAATTTTAACCGTACTTACCAGTAACTTGAATTTCCTTCCATAGGCTAACATTGACTGGTTTCACTTGGAAATTCTTCTAAGTGTGGAGTTTTGGAACTTTAAAATATTCCTCTAAAATCAGCCGAACTACGAATTCCGATTTACTCACCTGTTATCAGGAGAGACCTCAGTGCTGCATCTTTTAGCCCAGCACTGACCCTGAAAAGTAATTTTAACCGTACTTACCAGTAACTTATATTTTCTTCCATAGGAATCCATTGTCTGGTTTTCAGCTGAAAAGTTTCAAAGTGTCGATTTTCACAAACTACAAATATTCCTTAAAAATCGCCTGTATGACTTAAACGCATTCTTTCAACTGTTTACAGGAGATGCACCAGTGCTGGATCCAGGATCCAACACTGAGTAAGAAAAAGTAACGATAACAGTTTTTACCTGCTAAGTGAATTTCCTTCCATAGGATAACATTGGTGATTCTATGAGAAAAAGTTTCTAAGTGTCAACTTTTAAAATACAATAATATTCCTTAAAAATCACTACTGTAACCAAAACGCTTTTACTCAACTGTTTACAGGAGATGTCCCAGGACTGAATCTAGGATCCAGTCCTGTGGTTAGAAAAGTAATCCATAAAGTAACTAATTGCATTTAACTAGAAATTCACATTAAGCTGAATGTTGCATTGTGTTTGAAAATGTGTTGCCCATTGCAACAACTGTAACTACTGTACTTAAAAGTCTATTGCCTATGTGCAAAGTATTTAAACTAAAGTAATTCATTCTGATAAAGTATTTTTGTAATGTATAATGTAATTACAATGTAATTTAAAAAATAAAATATGTAAAAAAAAATGTTTCTAAAAATGTAGTAAATTAGTATGAAAAAATAAATATAACAATTAATACATTTAAAAATTGTCATTTACAAAACCTTTGAAATTCACTGAAAAAACCGTAGGTTTCAGACATGTTATAGTTAGGAATTAGCATTTAAAAACCTTTGAAATTCACTGAAAAAACCATAGGTTTCAGACACGTTATAGTTAGAAATTAGCATTTAAAAAACCTTTGAAATTCACTGAAAAAACCATAGGTTTCAGGCACGTTATAGTTAGAAATTTGCATTTAAAAAACCTTAGAAATTCACTGAAAAAACCATAAGGTTTTAGGGACAGTTATAGTTAGTTGGACATTGCACTCGTACAAAACCCGTGAAATTCCCCGTTATAGTTAGTTCAGGTAACTATAACTCGCGCCCCGCAATGCACTGCTGATGACGTCACATATTACATCACTCATGACATGGTCAGTGACATCACTGATGACATCACTGATGACATCTCAAATGACATCACTGATGACATCACTGATGACATCATCCATGTGAGAATTTAATGCATCTTCTCACACCCTAATATAAGTTTTGAAACACCCACTCTAAATTACAGACTGCCATTCTCAAAACCATACACACTCCAATACCAATAAGTACATACCCACTCACTGATTCTTAGGTCCACACACACACATCTACTCACTCACCCGTACAGTCACTCATACTTACAGTCACTCAGTACAGGACTATCATATGCACTCATACACCTATATAAACACTCACACAACGCAACTCATCCATAGAGGTATTCACACACCTAGTCAGTCATGCAAATAATTAATCACACTCCAATTTACTCACCTATACAGTTATACACACCAGCTCACTTACTCATAAAAATACTAGCACATTCTTACGCTCCTATGCAATCACTGATGCAAGCACACACTCATCCATATAGCCACTCTCACAATCACACACTCTCACTTATAGCCATTTATATACTCCAACACACATATATACTGCCTTTCACATATGTAGTTACTCACACATGTACCACTGAGATATACATTCAATCACTAACACACCCATACACACACTCACCCACCCATACAGTCCATCACAGACGCACTCTTGAAACCATGCACCCAGTGAATCACCCACTCACACATCTATGCACAGAGTCACACACACCCACCCACACAAACACTGAGGCACCCATACAGATACTCAGAGAACCAATCCATAACCCACATAGACACTCATTTAGCTAGTCAGAAACCCATGCAGTTGCTTACACAACAACAGACAGACGGATACAGACATTCACACAGTTTAGTCACTCACCCATGCATCCAGTAAGATACGTTTAATCACTCACTTATAGACTCAGTCACGCACCTACTAAATCATCCATTCAGGCGCTTCTACACCCACTCATTCTTCAATACGCCTTTCCCTATATATATTAAACATATTTAAACTTTACAGAAACACACAGTCACTGGATGATGTCATCAGTGATGTCATCAGTGATGTCATTTGAGATGTCATCAGTGATGTCATCAGTGATGTCACTGACCATGTCATGAGTGATGTAATATGTGACGTCATCAGCAGTGCATTGCGGGGCGCGAGTTATAGTTACCTGAACTAACTATAACGGGGGAATTTCACGGGTTTTGTACGAGTGCAATGTCCAACTAACTATAACTGTCCCTAAAACCTTATGGTTTTTCAGTGAATATATATATATATATATATATACGTTCAACAGAAAGATGCTGGGAACTCCGGACTTTATTTCTTGAAGTTTATTTCCAATTCATACGTTCAACCCTCTGCTGACAAACGCGTTTCAGTCACCTTGGCCTTCGTCAATGTCAGCTACCCTATGTGTTCAAACCACTTAAATTCATTTGTGATTGGCAGAATTCATCACAAGTTATCAACAAAGAAAGAGGACTTTTGCAAAGCATTATTCAAACATGATTGCAACGGTGGCGGCCATCTTAGACTCCCCACACAAATGTTTAATCAATATCATAGTTAACCTACACATCCTTCACAATCACAACGGAAAATTGATTCTATGTTTCATCCAAAATCAATACATTTCAGAACATAAATCTTTGTGAATTTCATGTTCATTCTCTTCTGTTCATTTTAAACGGTCCCACCATTTCAGTCTTGCAATAAAAAGACATTGTTAACAAACAAATAAACATTGAACCTTGAATAGGCCTACTTCTTACCTCAAGTTGTCCTCCCTCAACTAACACATTGAACTGGCTGTTCCTGCAGGCGGGAACATACCGTTAGGTGGACCCTTCTTTCCTCAGCACATTTTGGTTCACTCCAGACGCAACCCTTCAACCGTTCAACCCTGTCGAATTGACCGAACATACTTATATCTGTTGCACTATTCTCACTCGCCAATATGTACCTAATATCCTCCTCTGTATTTAGTCCCATCGGATTCCTGGTGCCCAGCTCTACTATCATTCTAGATTCCAATTTCCTAAAGATCTTCACTCTGTCACTACCTCTCTCTTTGTGCTGCACCTGATCTCTGCAAAAATATTTGAGTTTGTCCCCTCTGCCGTTATGGAATTCAGCAAAGTGCCTTGCCACAGGGTAGGTGTTATTCTGGTTATTGATAGCTCTTATGTGCTCAAGGACCCTCTTTTTCGCTGGATGCACTGTGCTACCTACATACCTTTTGCCACATGGGCAAACTAGGCAGGAAAATAACTAAATCCGAGTTACAGTTAAGTAACTTCAGAATTTTCTTGTTCTCCTTTCTGCCTGGAACCTCAAACTCCTTGATCTTCGTACTATTTTTGCAGGCTTTGCACTAAGTGCACGGATAAAATCCCGAGACCTCCATTCGTTGGTGTGGTGACTTCTGAAAATGGCTTTGGTCCAGAATGTCCTTTAAGGATACACTTTTTCTATATGTGACTTTCGGTCTCTCATCTATTTTCTTTCCCAGTACTTGATCAGTATGCAGGATCCCCCAATTCCTCTCAATTGCCTCCTTTACCTGTCTAGCTTCATTAGAATAGTTCAGGATTAATCTGGGACTCCCTTGATTTTGATCTTCAGTGCCCCCTCGTCTCTTTCTTCCCCCATGTATCAGCAGTTCCTGTCTGTCTTTTCTGGTGTACTTTTTCACTGGCCTTTTTCAGTACTGATGGTGAATACCCTCTTTCCATAAATCTTGCCAAGACCTCCCGCTCTGTATTCTCATAATCAGAGGCTAGGGAACAGTTGCGTTTTGACCTTAGTATTTCCCCATAGGGTATGCTATTGATCAGCTATTTCGGGTGTTGGCTTCTCGCATGCAATATTCTGAAAAGTTTGGTACATATTTTGTTATTTTTTACAAATACTATAAAATCTAGAAAAGAAACTGCAGTACTGCAGATTTCATAGGTGAATTTCAAATTCAGACTGTTGTCATTGAGGGCCTGAATGTACTCTTCTGCTTCATATGGGGTACCTCGCCAGATCAGAAAGAGATCATCTATATATCTAGACCATAAGGGAATTTTCTCCACCCATTTTTCATTCCGGTCCGCCCAGGCCACGTGCTTCTCCCACCAGCCCACGAACAAGTTCACGTAGCTGGAGGCGAAGCATGTGCCCATGGCAGTCCCCTGTTTCTGCCAATAGAGGTCGCCTGCAAATAGAAAGATGTTATTCTTCAAACAGAAAGAAGCGATTTGTAAAATCATTTGATTGTGCTCCATACATTTAAAGGCCTATTCCTCAAGAAATATTGCAATGCCAGAAGACCCTTATCATGATCAATACATGTATAGAGACTGGCAATGTCCATAGTGATTAAAACAAACTCTGCTTCCCATTGTATGTTCTATACTAGGCAAATAAAATCAGTTGTATCCTGTACATAGGAGCTGAGGTCTCTCACCAAGGGGGTGAAGAACGAGTCAACATAAATCAATGCTTTTTCCAAGAGACTCCCTCTCAAGGACACAATCGGACGCCCCGGCGGTCTGTTTTTATCCTTATGCACTTTTTTTTTTTTTTGGAAGATGATAGAATGTTGGTAATACTGGATAATCTACCTTAATGAATTGATATTCGTCCTCCAATAGTGTTCCTTTGTCCCGCCAGTAGCTCAACAGGGCATAAAATTCCTTGATGGATGCATTGTAAATTATTCTATTTGGACGTGTATAACTCGCCAGATCTCCCAGCAGTCTAAGTGCTTCCTCTTGGTATAGTTCCTTAGACATGACCACCACGTTGCCGCCTTTATCTGAAGGCTTAATTACAATTGTTGGATCTTTTTGCAGACTTGTGATCACTGACTGCTCCTCCCTGCTCAAGTTGAATTTGCCAGACTGCCCCATCGTTGTCATGCTGCTGACCATTCTAAGTTTGTTAAGATCTTTGATGACTGCTTCATGAAAGCAGTCCACTGTGCCAAAAGGACCTTTGGGGATGAATTTGGATTTCGCCTTGAATTGGCTTTTTCCCCTTCTCTGTTCTATCCTGAGTTCCTCAAGTAATTCCAAAGTGTTACTGGATTCGTGCTGCTGGGTTTCAATCTGGCTGGTTCCTAGGTGACACATAATGCTTAGCGTATCAAGGTCAGTGCCAGTCAGAATATCAGTTGGAATATTCATTTCCGAAACTGCGTGCAGACTCCTTCTGGGATGTTGCAGAAATAATTTCTTCAATTTGAGCTTTCTTATGAATAGATACAGATCTATGCGAGTTTGAGTATAGTCCCAACTTCTTTTTGGGCAAAATGTAAGTCCTTTCTGTAACACTGAGATTTACATATCCGACAATTCACGATCCGACAGATTCACCACAGAACAGCTTTCTAAGTTCATCTCCGGTAAAATACTTTTTTGCTTCTCGTGACCATTGATTGTTCCTGTCGATTCCCCTCTCTTTGCACCTCTCCTAATTTTTCTCCTGCGGACTCTGGGGGTCTTGATCTTTGTGGATATCTGCGCCAAGTCTCTTTCATTAATTGGTACTCCTTGGGAAAATTTATCCCAGAGCTTGATTCATCACCTTCCTGTCTCCTCGTGGGATCAGATTCTGATTGGTCGGTGTCCGCCTCTGATTCTGAGGTATCCCTGACATCTGTGGCTCTCAAATTCTTTCCTTGTTGTAAAGTCCTTCGTGGTGCATCAATCTTTTTTGCAAAAGTTAGAACTCTGCCTGTTTCATAGTCACGTTGATCTCTAGCAAACTTGCTCTGTTTTCTGGATTTGATATCATTTTCATAAGACGTTAGTCGTACTTTTATTTGTGATCTCTATCTCTCAATGGCTTCCTTATCCGCATTCTGTGATATCTTCTCTTCAATTTCTTGAATCTCTTCCAACAGCTTTGCCCTGTCGCTTTTGGCGTATTTTATAAGAATTGCGACCATCCCTTTGGCCGATTGCGTTGTAAAATCAGCCCATTCCTTCAATAGGTTGGGGTCTGGATTCTCATAAGATGGTATAGTGTAAATTCTGAGGCCCCTTGGAATCCTATCGACATCTAAATAGCGCTGTAATGAAGTTGCCTCCCACCATTTCCGCGTTTCTTTTTCATATAATCTTTCCAATGTGAGGAACAGTCCTTTCAAATTAGTAGAACTTTTGTTCACCTGGGTCCCAGCCTCCGATCTCTCAGCCTGCACCACACCGCAGAACCTGCTTCCGCTGCCTCCAACCGCACCGCATCACTAAACATGCTGGTATGTGATTTTCTTTTTTCTTCAGAACTTGGGTTGCCACGTATCCCTAATCCACGCACAATTCATGCCCTTTCACCGTTGCCGTCCTATATATATATATGTCAATTACCCATGAAGAAAAATATTATTTTACTCGGGGACTGTCCCCTGCCCTGATTTGAATTTTTAAAAATAATATAAGGGGGCAGGGTAAAAATAACCCAGTGGGCAAAATAAAATTTGTGTTTAAAAAAAACCCCCAGAATCCCGCAATTACCTACTGACTGTCACCACTAGGTAGTTATAAATAGGAACTAGTTTCCATAGGAAAAGCGTTTTTTGACTTGCCTATATCTTTGGTGCCGGTTGATGAATCTTTATGAAATTTTCCCAAACAATTTGACGCTCACTTCAGATGCTGTCTGCAAAGTTTCAGGGTGATCCGTGAGGCGGGGGCCGAGGAAAAGGGGGTCCAAAACAAATTTTTTCCCATGTTAATTCCCGTAGGGTTTTGAGGAGGACTACAGCACAAACCACTAAACAGAATTACACCAAATTTGACTGAAAGCTAGATCTTGGTCCAGTGTAGTGCCTTTAGATAGTTTGGTGTAAATCTGTTAAGTAGTTTTAGAGATATTAACCAAAATCCAAATTGTTATATCTGGGGCGCCGATCCTCTGTGGATCTGATAGCCCCTTGATGAAATGTGGTTGGCTGCCAACACTTCGACCAGCAAGTGTTGGCAGCTATTTTGGGATTCGGCTTCAGATGAGTCCCACAAAAAAAGTAAAATAAAGAAAAGGGGGCCCTGACCCCTTAGGTGTGATGGTATGGTCCCACAGGCACTCCGTTGGGGGCAAAAAAATGCTTTTCAACTTTGCCTCGAAATCGCAGGTAGATCCACGAATTTGCAGCGAAATGGGAAAAAAACAAGTGCCATCTCCATGCTTGGTTTTAAAAAAGCCCCCAGGTGTGCCAGATACTGGGGGCATGTCTCCTTCATTAAAGTAATGGAGGGGGGTGCATTTGGCCCCTCCTCCATTGGCCTTTTTATGCCCCATGGACCACCACCTCACCGGGGCTTATGTTAAAATTATGGCGGGGTCCCCGTGGACCTCCCCAGTGCCGCGGGGACCACCACCTCTCTGGGATTATAAATTAAATGTATAGGGGGGCAGCACAGACCCCCCCAAGCCCCAGGGACCACCACCTCCCGGGGCTACAATTAACATTAAATATGGGGTCTGCGATGGCCCCCGGGCACCACTATCTCCCTGGGGCTAAAATTAACATTAAAGAGGGGGGTGCACATCCCCCCTCCTGGAGAAAATATGGCCCTGGGGATCGCCACCCCCCCAGGGCCGGCTCCTGCTATGTCAGAGTGTGCCCACCCCGAGACATAGCTGTTTGCTTTTGCTTGGCAAAAGCTCTGACAGTTCCCTTCAATTCAAAGCAAACACTCAGGTTCCAAGAAACCAAAGGTTAGAAGGACATTATAGTTAGGAATTAGATTTTAAAAACCTTAGAAATTCACTGAAAAAACAAAGGTTACAGGGTCAGTTATAGTTAGCCTCAGATTTTACCCGAACAAAACCAGTGAAATTCACCCATTATAGTTAGTGAGCTAACTATAACTCGTGCCCCGTAATGCACTGCTTATAACCTCACATATTACATCACTCATGACATGGTCAGTGACATCACTGATGATGACATCACTCATGACATCTCAAATTACATCACTGATGACATCATCCAGTGACTGTGAGTGTTTTTAAAAAGCTTATGAGTGTTAAACATATATACCAAGGTGTATTGGTGAATCAGTGGGAGTATGAGTGCTTGTATGGATGATTCAGTGGGTGCCTAACTGACTGCATAAGTGAGTGATTATGTGTCTCAGTGAATGTATGGGTGAGTGACTGGTTGTGCGAATATCTGTATCAGTCTGTGTCTAAGTGGCTGTATGGGAGTGTGAGTGGGTACGTGAGTTTCTATATGGGTGAGTGATTATTTGTCTGAGTACCTGTATGGGTGTCTGAGTCTCCGTGTGGGTGGGTGGGTGAGGGTGTGTGTGACTGTCTGTATGGATGAGTGAGTGGATGGGTGAATCAGTGGCTGTATGGGTTAGTGAGTGCATGTGTGAGGGGCTGTATGGGTGAGTGAGCGTATGTATGACTGTGTTGGTGAGCAAGTAGATGCTTCAGTGGAATATTGGTGAGTAGCTGCATATGTGAAAGGCAGTATGGGTGAGTGTTGGGGTATACGTGTGACTGTATGGGTGAGTTAGTGATTGTGAGGGTGGCTGTATGGGTGAGTGTGTGTGTGTGTCAATGACTGAATAGGTGAGTGAGTACATGTTAGTATCTGTATGAGTAAGTGAGTGGGTGTGTGTAACTGTATGGGTGAGTAAGTGGCTGTGTGATTGACTCTATGGGTGAGTGAGTAGGTGTGTGAGTAGCTCTATGGGTGACTGACAGTGTGAGTGGCTGTATGGGTGTATAAGTGGATATGTCAGTGACTGTATTAGTGAGTGAGTGAGTGTATGAGTGACTGTATGGGTGAATTAGTAGATGTGTGTAGACCTATGAATCAGTGAGTGGGTGTCTAAGAACTGGTGTGGGTGTGTGAATGGTTTTGAGAATGGTAGTGCGGAAGTTGGAGTGGGTGTATGAAAGATTATATGGGCTGTGAATGGGTGCATCAGTCATTCTGTACCCTTTTTTCAATGAGGAGTCAGGCCGTGAGGCCCCCCGACCCGGGCTGATTTCGGGCCTGGGAACTCCATCCCCTGGGGCCCGGCCTACTTTTTTTCAATTTGTTTTTAAATTAATTAATGGGAGGGGGCTCCTCCTGGGCAGATTTTGTCCCTGGGGACCCCATTCCCCAGGGCCCAGCCATTTAAAAAAAATAGGAATGAGAGGGGGGCTGAGCCCTCTCGGGCCTATTTTGGCCCCAGGGACCCCATCCCCCGAGGCCTGGCCGCCTTTTTAAAAAATGTTTTTTTTTTAAATTAAATAATTAGAGGGGGTTGAGCGGCCCCTCGTCCCAGGCTGATTTTGACCCCAGGGACCTCATCCCCCAACACCTGGCCTCTAGTCTGGGTGCCCTGGTCCCACCCCAATACCATGAATATGTATGATAATACTTTCAAGGCCGTGTAACCTATGCACGTCCTGGGGTGCAATTTATGCCCCTGTTTTCTAACTTAGTACATTCCTTTTTTCTTCCTCTTTGCTCTTCTTTTAGATTTTTTATTATATATGTGTATCCCACATCTCAAAACAACGTCTGTGTGAACATGGACACAAAAACTGTCTATAAGACAATTATTAATGGATGTTCTATGTATTTGTGACTTTATCAAAAGTTTTTTGAAGCACATATAATTTATATACATTTGACACATCCTACAATTTAAACGTATATCTTATGACAACTCAATTACATGGCACAAATACAGACATGGTATTAGACTTAATCACATAAATATAAAACATACAAAAAGAAATAACATAACATACAAATATGCGTGCCCCACTCTGGAGATAAAGCAGAGATTCATTAGGGATAGAATTTTTTGTTTGCTTATAGTCCCTAGAGCATTTTAATCCTCTGTGTATAATGTGGCCAAATGTGGTCGGGGAACAGAATGCAATGTCTTTGCGCAATTGTTCTAGAGCCTAACACTATTCACTCTAGTTTTCCTTTTTCTGGCTTTAATTCTTTAGGAGGACGCACTCCCTGGCCACAATCATATTACGCCGATGCGTTTCGACCTTCATGGTGGGCCTGTTCTTTATATTGAAGATCTTCCTCAGAGCTGGGTGTGAAGCTTTTTGGGGGGACACGGTCGTTAATTGGTCTTGGGTGAAGTCCCAATGTCCTTTAAAAGGATGTTCTGATAAACTCTTTTGTATATCGCTGCCACAGTGTCTCTAAAGAAATGTGATCCGCCCGTGGTTTTGCGCGTTCACCTTGCAAAGAAATTGTTGTCATGCAGAGGTTCTCAATTTAAAAGAGTTTATCAGAACATCTTTTTAAAGTCCTGCGGGAGCTGGCATTGCTTTTGGACAGAGGGAACTGCTAAACATGCAGCTCCCTCTGTCCAAATGCAATTCTGCTCTGCTTCAGGTAAGCGAGAGCATTTTACATGCTCTCGCATACTCGAAGTAGAGCAGAGTTTGTTATGGCAAGCCATAGCAAACAGCAATGTCTCAGGGGTAGGCACTCAGGGACATTGCAGGGGAAGGCCCTGGGGGTGGCAGTCCTCAGGGCCCCCCTCCAATTTTCTAATTTGCCCTGTGGAGGTGGTGGTCCCTGGGGCTGCGGGGAAGCTGCGCAGCCCCTGCATTAAATTCAACTTATGCCCCGGGGAGGTGGGGTCCCCAGGGCTGTGGAGGGAATGCACGGGCCCCTGCATTACTTTTCATTAAAGACCCGGGGAGGTGGTGACCCTAGGGCTGTGGGGGGGTCTATGCATTATTTTAAGATTAAGCCCCGGGGAGGTGGCTGTGTCCAGGGCTGGGGGTGTCCAAGAGACCCCCTTCCAAAAAACAATTAAGCCCCGGGGAGGTGGCGGTCCCTGGGGCAGCGGGTGAGGCTGTATAGGCTTCCCCCTTATTTATTTAAAAATAATCCCTGGGTAGGTGGTGGTCCTCTTGGCATCAATGAGCCCCAGGGGGGCAGTCGCCCCCTCCTTTATTACAATGCCCCTGGGACCTGGCCCACCCAGAGGCCAATTAGAAATGAAGCGTGTCAGCCCGCACTTTGTTTTTTTTTTAATTTCTGCGGGATCCATGTGAAAATATTTAAAAAATCTTTGTTGGACCCTGCGGGGTCCCTGTGGGACCCCCCAAGAGGCCTAGGAGTTAGGGGGTTCCTACCCTGCCCCTTTTTCTTATTTTTCAATGTTTTTCCAGTGACTCTGTTCAACTGAATCTCAAGATGGCTGACAACACTTCCTGGTTTGAAGTGTTGGCAGCCAATCAGATCTCAGCACGAGATCGGGAGGGGTCGCGGATTCTTCACGTTTTGGGACCCCCACTTTTTTTCAGCCCTGCTTGACTGATCACCACGAAATTTTCAACACACCCTAAGGCAACTATAACTCGCACATCTGCCAATCAGTTTTCTCATCAATACTTTCACTGCAAATGTTGCACTGATATTATGAATGATGTCATACAAGATATCATGAGTAATATAATATGTGGGGTAATTAGCAGTGCATGGCAAGATTTTTTAATTCTATTTCCTAACTATAACGTCCCTGTTTTCAGTGAATTTCTATGATTTTTTCAATGGTATTTTCTAACTATACTGTCCCTGTAACCTTTGTTTTTTTCAGTGAATTTCTAGGGTTTTTCAACATAAAGTAATGTGTAATTACCATACGTGAATCCAACTGCCGCCCTGTGGCCAACCCCTCGATTGCAGCCAACCCCACACTGTGCACGGACTTTGGCCGTGCGTAGTGCGAGGGGGTTGGCCGCAGAGCCTAGCTTGTGGCCAGATCCTGTGGCTAACCTCCTGCATGCAGCCAACCCCAAGCCCTGCAGGGTCTTAGGCCGTGTGCAGCGGGGGTTGACATCAGGGCCATGACGAGACTATAAAATGTTGAATCTCCACCAAACAAGGGTACTTCCTCTCAACTATATGAAGTAAGCGCCTCTTTGTTTGGTGGAGATGTCCTCATATTCCTCGGAATTGCCAACAAAATACACTTGCTTTGCCTTCACCAAGCCCAAGAAGTTTGGATCATTAATCCTTTACAGAAGTGGACCTTCAACTGGGGTGCCTGTTATGTTTATATTTGCAAATGCCTTCCCGTTGAGGTTTAATTTCTGTGAAATGAGCATCAGGGCCAGAACGGAACCTCACCTGCCCATTTATTTAACAAATGTCCACAATTTTGCACGAAATGTCTACTTGACTAGAATACTTTCTACTGGTTAATTTGTACTTTCTAACTCGTAGGGTAAATGTCTGGTATGCATTCTACACTACAACTGCGTAATGGACTACGAGGTAATGTCTCCAGTGACCTTGTGTGTGTTTAATTTCAACAATGTGATTGTTCCTCGAGCGTCTTCTTCCATAAATCTGTGATGACATGACTCCTTGTATAGAGAAGACGGTGAGATTACAAAGAGGTGAATCTCCACCGAACAAGGATACTTCCACTTAACTGTACGATAGTCAGTCTCAAGTCCAAAAAAACATTTTTTTAAAAAACATAAGAGGTCAGGTTAGGGATACCCTGATGCCCTAGACCTGGTGGTGGGGTCCCAGAGTGACCCCACCTTGGGTAAAAAATGCTTTTTATTGATAACATGACTCCTCGTATAGAGAAGGCGGTGAGACTACAAAGAGGTGAATCTCCACTGAACAAGGATACTTCCACTTAACTGTATGATAGTCAGTCTCAAGCCCTAAAAAATGTTTACAAAATACATAAGAGGTTAGGTTAGGGATACTCTGATGCCCTAGACCTGTTGGGGGGGTCACAGAGTGACCCCACCTTGGGCAAAAAATGCTTTTTATTTTTTAATTTTGCAGTGAATTCACAGCGGATCCACAAATCCACTGTAAAATAAAAAAAATGCACGGGCTCCTCCTCATGCTAAAAGGTTACTCCCCAGGGTTTCCGAGGACCCAGGGGGCAGCACATTGATAAATAATGGGGGGGCATGTGCCCTCCCTCTCTAATCCCCCAAGAGGCCCCGGGGACCCCATTCTCCAGGGCATCTTCTTTGACATCATTGATATCACTGCAGCATTTGCAATGAAATTATTGATAAGAAAACTGTGCATGGTGGGGGCACATATTATTGCTACCTTAAGGTACAACTTATAGTTACCAGAGATAACTATAACTGGAGAATTTGAGTGATTTTGTATGTTTAAAACAGTATGATTTAACTGACATTTTCACCTAACTATAACGTCCCTTTAACCTTTGTTTTTTTCAGTGAATATATATATGTACAGAAATGTTTTGTTATAAGTATATAAGATAATTAAATATTTTGTTTTTTCAAAATGAATAGTCAACATATTTAAAAATAGTTAAGTTATATTTTTAAATGTTCATTAAAAATAATAAATTAATTTTAATTAATTAAACACAACTGTTAATTACATTTACTAAATATTAATTAGAAATAAAACTGTTAGTGATTGTAGTTTTATTTAATTCAGTTTAAAATTCGACATTTATAAAATAAATGAATATATTTGAATTATTTTATTATTTAATAAAAATTTATTGTGATGACTTAATGGGCTCTATCATTTTGTTTTATAACATCTGGAGTAAAATTACATTATAAAATGTATTTTACATTCATATTATATATTAGCTTTTTTAAATTAATAAACATTATTAATTTTACATAGACTTTCCAATAAGGAAGTAACTTTATACTCGTAAATTCAGTTTTAGATGTCTCCAACCCACTGACCAGTGGAGGTGGAAACATGTAAGTCTAAACTTAGGTGTACATCTGCACTGGGAAAAGGTGACTAGCGAAAAAGTGTGGACTTGCACCTAGGTGCAGGAGTAGATTTACATCTAACATGTAAATTTACCTTTGGGAAGACAGCCCCTAATCTACTGTTGGCAATGGAACAGTGGTGATTGGTTTAGTAGCCAGATCAGTCTCTACTGTCCTTTGATGTGCCATATTTCTGGTTTACTATTTTACTGATTCACAAAAATACCCTGGGACCTTTACTCCCTTGACTGTGCATCTATTCAAATGGTCACTCCTGGTGCCCACAGTTGGGGCCCTGGTTGCAGATGACAGTGGTTTGCCTTATCTCAGAATGAAGAATGTAATAAAGGAAGGTCAAGAAGCAAGAATCAGTTTGCCCTTCTCTTCCTTTAACAAGTCCAAAAGAGAAGAGCACATTTGGAACTTTTTTACTCCCTGATTTTGTTGGATTTTGTTTGGGTCGGTATTGATCATTTGTGCACATCCAGCCTGGAGGCTGTCAGATGTGCCCACAATATAGGAGCTATTTCCAACTAACCCTACTGACCTACTGTGGACTTACATGGACTAAAGTTATTTTTAACCTTTTGTCTCCCCACTGTAGCTTTCATATCACATCACATTGGCAGTTTCTTGTTTAGTGCTTAAACTCCAAGCCATTTCAGCACTTCACAAAGGGATGACCAAACCTGTTGAAACAAGCCATCCTTCAGAGCTTTCAAGACAGAAGACAGCTGTTATCTTCACGAACTTTTGTGTGACATGAACTATGACTGTCTGATGCCTCACTGACATTGTGCTAAACCAGAAACTTGAATCTGTCTTTCCCATATCTTAAAGAACTCAGGGAAGATACCCAACAAGTGTTAGAATGCAACAGTATATTATTCAGCTTGTTTCCTTCACACGCAGGTGTGTCATCATCATGTCATGTCATGTTATGTTATGTGTATTTGTAAAGCGCACTATCACCTGGGAGGGTATCCTGCCACTGAGCAGGTGTGCGTGCCTAGTCCTGGCTATCATAGGCTGATTAATTGAAAAGCAAGGCCTTCAGCTTCTTGCAGAATTCAAGAAGAGAGGAGGAGGCTCTAATGTGAAGTGGGAGGCTGTTCCACGCTTTATAAGCAATTTAAGAGAACGTCTGCCCTCCTGATCTGGTTCTGTGTATGCATGGGATGTGTGCAAATAGTCCTGCGGAGTGGAGGTATCTGGGTGGTTGGCGTAAGGAGATGTGACTGTTCAGGTAGGTACTGCCTGAGTCCTGTAGTGCCTTGAAAGTGTATTTGAGGAGTTTGAATTCAGTGCATTTGTGTATCCAGAGCCAGTGTAGTTTCCTATGGTGTGATGTCATGTGAGTTCTGTGTGGGAGGTTGAGGATGAGTCTGGCTGTCAGTTTCTGGATGGTTTGTTGCCTTCTAGTGAGCTGCTTGGTGATCCTGGCATAGAGTTTGTCCCATTTTCCAACTTGCTGATGACTAGGGAATGAGTGCCAGTTTTTCTAGTGCTGCTTGGGAGCCATTTGAAGATCTTCCTCAGCATCCTCAGGGTGTGAAAGCAGGGTGCAGTGATGGCGTTGACTTGTGCAGCCATGTACAGTTTACTGTTAATGATTATTTCAAGGTTCTTGGCGCGGGTTCTAGGTGTGCGTGTGGGTCTGTGTTCTGCCAACTCAGGAGATGGAAGTCATCCGCATGAACGGGTAATAGTCTGAATGCTGACTCAATTATAGATTTCGCCAAGAGGGCACCAGTGCCCAACTTCTGCAGCTGAGCAATTGCGTGATCAAATGGGGTATGCCAGACTACACACAGGCCTGGGTCGAGACCATCATTGACATACTGGCCTTCAGGAAAGGACAAGTTGTGGATGAGGCGGAACTTGCCCACCTCCTTTTTGGGAACCAAAGTGAGGGGAAAGCACATCAAGCGTTTCATCGGTGGCTTCTCTAAGGGGCCCACTGCTCTCCCTGCCTTCAGTTCCCTGAGGATCTTTTACCTAGCAATTTCAGGTGCATGAGCAACTGATTTCTCGTTCCTAGGGGCAGAGGGCGGTGGCAGGGCATTTTATGGAATGTGAAAACCATCTCTAAAACCAAAGTACAGAATGTGAGCATCTTGTGTTATTGTATCTTCCTAGCCAATTAGGCAGTACATGCAAGCGTATGGGAGATGCTGCCTTGATTGCGGAGATTCAGTGGTATTTACCTGCCGGATCTTTGGGTTTTCCATGCTTCTTAAAGCACTTGATCTCAGGATGTCCCTTGAAACTGCAGAAGGAGCAAATGTGCTTGAACCTGCATGCAACTCATTTTGGACACTTTACTTTATTGAACTTCCAGAATGCATTTTTAATGTCCCATCCTGGCTTAAATGACCAAAGGGCTGGCCCAGCTTGTGTGCACTTGAGGCCCCACTGAATTCTGCATGCTACAGATTTACATCCCATTGATCCCATGCAACATCTGGCCATACCGCCTTCATCTGACTACATTTCACATCATATTGGTACCAGGAAGTGCCTGGAAAATCTACTGATGCATTGTAGTTTAAGCAAATGTAACCCATGAGGCTGAGGGGGCAAAGCCAGGAACTTCTTTATTAGGACAGCCGCATAAATGGTAAAACTTATTAACCAGTTCTTTATGGAGCTGTCATCCCAAAATTTTCTTTGGCCTATTATCTCCATTCTTCAACATGCAGCCCTTCTCCATGCATACTCCCAAATTGATCAGCTCAAAAACATCACAGTACTCACCCTTGCAAATTATTTCTCTAACATCCTGCTGTACATGACAAGCCACAGACCCTGAAGGCCAACACTCACTGCAGGAGAGGTACTGGCTAAGTGGGGTGCATAGGAAGGAAAGATAGATCTCTGGCATGGTATGGCAAAAGAGGCTGATGTTTCTCCCTGACTAGGTGGGGCTGCCACCATTGGGGGTTGCAATTGCTATCCTGGTACCACTGCTGCAGACATAGTGGTTCCCCCTTGCTGCTCCAATGGGGCCCATTCCTGGGCTGCTGTACAACCTCTGGGATCCCCGGCAGTGCCCCCTCTGCCTCCACTGCTGATGGGCTGCGCCCCCCCCATTGCCGACACTACCCCTAGAATGGTAGAGAGGGCCCCACCCCCTTAACTGCCCCATATTTGGACTGGGTAGCCTGAGACTGGAGTCCATTTGACTCTAACACACTGTGGGCCTGATTCACAAAGGTAAACTTACACTTTTGTGTAAGTTTACGATTGTTTTCTATTCACAAAGGGATTTACGAGTGTATCTTTATGACTGCGGAGTCTCCACACATAAAAAGCCTATCTTTTTATGGGCAAAGACTCCGCACTCATAAAAATACTACTTGTCAATCCCTTTGTGAATAGCAAACAATCGTAAACTTACACAAAAGTGTAAGCTTACCTTTGTGAATCAGGCCCTGAATGTTTGCAGCGGGTTAACCACTTCCTGACGTGTTGGATGACCGCCTGCAAGACTCTGCACCCCTTTCCCAGGTGATGAACAGTCATCCTCCAGGGCTGCCAATTGAGCCGAAGCTGCCGCTAGCTCTTCGCTAGCCACCGTATTATCTGTGGGCAAAGTCTCCAAAACGGGCTGAGGCTATCCGTTGCCTCTTGCCGGTGGTTCTGTCTACTGATGCCTGGGGGCCATCGCTCGCCATTCGAACTGCCCAGTCGATGCCATGGCGCTGTGCTGCTTCCCACAGCTCCATAAAGGACTGCACCTGTTCTGCGCTGGGGAGTGACTTCACCGAGGCCCGGGCTCGCTTAGGAGGCATGCTGGAAATCTTGCTAAAAGTAAAGGAAACAAGTTAAAAAAAAGGGGGGGGGAGCTTGGGGGTGTATTGGTCAACACTGATACTCCTCCTGGCTCCCATGCATTCACTTCCATTCCCAAATGGCTAGCCAAGAGCTCCTTAAAAACAACGCTTTACTTGGGCCCCACCACCCCTCTCAAAAGGCCATGTGCCGCTGACCCCATAGAAACAGAGGGGCTAGGGGACTTCCCTATTGCCCTTGTCCCCCTTCTCTTACCTCATAATCTGTCTAGATTCACCCCAACAGAAGGCGGAACCTAGTGCCCTTGATCGGGAGCAAAGCAGGTATCACAGGACTGAAACAGAAAGAAAAGTCATTAGCACCATGTTCTCCCCTAGCTGGTACCTGCTCTGCTAACCACCAGGGCCACATTTACACCAGTGTCCCTGTGCAGAAAGCCAGACACCTGAGGCAGCCCTAGCACATTTTAAAGCATTTTCTTCTTGCTTGCACTGTCTTTTACCTACCAAGGGAGGAGTGAGGGAGTAGCGGGGGACGGACTGCCAAAATGCTCTCTTGGAGAGTGATTGGCCATCTCTCAAAAGGACCTGGCGGGAGGCGGAACCCAATTATCACGTCTAAGGAAGGAGTGTTAGATAACAAATTTTACAATTAAACTAAACTGGTCATTTCAATCAGGGTAAATAAAGGAGAAAGTCAGAAAAATATTCTAAAAATGTATTTTTATAGTGTGATTTTATTCTCCTGAACATTGGATATATGTGCAGGTATCTACGTGCAAGCAAACATGTATGAGAGTTTATGAGTGTGCACTGTATGAGTATGTGTGTGCCTATGAGTTTGAAAGAATGTTTCTGTGTGTTGTTGTGTGTGTGAATGTTGTGTGAAGTGTATGTGTGATTGTCAGTGTGTGCATATTTTTGTGTGTGTGCGCGCATTTGTGTGCATTTTTGTGAGATTGCTTCTGGGGATTGAGTGTGCAATATGTCTCAGGGTATATGTCCGGGTCTGTCGGCGTGTGTGTTTGTGCACCTGTGAGTGTGAGTGAGCCTGTGTTGTTTCTGTGTGTCAGTGCGCCTGTGATTGTTTGACTTGTGAGTGTATGCGTGAGTGAGCGTGTAACCTTTCGCTTTAGTAACAACGCTCGATTCCTTACAGGAAATGAAAACGCATGCACCATATGTGTCAGGATTACAGACTGTGAGCTTTTGTGAAGAATTCCCAATAAAAAAAGAAGCAAAAAGTCATATCAGAGGGTGGCTTAAGCATGAGAAAACGAGGAAACAGTGGGAGATGTAGCCATGGCAATAGCTCAGCAGCACACGGATGCAGCCTAAAATGGCCATGAAAGCCTGCCTTATTTTATGCAATCTTGTATGAAAAAGGGCTCCATCAGCCGAGCGCGACAATGAATATCTCACTAACCTTGGGTCGGAATAAAAATAAAACAGGATGTGGAAAAGACATCATGGAAGCTGTAGTGGTGTCTCCTTATTAACAGCTTCTGGGATTCGAACAGGCATTTTCCGCGTATGGACAGCCAAATGAGGACAAAATTGTCACTAACGCGTTCTGCAGTGCACAATGCGCTCTTTTGTGCAAGGCATACAAAGGGCCATGGTGTGACCTGGCATGCTGGTTTTCTTCTGGTGAAGAACTAGTCACTCTGTAGCAAAGCAGAGCCGAGGGAGTTGGGCGGGACGCAAAACCGGGAGGCGGGGAGATGGGCTGCTGGGATTTCGCTGCCAGCCTGGAATGCCTCCAGGAGGTGGTGCGCACGGGGGAACAAAAATGTCCGGCAGCGTTTGGAGAAAATGAAAGTAAACATTTGTAGGCTGCCTGCGGTTACCCCGTGATAATGATTTGCAGTATACTGCCTCAGCATCGCAATAACCAAGGCAGCAGGCAAGCACATTCCTTAGAGACAGCATAGCCTAAATGATTAGCAGAACACCCCTATGGCAGCAGCTACTATCGAAGCATGGTCTTTTCCGGCTTGGGAGGAGATGGGAGGGACGAATGCTGCAATAAAATGCAAGCAGCTACGGGCCTGAAGCACCCACAGTGTAACACGAGCAGGGCAGGAAATAAATAATAAAATAGTCCCCCCACGAACAGGTAAACACGACCAAGCGTAATGATACTGTACTAAGTCCCTGCTCCCTGGGAGGAACAAAGAGAAAAAGGAGGAATAAAGAGGCAGGACTGACCACTAGCAAGCAAGGATTTTTAAAGGACACTGAAACAAACAAATGAATAGCAGGGGGTGGCTTTAAACCCACAGAGAAGTATACTAAAGAATACAAGAGGTCGTACTCTCATGCTCAGTCTAATAAGCCCACAGAGAAGTATACTAAAGTATACAAGAGGTCGTACTCTTACACTCGAACTAAAAAAACACTGGCTTAGGTGACTGACCTAATTACATAATGGAACACAACCGGTGCCGATAAACGCACTTGCAAAAACATCACCGTATATTCGTAGGAAAAATATTTGTGGGCAGAAAGCCACCCTTAATTCTGATACAGAAATCTGCATCCCTGACTCATTGAGACATTGAACATTCCTTCACTTGCATAAACAGCACCATATATTCCTAGGAAAATTATTTGTGAGCAGAAAGCCATCCTTATCTCTGAGGCAGAAATCTGCCACCCTAAATCATTAAAACAGTGAACATTCCTTCGCTCCCCAGATCTACACACACAAGGCAGAGGCCCAGGTGGAGAAAAACAAATCACACTCTCACCTTGAAATGTGAAATACTTCACAATACATGATGTTGACGAAAGAAAAGACAATCAGACTCAAACTCTCTATCTTCCCTATTGAGCACCGCCCTTCTAACCGTTAGCTATATGGACACTCGTACTTCTTGAAAGAGAAATGTTTGCCTTGCGTCAACTGGAATTCACAGAAAGGGGGGACGAACAGCAGATCTGTGAGATAACAGAGAACACCAATAACGGGTGAAAGGTGTCAAACAAAGGAGGCAGCACAGTAATTGATTACCACTTGGTGGGCACTACTGTACCCGGCCCAGAGATCTAAACAAACTCCCCCTCATCCATGAGTCGTGGTCAGGACTGAACCTGATACACATGCTGACAACCATGTTATTCAGTTAGTAACTCGCACATTTATGCTCCAGTGAAGGAGCCCACAGTCACAGCAACGTGATATGTGGCTTTTATCAGGTACAAGGATGGCATGCCAGGGTTCCCTTAATGGCCACGGGTCGCATACCTGGTACTTGGAGATCCTGAGCATAGATTAGTGCCCAGGGCAGCAGGCTGCAGACAGAAGTGCCTTCGATGGGGGCACGTTGAGAGGAAACCCATCTGAGAGGGGGAGGCAGTCAGCCGAGCGGGGTTTAAACTCCTACATCCAGACACTCTCTTGATGACCACTTCCTCCGCAAGCAACAACATCTCCTGTCAGCCACACCTCTGAACTACATTGGACTGACCACCACTGCGTCCACTTCTCCTTCACCAAACCCACTGAACACAACCGCGCCCACCACTGCACGTGCAGAAGCTGGAACAAGGTCTCGGACGACCAACTCTCCACCTCCCTCTGCAAAACCCCACCACTGACCTCCACGGACACCAACACCTCAGCACACAACCTCCACCTATGGATCTCTGACTGCGCCAACACACTGGCTCCCCTCAGGAAACCCTCCATCAAGCAGCCCTCTGAGAAAGCCAGCGGATTCTCTCCCACCCTCCAAGAGTCCAGGCGCATCTGCAGACAGCCCAAGAGAAGATGCAGGAGCAGCAAGACCTCGGCAGACCACGAAACCTTCAAAACCACCATCACCACACACCACAACCTCATTAGAACCACAACGAAAACTGCCATACAGGAACGTATCAACGCCAACGCGCACAACAGCAAAGAACTCTTCACCGTGATCAAAGAATTCGCCAAGCCCAGCATGGATGCCACAGACATCCCCCCTCCCAAGATGTCGGTGACGCCCTTGCCAACTTCTTCCTCCCCAAGATCATAGATATCTATGACAGCTGCGCAACCCTGGACCCACCCACCCCACTCGCAACCTCCGCACCCCACCCGCAACCACCACACCCAAAGTCTCTAGATCCCAGCTGACCCTGCTCAACTGGACCACCCCCACCACTGATGACACTCTAAGGATCATAAAAACCATCCACTCTGGAGCCCCCTCTGACCATTGCCCCTGCCACATTTTCAACCGAGCCAGCGCCACCATTGCCCCCAAACTCTGCCGCACCATCAACTGCTTCATCGAGTCTCCCTCCTTCCCTGAAGACTAGAAACACCCAGAAATCAACCCCCTGCTGAAAAAAGCCTCATCTGACCTGACAGACCTCAAGTATTACAGACCCATCTCTCTGCTCCCCTTCCCAGCCAAAGTAATCGAGAAGGTCATCAACGCCCAACTCACTGAATTCATCGAAACAAACCACACCCGGGACCCCTCCCAATCAGGCTTCAGAAGCAACCACAGCACCAAGACTGCACTCCTCTCCGCAACAGATGACATCCACACTCTCCTTGATCGAGGCACTGTCTCCCACCAAACCCTCTGCACAAGACTCCATGACGCCGGCATCTGCGGCAAAGCCTTAGAGTGGATCCTCTCCTACCTCATCCTCCGAACCCAAAGAGTCCAGCTCCCACCGTTCTCCTCAGAACCTATAGAGATCAGCTGCAGACTTCCTCAGGGCTCCTCACTGAGCCCCACCCTCTTCAACATCTACATGGCCCCGCTTGCAGCCATCGTCAGAAACCATGGACTCAACATTGTCTCCCACGCCCATGACATCCAGCTGATTCTCTCCCTCACCGACGAACCTACAGCTGCTATGAGCAACTTTCACAACGGAATGAAGGCAGTCGCTGCCTGGATGAAGAACAGCTGCCTCAAACTCAAATGCAACAAAATCGAAGACCTCATCCTGGGCACCACTCTGGGACGACTCCTGGTGGCCCGCAGCTCTCGGAATCCCCACTCCCACCGACCATGCACGCAACCTCAGCATCATCCTCGACTTCCCGCTCTCAATGAACCACCAAATCATTGCCGTCTCATCCTCCTGCTTCCACATGCTCCGCCTGCTTCGGAAGATTTTCAAGTGGATCCCCACCGAGTCCAGGAGAACAGTCACCCAGGTGCTCATCAGCAGCAAGCTTGACTACGGCAATGCACTCAATGCCGTCGCCACCCAAAAACTCCAAAAGATATTGAAGAGCATCCAGAACGCCTCCGCCAGACTTATCCTGGACATCCACAGACACATCGCCGCCGCCGGTCACCTGAAAGACCTTCACTGGCTCCTAATCAGCAAAAGAATCACCTTCAAGCTCCTAACGCACACCTACAAAGCTCGCCACAACACTGGACCTGCATACCTCAACCACTGCCTCTCCCTCTACACACCCACCAGACATCTCCGCTCCGCCCAACTGGCCCTGGCCACTGTCCCAAGGATCCGCAAGACCTCGGCCAGAGGAAGATCCTTCTCCTACCTCGCTGCGAAGACCTGGAACTCTCTACCTCTACATCTCAGGCAATCACCTTCACTGCCTCAATTCAGGAAGGACCTCAAGACCTGGCTCTTTGACTGAACTGCAGACCCCCCCCACCCAGCGACTTGAGACCCTAACGGGTGATTAGCTGCACTCTTTAAGAACCCTGAATGATTGATTCCTTGAGCTTTACTCTATTTCTGCCTGGTCTGGAATCCTAGCAATGTAGGAATGTTCGATGACCCAAACTTCTTCCTGTGTCTTCTCTTCCTGCTGGGGTAGTAGAAAATATAGGGGGGGCATCTAGTGCCAAAGGATGTACAAAGGATGTACAAAATAGACCAAGCTGTGATCAGCAGATCAGTCTCCTAATTTCTTCCCTGGACATGACATACCCTGAAGGCCTTGCTTGCTGCACCATTTCTAAATGAATGGGGGCCAAAACGTGCTGCAGGTAGCCTGACCTTAGCCATGGCCGTCCACAAGACCTGCTTAACTGGAACTTCCTGAAGAAGGAGCAATCTTCATGTTTGAATATTCCACGTACCTCAGTGGTCTAATGTGTGCTCTGCAGAGACATACCGAGCAGTAGAGCGGGTCTTCTATGCAGTCTCACTGGGTCTATGTGCCCCCAGCTAGTTGGTCCATTTTGTATTTCCTTAGCTTCAGTACTGGATGCTGCTCGTGCCATGCCAAGTCTTCTGGCTGCATCACCCGTCATGAACCTGGAAGAGAGCCACCAGCTCACTTACTAAGTAAGCTCTAACGATTGCAGGTGCAAAGGCTGCCCTGAGCATCACCCCTTCAAATTGCAAGTGGCAAATTGCCCCCATGACCATCTATTAAGGAGCTCAATCTATTAAAAATCAACCTGGAGCATGGTATCTTTCTGCCATGCTTGTAGCTGGCACCACCCATTCATTGCTGACCTCAGATAGTGGCTCTTAATGGGTCAGGGCCTTCCTCCAATTTAACAAAGTGCGCCACCTCAGCCAGTGTGCCTGTGCCCATGTTCTTCTCTTTCCCCATTGAAGACCCCAGTGTTTAAAGTGTCTGTGCCTGCTGTAGCTCACCATTCACACTTAAATCTTGTAGGCCTGTGATGTCTTGGACTGTGGCCTAGGTACTTACTATACCTGGCTTCTGCGTGTATCGCAAGAGCGTTCTCTATCAGGATGCTGAGGTCCGGTCTACTAGGCTCCACAGCTCTTGTGGGAAAGGCATCATCTAATATTCTGCGGGCAGTGCCAAATATCTGAATTTGCTCCACTGCAAACGGGAGAGAGCATCCACCACTGAGTTAACAGTGCCAGATTCAGATCTTGCCCTGAGTTTAATGTTTGCCCCCAAATTACACTCCACAATGTGTTTTGGCAACCCCAGCACCTTGGGCACTTTCTTGACTATCCCATTGCTTCTCAGCTGGAGCGCTCCCTGGTTGTGAGACCAGAATATGATCTTCCTGTTACACACCTTCTGGCTCCATAATGTAAAGATACCCCTGTTGGAAACAGTTCGAGCAGGTTATGCTGTTTATAATGCTCGAAGTTATCCCGCTTTGCACCATCTGTCTTCTTTTTTTCGCTTTAAGAGTCTCTGAATATGCCGTTTATGCACATTTGATCAATCCACGCGTGTTCTGCTTCTTAACTGACATAAAATGTCTTAAATGTTCTGGTCACAAAAGATTACAATGGAGTGGAAGAAAATGTTATTGAAACTTTCTAACTCTTTGAGCCTTGCTTTACCAGTTTGTTTTAGTAGCATTTTACTGAACATTACACTGTTTACCCTTGAATTGATAAGTAAGTGAGGTACTGATAAAAATAAAAAAAGTCCGAAATAAAACGTTACTAGAAAGAAGGATCTGGGAGTGGTAAGCACAAGAGATCCTTTACACCACAGCTGTTACGTCATATCGTCCAAATCAGTCAAATCAGCTCATGCCTCTGTGGGCAACACCGAACAAAGGGGCTTTGTTCTCAGTAGAATTGTTGGCGAACGTGATATGCAACTTAATTTTATTTGCCAAAGTTGTTTTTCTTCCTTGTTTCTGCTTACTTTGCTGTGTGTCTGAAGCACACGCCAGCTGCTTGATACATCTACATTTTCAGAACTCAAACATAATTTTAACTTCTGCAGAAACGCCATCGGTATTGACACAGGAGGTTGTGCCACACTAACGCAATGGGTGCTTCTGAGTAATCAGAAGTCAAGCCCTCACACTTATCTTTGGCACTTCATCACTATGACTCACAGAGCTCTCAAGCTTCCCTGGTTCATACGTGAGTAGCTCAGACAGCACAGCTTTTGTCTTTGTATTCTGGGACCAGTAGTCCTCTTTATCACATTTTAAAAGTCTACTAGTCCCAGAATGCAAAGAAAAAACACTAGACTGGCTCAGCTACTCACGCGTGCGCCCGGGAAACTTGAGACCTCTAGAATTTGTACTGGCCCTAGTGCATTGGCGGCTCCTCCGCTATGGCGGAGGAGCATGGCCCCACCACAGCAGTGCCAACTTTAGACATAAAATGATAATAACTGTTATTATCATTTTATGGTTCGTGTCCGTCTGCGTTGCGGGTGGGCGGTGCTGCTCTGCTCTGGGAGCAAGGGAGGAGTGGTTTACCCACTCCTAAGTGCGCAATGACTGTTTGGTCGGCCCTCTCGGGACGCACAAAACAGTCATGCGCACTTCCCTGTTCTCCATGCAGGCTGCATTACAGCCTGCATGGAGAACATGAACACCCCTCCAACCCCTGGCTGAGTGCTGTGTCACAGCACTCAGACAAATCACAATGCTACATTGCAGCATTGTGATTGTCTTAGGGGAGGGAGCCTGGCTGCCTGTCTCCTGTAGTCGAACGCAGGAGAGCAGGAGCAGTGAGGCGGAACCGGCCTCAACGTAAGCTTATTTATTTATTTTTTTAACTCCCCCCGCGACCCCGCGCAACCCTTCCAGCAACTGCCCCGCCACCCATGAGCCACACCAACCGCCACTGCCCGAGTGTTGCATTTCCTGAGGGAGACCTAGATGAGTTGTGAGCTCCCGCGGGCCTCTGTCCATCTTTCATGCAATCATTTTTCTAGCTCACCTACAAACAGCCTCTGCTGTAGTCCTATTGTATCCAATATATACGTTACAAGTTGGCTTTTGGTCCACCCTTTGTTCATGATACAATGGCTTTCTTGTCCATCTTAGCTCTTTGCTCTTAATTTGATGACTTTTTTCTCTCTATTCTTGTGTTTGACATGTTCAGTTAACATTTCAGTCTCACTGTGTTTTGACTATCCTTCCATTACTCACATAAGGGTCTTGGATTTTGGTGCTTGAGGGACGAGGTTCTCTCTCCATGCTCTCCCTGCTGACCAGTTTGCCACTTCTGCTTGCGCTATTTAAAAAATATGAACTCTCCCAGTGCCTACATGCTCTGCCAGCATTCCATCTGCCGCTACCGCTAATATAGTTTAAACCATTGCAGGTTGACTGCCCATGCTTTCGATCACATGGCCATCTTGGAATACGTCTTGGAATGGTTTTCTTAAAAACATAAGAAAAAGTATCCAAAGATGGTCGTCGTGCATGCACACACATACACAGGTGGCCTTCTTAATGGCTTTTGCCATAAACAATGTAAAAACCAAAACAAGCATTGGCAAAGCCAGTAGATTGCATCCTGGTGCCAAAGGCAAGATTAATGGCTTTGCCAGTGCTTGGGCTTATTAGCCTCTAGATTCTCCAGGGTTATTTCCTTTATTACATACCTTTCTCAGGCATAGAGCAGACGTTGTAGCAAGCAGATCTTCTCAAATTCTGAAATACTTGCTCAGTAAGCAATATAATCACAAGTATTCTGCATGCAGGGCCACTGGAATTGTAAGGAAGTGGGTGACCAAATTATTCCTTTGGATTGACTAAAATATACAACAAAAAGCAAATTCTATGCCATAATGAGCACATTCTTTGGAGCAATTTTTTCCATACCACTATCTGGGTAAGTTTCACCTGATTAGTACCAATTTGACACCATATTTCAGCAGCCAGCTACTGAAAGGCGACCGGTTGACATCTGCAAATGATTTGCCACTGCATGGCACCATCGATGCCCGCTTTTTGTATACATTTTGCTCAGTTTGAGCTAGAAACTATTTTTCGTTGTAATCTGCTACTGATGGATTATGTGACATTTACAGTAAGTCCATAATTATATGGACAACTCAGCAACCATAAAATTGCATAATTCCTCTGTTCCTGACTATTTGTTAAACTAACAGCATGTGAAAAGCAGATTTCTGACATTTTATATTGTTATATGGCTCTTGGTATACATGGCAACATTTGGAAACAAATAAGAGAGAAATTTAGAAAAATAATAACAGCAATGTCATTTTACCGTTAAATTACCTGGACGTGGAAGACGGCTTAAGCAGGAGACATCTGAACTAGGCCATTTTTTTCATTAAAAATCACTGGCCATATTTACTAAGCCCTTGCGTTGCCATTGGTCCCGCAAGGCGACAAAGGTCAACGCAAGGGCTTAAGTCAGATTAACTAATCCATACAGAGTCAACACATCATTCAACATGAAAGAATATGAAGAAAAATAAGACTGCACCACGTATGACCCACAATTTGTTTCAGTAGATGGGCACATGCTCAGAAACCAGACACCCACTTTAAATCATGAAAATAGCCCTAATATCACAGAACATGGCTGGGCTTCCATACAACACCTTTGCATTCAATGCATATTATGAAGGAAAAGGCATTAACTCTATAAATACGAGGCTTCCAGGGGCACTTCTGACACTAGGTAGTTTAGCTTGAATATACTTTTCTTTGTATATCATTTTACCGTTACAACTTTGTAAATATCATTGTTTCCAAAACCCATATTAGTTATACTGAAAAATACCTTTGAAAAAAAATGACAGCTAAAAACAAACTCTGTTTTTTCAGATGGCAAACATCTTTCAGGTTCCTCAAGCAATGCTATCTGACAACCAACCCTATTATAGTAAGAAATGGCAGAAGACTCAAATTCAGGGGCATATCAGCAAGGCGATTATCGCCGCTTTAGCGGGAAATTTTATCGCCTTATCAACAATCTGTCGCTAACTGCTGTTAGCGACAGCTTGTAGGCGATAGCGACCGGGTTGGGTGCCGCTTTGCATGCCAGCGATATTTATCGCTAATGGCATGCAAAGTAGGCGTTCCCCACCTAACAGCGACTGGAAACAGTCGCTGAGGTCGCTAACGCCTATCAGCGAGGCAGGGGCGGTGATTAGCGAACCAGCGCTAAACACGTTTAGCGCTGGTTTGCTAACACCTGGTCCCACCCTGACTTAGCCATGTAATCCAATGAGAGGTGGATTACATGGCTAAGTCCCCTCGCACTATTAGCAAGCAGAACTGGGGAACAGTGTGAATATCGCCTGTTTTCAGGCGATATTCACACTGTTCTCCAAGGTTTCTATCGCTTTGGAGATTAGCATTGCTGATTGCACGCTAACTCCGCGATAGAAACCGGCGATGCCTGGCGATAATTATCCAAGCGCTAATTGCGCTTTGCGATAATTATCGTCAGGCATTGCTGATAGGCCCCTCAGTTCTTTAATCCAGAGTGGGGAGCTCTCCTTGCATAGCCTCTGTTTAGAGTGCCTGATATCTTGGGTTAGACAATAAATGCCAGAGTTCTGCTTGCCGCAATCTGTACATCGGACCGAGGCCTGACACACAGGTGCCATACATAGAGGCATCTGTTAAACAGGATTGACATTTTTTTCACCAAGGCACTTCACTGTCAAATTCTCATTGAGAGAATGAGTTAGAATACACATCAACTGCTTTCTGGTATAACCCCTCTCCCCACTTTGATGCAAAACCGGGCAGCAGCCCCTTTCCCCAATACTGCACGTTCATGGTGCTTAAGCCAAGGCCCGCTCATTTCTTAGTGCTTTCAGCTGGAGCATACTGCATCACACCACACAGGTACCTAAAGAACATTAGCTGAGAACTCTTTCCTTGACATGTAGTATGTGAATCCTCCGTTCCGGTAAAGAACACTGCACACGTCAATGTCTCTGTGACATGCTCTTCCCTGATCATGAATGAATGTCTCTCAAAATGGATGAAGTACCACTCAATTTCCCAACCATCAGTTGAATTCTAGTATCTAAGCATGGGAAGTGGATGAAATATCCCTCCTGGACCCCAAAACTCCTTATTCCAACACTTTTTCGGTGTGCTGTTTTTCTGCTTTCCCGGTACACCGTTACAATGTTGGTAATCCAGTCCTTCTCTTGTCGCAGCTGTTTTTCGGTAAGTCTCCTCAGGGATACCTGATGCTGCATCATTCCGCACAGAAGGCTCTGGAAAAACAAAAAACTTCCTTCTTTATACATCTAAACAACTTCTTTTCACAGCTTTTCAGTTGCTTTTCTGAGGACTCACTGGTACGGCCTGCTTCACAATACCATACCAAGCATCACTGCCCTACTTGACATGGACACCTTTTACATTCTAATCTTCTGTGCAGTTCCTCTCCCTAAAAACTGACAAAGAAACCTTGAAGGCTTTAGTTGCAGTTCTCATTGAGTTGGATGCAGCTTTCTTCTTCTGCAAGGCTGGCAGAAGGATGGTCACTGGTGGGGACTTTTCTTGTTTCTCCTGTCCAACATCTTCTCTTTTCCTTCAATTTTGGTTTCTTTAGTTCCTTGTTGTACAATTCCCTTGAGTTCTCCCTTCATCACTGTTGTATTCGTAATAAGAGGTTTTCACATGTTCAGGTACAACATAGAGTGCGTTTATTTGTAGTTACAGGTGACATAGAGGGTTCAAGTACATGGATTCCATTTAACCCCATCAGCAGCTATTGAAGTTACCACATCAGCCTCCAGGTCCTTTCTGACCTGCCCAACAGACACTGGTGGAATGAGGGAAAGGCAACATTCTATACACAGGGACCATTTCATGCACTAGAACACTAAACCAGGGCAGAGACATGATATTATAATCACCAAGCTAAAGAACCGTATTACAACCACCCACCGCCCAAGCATGGTTGTCGAGGAACTATCTCAAAATAAACCCATCAAAGACCAAACATTTACTGTTTGCAAATGATCAGGTCAGACATGGCTGGATGAATGGAACCTGTAAGACTTGGCTTTTGGACCTACGGAAATTTAAAAAAATTATGTTTGAAAAGCTTTATTTGAATAATAATAAAAGGTACAAAGGCCAGAATACAGAAGATGGCAAATTGTAATAATAAAGAATAATAACTGGTCATCAGAGAAGTAAAAGAGAAAGCTGTTTAAGTTATAAGAAAGTAAGAGGGGGAGAAGGGGGAAGGAAAGGGGAGGAAAAGTATTACTAATGAAGAGTTGCATGAGTACATAGAAAGAGAAACAACAAATATCATATAAGCTAAGGATGACAAGTGAACAGCAATTAGAAGAAAAGAGCAGAGAAAATAAGCATTCAAGGAGGTTTAAAATGTTCTGCATTCAAATGAGAATTATCAGCTAATACCAATTTATCTAAGTAAGATGTGAGAGGCAACCAGAAAAGTTCTCTATTAACCATTGGTTTACAGGAGGAGGCGAAAGCAATATCAAGTCGATGAAAGTGACATAAACTATTCCACCAGTGTTGGACAGAAAGCTTTGCAAGTGATTTCCAATTGAGAGTTATATGTTGAAATGCTAAAGCTAACATGAGGTCAAAGAGACCGTGCATCGGGGTGGGGCGATCTAGGGAATGAAACAAACTGCCAGAGAAAAGAAGAGGGATAGAATAAGGAGTAGGAATGTTAAACATGCGAGAAATATAGGACCAAACCTTTCCCCAGAAGGTGGAAACAGAAGGACATAGAAAGAGAGGATGAAGGAAATCAGCGTTAGGAGAGCCACAAGTCCAGCATGCAGTATCAACAGAGTGAGAAAACCGAGCGATAGAAACAGGAGTAAAGTAAAGTCTATGATAGAGAAAGAACATAGACTGAGTAAGAGAAGCAGAGCGAGAACTTTTAAGAGAGCGGGCCCAGAGTTTGTTCCAGTAGGTAATAGTCCATTCACATGCTAGGTCAGATTCCCACGCGCATTCCAATTTAGTTTTTGGACGGTCAGGGTTAGGGGACAGAAAAAATGTATAAATAAGAGAGGCTTTGGGAAGAGTAAGGAGAATTTTGTGAAGAGGATTCTGCTCAGATGGGGAAGAAATAGAGGGAAGAGAATAAAAAGTATCCAAGATAACTGTTAAAAGAGTAGAGAATTTGTGGAAGAAAGAGCGGGGACAATGAAAGGTGGCTTGTATCTGAGGTAAGGAGCGCGGGATAAGTCCATCAAAAGATCCCTAACCCAAATTATCCCCTTGAGCCTCCAAGATTTCCAAAAATGGACCTATTATTAATAGTAATGAGAGTATTATGCCAAAGTGGAGTTTCTAAAAAAGATTCTCTAGAAATAAGTTTTGAAAAGGAAAAAGGTTTTAGTAGAGAACAGGTGTGTTTAAATAAGGGAAGGGAAGTAAGAGGGGATTTCGCAGAAAAGGACAAAACTTCTCTAAAAGAGAAAGGTAAAAGTAGAGCTCGTTCAATGGAAAGCCATAGAGGAGTAAAGGAGGAAGGCTCAGACAGTAGCCACTTCGAGGCTTGGCGTAAAGAAAGGGATTTATGATATGTGCGGAAATCAGGAAAATTCACGCCACCATTAGATTTTGCCTTACGGAGGGAGGATAAGGCGATTCTGGCTTTTTTGTCTTTCCAGAGAAATTTAGAAAGGCGAGAGTCAATTTGTTTGAAATAGGAGAGAGGAATATGCACTGGAAGCATAGAGAGGGTATAAATCAAAATAGGAGTGATCATCATCTTTATTGAATCTAATCGACCCCACCAGGACAGAAAAAGGGGATTCCAGGAAGAGAGTAAATGATCAATTCGGGAGAGGACTGCAGTCATGTTTAATTTCACACAGAGAGAAATGGAATTAGAGAACCACATACCTAAATATTTAATTTTAGAAGGGGACCACGTGAAACCAGTAGTAGAGAAGGAATGTGGGAGACATAGCTTGGTGAGGGGTAAAATCTCCGTATTGTCAGAGTTAATCTTATAGCCAGAGACAAGGGAAAAAGAGACAAATTCAGCTAATAAAAAAGAAAGAGAAATCTCAGGGTTTGAGATGAAAAGAAGTATGTCATCTGCATAAGCAGAGATCTTTAAATGATGATCACCATAAGAGAAACCAGAGATAGAAACATTGTTGCGGATTGAGGATAAAAAAGGTTCAAGGGCCAAAATAAAAAAAGAGGTGAAAGAGGGAAACCCTGACGAACACCACGGCGAAGGGAAAAATAAGAAGAAACACAACCATTGACTAGTACCGAAGCTCTAGGAGCAGAGTATAATAAGGAAATAAGAGAGATTAGCTTAGGGCCAAATCCATGCCACTTCAAAGAAGCAAATAAAAAGGACCAGTCGACCCTATCAAACGCTTTTTCAGCGTCGACCGAAATGGCTGCTAAGGATGTGGGAGGGGAGGGGAGTTTGTTAAGAACGTTGAGCAAAAGACGAGAATTATCCGATGTCAGTCTGCCTTTGACAAAGCCACACTGTTCCTTACCGACCAAGAGGGGCATGAGGGGATCTAAGCGTAAGGCAAGCACTTTGGCAAACACTTTGTAGTCTACATTAACTAAGGAAATTGGGCGGTAGTTTTTGCGATACATAGGATCACACCCTTCCTTATGTATTAGACATATCGTGGCCTCGTGGAAAGTGCCTTAGGTTGTACCCAAAAGGAGGAATGAATGAAAGAGATGCAAGAGTTTAGGAAGCAGTAAGTTAGAAAAGTGTAAATAAAATTCAACTTAAAAACCATCAGGGCCGGGGGTTTTCCCTTTCTTTAGAGTAGTCAATGCTTGGGATAATTCCTGAAGGGATAAATCTGACTCAAGACGGGAAAGATTAAGATGGTCATTAGACGGAGTTGGAAGTGACTTAAAATAGGAATTGATAAGGACAGGAGAAGGGGGAGATTCAGAGGTATAGAGGTCTTTATAAAAAAGCATGAATTCGTTAAGGATGTCCTGATCTTTAAGAATGGGGGAACCATCTGAGGAATAGACAGAGTCAATTAGGGTACGCTCTTTACGGGACTTGAGGAAGTTCGCTAGAAGTTTTCCTGCCTTGTTACGTCCACCGTAGTATCGGGTGCTACTGCGAAGGAGTATAGAGGATGCGTTGTCAGTTGTGATTTTATTAAAGGCTAACTTGGCACGAATAAGGGCAGGCAATGCTGAATCTGACGATGAGGTATAAAACGCATGTTCTAGAGATTTGATTTGCGCTAATGTATTTTTACGTTGCTGAAGGAAATGTTTCTTCTTTTTGAAACAAAATCTATAATAAAACCTCTCGCGGTAGCTTTAAAGGAATCCCATAGTATATGAGCAGGAGTACTAGAAGAGTTGTTTAAATCAAAAAATTAATTAACAAAAGAAGTAAAAGATGAAGAGAAAAGAGGATCGAGAAGAAGAGAGTTATTAAAGCGTCAACGTGAAGACCTAGGATGTGTAGGGAGCAGATCAAGGTCTACCACAATTGGGGCATGGTCAGAGATAACAATAGGCTCAATAGAGGAAGATAATAAATTTTGAGATAAAGATTGAGATAGAAAAATATAGTCTAGGCGAGAGAGAGAGTTGTGAGGAGGGGAGAAAAAAGAAAAATCAAGAGTAGTAGGATGGGAGTGTCTCCAAGCATCCACAAGATGAGCTTGAGAAATTGTGTCAAGGAAGTGTTTGTGAGTTTTATGAGGGATAAATCGTGTCTGAGATTGGCGATCAATAAAGGGGTCAACGACCTGATTGCAGTCACCTCCTAATATAAAGAAATCCTCCTTAAACTGTATACATTTCTGAGTAATTAAGGGCCAAAAAGTACAGTCAGGATGGGTAGGGCCGTAAACATTAAATACAGTCAAAGAGATATTATTAATTAGCAGTCTAGCTAACACCCATCTACCCTCTGTGTCAGATTCATGCGAGACCACCTTACAATTAAGTTTCTTGTGACATAAAATAATTACACCATTTTTCTTATTAGAGGTGGGAAAAACTAAAACTGTACCCACCCAACTTCTTTTCAACTTTAATGCTTCAGGTTCTGAAAGGTGGGTTTCTTGAAGCAAAACCAAATCCGGATTGTAAGGGGCAAGGTGGGAAAGTATTCTCTGTCTCTTAATTGGATGAATAAAACCTTTCACATTCCATGAGATAACCTTGAATGTAAAATTATCGCGAATACATAAAGAGCAATATATGCAACAATAACACTGTAAGACAAAAATGAGGAATAGGGAAGGGAGGAAAAAAGAAAGAATGCACATGGGAAACGGAAAGGAAGGGGAGAGAAAGGAAAGACAGGCAAAAGAGGCAAAGGAAGAGAGACGGAAGGAGGAAAAGAGGGGAAAAGGAGATATAATAGGAATAAGAGAAGACAGTACATGTCAAGGACGACTGTATTACATACCTTATGGGGAACAAAGGAGAGGGGGGGAGGCGGCGACGGACAACAAAACAGCACACCCAACAAGGGGGCAACGCACCACACCAGGACGTCAGATAATAAACAAGAGCAGGAGCAGAAACATGAAAAGGAGCGGGAAATCTCAATGAACCTGTAAAAGGAAAACAAGAGTTATGCAAACTAATAATGACTAGGACATTAATTCCTATGAAGTAATGTTAACGGAAAGGACAGCAATCAAGGAGCAGAGGAAGAAGGAGCAGACTCCATGGAAGTAGTAGAATGAACGTGGATAAATCTTCTGAGATCAGCTGGATCCTCAAAGGTGGAAGTCTTATTAAGAAAAGTAACTTTAAAAATGCAGGGATGGAACAAGCCATATCTGGCCCCCAAAGAGCGGAGGGGTGGACGAAGATCCAGGAACTCTTTGCGTCGTCTGGCAGTTGTCGAAGAGATATCTTGTGAAACAAAAACTTTGGCGCCATGCCAAGAGAGATTCTTTTTGGCTTTAGCGGCATTCAGTACCAGGAGGAGATCAGTGAATTGCAAGAATAAAATAATTACTCCACGAGGATTCGTTGGCGCAGATGAGGAAGAAAGACGAGGACCCAATCTGTGCGCCCGTTGTAGATTCAATTTGACAGTAGGAGGGAGACCGAGAAATTGCGGTAAAAAAGACGTGAAAAATGTGACCGGGTCATCACCTTCAAGGCCCTCAGGAAGGCCATAAATACGTAGGTTATTACAATGGTTTCTATTTTCCAAGTCCTCAGTCGCCCTCCTCAGCTGCGAGACCTCCTTCTCTAGAAGGGAAATTCTGGAAGATGAGTCCTGAACAACGCTGGGCTGTTGTTCCACCATAGATACGTGGGATTCCATGGAAGCCCATTGATTATCCATTGCTTGTAGGCGGCCATTAGTTTCCTCAATGAATGGACGGAGAACGCAAATCTCTTCCAGGACCATGTCCAAGGAAACCGGCGAGACAGATTTAGGTGGAGAGGGAGGGTCTTGTTTGATCCTCTTGCCAGTGGTCAAAGGCGTTGGTACCTTAGATGCCATCTTTGCGTAGGACACTGCAATGGCGTGGCTAGCCCTGAGTAATGGAGTCTGAGAAAGGCAGGAAAATCTGTTCGAGACAGTTATGTGAGATTCAGAAAAAGTACGGGTATTCAGCTTTGACCCCTGGGTATGACGCGGCATATGATGGGTCCTACCCATGAAGTGATGTAAAGCGAATACAAGGAGGTCTTGACATCAGAGAGGGAAAATTCGGTGAGGGAATAGACAAAGTGCAAGCTATTAGGTAGCACAAATAGTCCCCAGCAAGCCTCACTAGCCTCCTTTCCAAGAAGATTCCTCAGACTCCTTCCACCAGAGCAATGATCGTTGAGCCAGGAGAAAGCATTTGCCGCACACTTAAAATCACAGTTAATTAATTAGAGTCATAGACCTGTGAAATAAGGACCAAAGGTACGCCAAAGGTTGGGGGAACATTGAAGAAAGTCTGAGGGAAAAACCAGCAGGAAGAGAAACAAAATGCCGGCCATAAGGAGACGAAATGTTCATCTGTAGAATTCCTTACTTTCTTGCTGAATGAAACTTCAAAAAATACATCCTCTAGAAGCGCTGGCGTTCCGATTCACGAAACCGGTATAATTATGTGTAATTACGCGCTGGAGCCGCTCCGAGGCCGATAAGCAGTCCAATGAGGTACCGAGCTGCGACGCTAGGCGGCCATCTTGGTTCGCGTCGCGCGCTCCGGAAATTAAAAATTTTAAAAACAAAAACCGTCTGCCACTAATTTGCCCTGCTACGAAGAATAAATTAGTTCCTCCAAGAAAATGAATTTGGGAAGGTCTGTGCAAATATCCTTACCCTCCCACCTCTATAGTGGCAAGCCTTGCTTGTTGCATCCCGGATACAAACCTGCACTTCATGACCCTGCGATTTAAGTGACAAATTGTTAATGTGTTTCTCCAAATTACCTTGCCATAACTCAGTTCACTGCCTAACCTACGAGGCAGGTTGAATTCTAAATCCTAATTGCACCCCTGTAGGGCTTAACTCTCAGTCAATGTGCATCCTTTTTTCTGATCATGTCCAAGCTGAGATTTAGATCCTCCTAACTTTCATAATTCACCATCTGTCCTACAATGCTTTTTAACAACATAAGGAATTGAGAGATTGTCTAGTTCTTTGCTTTGTGCCAACTTAACTTTTTTCTCAGAACTTGATGACTCTGTCAATTGATCTCTCGGCTACTTAGCTTACTGCAATGAATTTAATGACGCTCTTTGGTCCCCTGCTCTTCTGCATTGAGGTCTTCTTACGCCAAACAAACCACAGTGTTCTGGTTTTCTGAGGATTTGTTGAAATTAATTTACACCGCAAGACAAGAAAAAAAGCACCGGTGCCATGACTACAACTTGGACACAAATATGAATATAAAAAATAACCTCAGTTGTAGAAGTCTGAAT
This sequence comes from Calotriton arnoldi, assembly GCA_963921515.1. Lineage (NCBI taxonomy): Eukaryota > Metazoa > Chordata > Amphibia > Caudata > Salamandridae > Calotriton > Calotriton arnoldi. Next base: position 48,739 of record CAWUFW010018150.1, read on the forward strand.
TGAGGAAGGCACATAGCACTTACTGCAATAGACTTAGGTAGTTCTCAGCAAGCGGTGTTCAAAATTGCAGATGTACTCGTGGCAACATCAACTTCTCCTCCATCTGTCCCAGCTGCCTCATCCATTTGAGAAGAATTTCCATTTTTTTTTATTTTCAAAATTTCTACTATCAGCTTCCCGATACCTTTACTCAGGCCATGTATCCCTCACCATTAAATCCCTACCCATACATTTTCATCAGCCAAATTTCTTCTACCGTTAATCGCTCCCTTGCTCTTTTTAAAACCTTCTTCAGCAGAGGGAAATATTCTTAAACCTTTTACGTAAGACTTAGCTATCCCTTTTCTAAAAAATCTTGCTTGGATTCTATGGGCCAGATGGACAAAGCACTGGCCATGAAGTAATGGTTGCAAACTACAACTAGTATTTTTATAACCAGTGTGAAATTTTACAAACCGACCTAAACACCAATAGGTCCATTCACAAAATTGTGAACCATAGTGGGTTGCAATCTAATTTACCTCATCAGTATTCAGGAGCTAGGACGCAAATTACAACTCACTGTGATTGGTGGCCATCACAGGCATGTCTGTGACCTTTTTTTAAATATTGTTTTTAATACAGCCTGTTTTCCTCAAAAGAAATGGGCTGCATTAAAAAAAATGTTTAAACTTTATAACAGTTGGTTTGATAGTAGGCAGTGGTACTCTGGGCAACTCCCTGCTGCCCAGAAAATGCTTTGTTTATATTCACAAAGGGGATGGAACCCCTACCCTTTTGCGACTGGTTTACCACCCCTTGTTGGACGTCAGCAACATTTCAATGTCTTGCAACTGGATTTAAGTCACAAAAAACATATACATACCATAACGAATCAGTATTTGAAAAGGGCGCCCTTAACATATACCTTCCAAATAGCAATTCATTAAGCCCTTCTAAACCCATTTTGCTGTTTTGTAACCTGTTAGTGATTCAAAAATGGGTTTGCTACATTCCAAAAGCCATTTAGCAAATTGTAGGGTTTGCGACCTCTAAATTGCTTTGTACCTAGGGCATGGAGCAAAGCAACTGTGTACTTTTCTGGAAAACTTCTCACCCCTTAATGATGCCCATTCTGGATTCCACCCTCGATGCAGCATGTATGCCAAACTTGTTGCTGCAGTAGAATTCCTTTGTCTTACGGTGGAGAAGGACAGTTTCTGCACTGTTATTTTGTTATATCTATCAGCAGCATATGACACTGTCAATCATGGGCTGCTGTTGAACAGGCTTGGTGAAATAAGTCTAGGCAGTGCAATGCAGAGCTGGTCTTCATATTTTGTGTTCAACTGCACACCAAATGTAATTCTTCGACATTTTTTGTCTTCCCCTCCACCCATTATGTGTGGTATGCCACAGGATTCAGTTCTTTCCCTGTACCTCTTTAGCATGTATATCGCTCCTTTTTCAAACCTCATTTGACCCTCAGGTTTATAGCTACTCTACATATACCCAGCTGCAATGCAGGTTCAGTTGTCAATGCTTGGGTGAAGGGAGCTCTGTCTTTGCATGCTTGGTGTCAAGAAGTAGATGGTGAGGCATTCGTTGAAATTGAACTACGAAAAGCTGAGATCTCGGTTGTGGGTGGAAGCATAACTCCATTGCAACACTCATGTAGGCCTGTGGAACTTAGGTTCTGCTCTATTACCTTTGCTACTGTTAAACAGGCTTCAAGATTGACTGTAGTCCCTATATGTTCACCTAAATCATTGCCGTAGAAAGTCAATTTACACCTATCAGATGGGAAAGCTACACAAGGTTCTTCCCTAGCTGACATTGCAGGGTCTGCAAGATGCTGTAGCATATCTCTAGGCTAGACTACTGCAGTTCACTCTACCTTGGCATTTCCGATGTTTTTATGAGACACATTCATATCTTACGGAAACATACAGACACAATGGTCTTAAATTTGCTTCACTGTCGAACAATACATGCTAGAGCATTCTATAAGACTCTCTGTTTGATTCATCACTCCAAATACAGAAGAGAGCAGGAGCTTCTCTGTCCTGGCCCCCATCTTATGTAACTGTCTCCCTTACTTGGTAAGGCTGGAACCTAACTTTCGGAGGTTCAGGGAGCTTTTAAAGGCCTGGCAGTTTAAGCAATTTTTTGATTAGCCTGGGTCCTCTCTTCTTCCCCTCCAGGGGCCGTATTAGAAATACTGTGCATTTTTCTGGTTAACGCTGGGTGCATCTTTCAAAAGGTGCGCCTAGCGCTAACCAAGAGAAAATGCACCATATTAGCATGAATGTGCGGCCCTCAGGGCAGCTGCGAACTTGCGCTGCCATGGAGGCAGCGCATTTAGGTAAAAAACGGAGTGGCTGCTTTGAAGCCGCTCCGTGTTTTCACAGTTTAGGTGGGAACCTGCCAGCATTTTTAGATGGGATTAGAGATCCCCTGGCAGGCGGGTGCAGTAAGTGACTGCATCTGCCTGCAAGGGCATGTCTGGGGGTCCATTGAACCCCTTTTCCCTCCTCCAGAGGGCTGCAATCAGGGGGCTTACTGACAGTGCACCACCTTTTAGGTGGCTCACTGTCAGTGCGCCTCCTGAGAACTTCTTTGCCTCTGCGCCCGCATCTATAATACGGCACGGGCACAGAGGCAAAGGGATCCCCTCATTTGCATGGGGCCACGCCCCCATGCAAATGAGGGAATACCCTCTTGAGGAAGCACTGGCACTCTATGTGCTCCAGCGCTTTCAGTATTACAGAAGGGGCCGTACAAGCATCTGCGGCCCCTTCTGTAATACCAAAGTGCCCTGGAGGCGCACAAAGCAGGCGCAAATGCCCGTTGCGCCCCCAGGCAACGCCTATATTATGGCTGTCACAGAGCCAAGAAACCCTTGGCAGGAAATGCGCTTTTAACGTTTTCATAACATAACATAACATAACCTGCAGTTCTATCAATTTTCTAAAATCAAACCTACTCGGATACACTCTTTCCATAACTTTCTGCTCTAAGCGCTCTATCAGCCTTCAAGTTCCATGCTTTAGTACTTTCCTCCTTGGTGGAATATCTTTTTGAGTTTTGGGCCTCTCCTTCAATGGATCTGTGCAAACTTATACCTCTGCTGCTGTCCAGCAAGAAACTTAAAACTCCTCACTTCTGCCAGTGTGTCTAATTCATTTTTAAGTCTAGCCATTTGCATCTGGCAAGCTCCCTAAAGCCAAGAGACCTGATAGATGCTAGAGGGCTTTACATGACTACTACAGCCTAACATAACATGACACCATGCAGTGGTAGCATCGTCTCAGCATAGTATCCTTAGGATTGAGGAGTTTTCACCCCTGGATTCTCTTCCAGATTTAGCACTTCTTGCAGGAATTGGGGAATTACCACACAACTCTTGTCAGGCCCTAAACGTTTAATCAACCTGTAGAAAGTAAGATGTGTAAACCATGTATCCGGTCACACTCAAACAAATTTCGCAGGGGCGATTACGGGAATTTTATCAATGCGATAAAGCGATTGTGTGTATATTTATTATCTATTTCCAGCTAAAGATTACATCATGATTAATGTACTCCTTGGGTCAACAGCCAAGAAAATTCGATTGTGTAAGCATTGAGTGGTTTATTTAACATTGCATCTTCAAACAGTAATGGGCTGGGCTCTGCCTATAAAGCTCCCATGGATTTCCACTGAACTGGTGGCAGATCTTCTCTCGAGGCTCTGGCTTTCAGGTGAGTGTCCTCCCTAATCCTGCTGCCAGCCCCACCTCGGCTGAAGTCGACTCATTTAGCTGCCCTGCCTGACATCATTCTGCCACGGGCCTCTGTGCTTCCCTCCATCACTGAATTCCCTCTCACTGTATTAATTTGATTTTTGGCAATAACTTTTCGAGCTCTTCCCGACATACATTGTGTTTTACCAAGCAAAATGTATCAGAAGTGCTTTTTTGCAATAAAAAAGACAAATAAATATACAAGTGCATGGGGCAACGCTTTTCTTAGGAGCCAGCCAAATACTGGGTGTGCTGCCTACCAAGGGGGGTTCATCTTAATTTCCACACATGCCACTGTCGCTCACCTCCCTACTCTTTCTCTCTGTTTATCTATCTCTAGTAGATTATTCTCATCCCTCCTTTCTTACTTTGCTTCTGATTTCCTATTTTTCTCTTCCTCCATCTTTCCCCCTTTGTCTCTTGCTGTGGGTCAAAGTCTGATGATAAAAATCAATCCCTATACACAAATATTAGAGCATGTGCCCACCACCTGAACAAGTTAAGTAGTATTAGATTCTTTGCTAAACACTGCTGGGCCTCATTTATGAAAACTGTGGCATCGCTGCGACAAAACAACGATGCAGCAGTTTTCAGTGCACCCTCCTTGCGACACGATGTATGAGTCGTATTCAATGTATGGCGCTCCATGTCACAAGTATTCACAGATACGTCAGTATGTCTGACGTATCTGTAGGCGTAAAAGTGATGCATTGCTGGGGTGTGTCTGAAAACAGACGTAACTCCAGTAATGTGTCCCAAGGGCCTGCGTCAGTCTTAGTAGCGTCCTAGAAGTGTCGCAATGAAATCTCATAGATTTCACTGCACCACTTCTACGACCCTTTATTGCAGGGGAAGGCCCACCCTGAATACATTGTACCTGACGCAGGTATAATGTAGCACAGGCCTTTACAAAGTGGCGCATCTGCTTAGATGCGTCACTTTGTAAATATGGCGCAACGTGAAGCATCATTTACGCTGCCACAGCGTCGCAAAAAGTGATGCAACGGTGGCGTAAAAGTGTTGCAGGCCTTCATAAATAAGGCGCTGTCCTGTTTAAAAGATGCCCTTTCACATTTTCTCACCCGCACTGATCCTAAATCTTCCTCCGCTGATATCTGTAGGATTTACTTTTTCGTTCATTCGTTTCCTTTCTTGTCGTCTACTTATGTTCTCTTCCTCTGCTGCTGAACGGTGGTACCTATTTTAAAATAAATGCAGTCCTTTCCTTCTGGAAATCATCCTTAATCCCCTTTGTCTTGCTAACTGTTGACACATTAATCAACTGTTCCCCATCAGGGTCTTAAATTTCACACCGGGGCCCTCATTACAAGTGTCCCGGGAAATGGGACGGATTTTCATCATCCCCCTCGGAATTATCGACACCCCAGGAGGTACTGTTGACTCCAGTGGTGGGGAAAAACTGGCCCATTAGAAGTTGGATCATCAAGGCCCACTAAGAAATGAGAAATGACCAGAAGAATTGGTAATTCTGGGTTCAATTCCATGGTAATTACTTATTTTACGCTGGACTGTCACCCAGCGGTAGCCGAAAACTCCAGGTAAAAGTAAAAATCTCGTAATTATAATGGGGGCATTAATTTACTATTCAAAACCCGTTTTAGGCCTTTATTCCAGGACCAGCAATATCAAACAAAAGTAATCTTGATTTTGTATCCCCCGGTATGATATTTCCTCCCCATTTCGGGTTCTGCAGGTTGAAATGGGGTATAACCACCAACACCAGATTTTCTTCCAGAAATAGTGCAATTTTTAACCACACATTTAAGGAGAAATGTACGCAGGGGAAAAACAGAAAATCTGTGCAAAATTACTGTACTACTTGAAATTTCCATTCTTGTGCAACCCCCTACTTGCGCATGGCAGAATTACAGCCGCTCTCAGAATGATGCCTTGGTGGGGCTAGGTACGTGCCAATATTTCTTCTGAAAGGTCTTTATTTTTGCAACCGATGTGTTTATTTCTGTATTCTATGGGACGGGACACTTCATGCTGCCCTCTTATCTTTTCTCACCCCGTAAGCATGTGCTCTGGTGCCCTCAACCTGGGTGCTGGTCACTTTAATTTAAAGAGATGAAGTTTTGCTTAACTATGAATTTATGGCATTGAATCTCAAAATGACTACTTATCTCACCTACACACTTGAACATCCTCCTCCATTTTCTGTTGGAATGCAGTCAGATGTGCCCATTCCACTCCCTAAAATATTCTTTGTCGAGGTATAAATAGGTCAATTTATGAATACTTTTTCACTCACTGAGGTAGAAGATGCCGTAGCCACAAGGCCTAACTGCAAGGCCTTTGGCAATGACAGCTTCCCAGCCGAATTTTATTAAATATTCGCTGTTGAATTGTTGCCTTTCTTGACTGAATTATTCAATAATATTAAACATGGGGGGGGGGTAATCTCATCTTATTTTAAGGTATCAACTATCGTCAGCTTTTTTAAAAAAGGTAAGAATCCTGAAAATGTTAATTCTTACAGGCCTATTAGTTTGCTTAACACTGATAATAAGCTCTTTATGAAATTATGGGCAAATTGTATTACTCAGCTTGTAGAAGTTTAAATTCATAGAGACCAGGCAGGTTTTGTGGCTGGCCGGCTGATGGCTGTAAATATGAGCTTTTTATCTAGGCAATGGATTTCTTCTCAGTTAACCAGACAAAGGCTGCAAATATTATGATAGATGTGGAAAAAGCCCTTGATCTGGCTAACTGGACTGCGCTGTTCTTTGGCCTGGAAAGAATTGGGTTTCCTCTTCACTTCCTCAGAATGTTATCAAATGTCTACCATGGAGCCAATGCCCAAATTTTTGTAAAGTCCAATCTTGCAGGCACTATGGTAATATAGAGGGGGACCCGTCAGGGGTGCCCTCTTTTGCCTATTTTATTTACATTTTTTATAGAGCCTCTCACGATTAGGATTAGGACTTCTCAGGCTATTGAGGCCCCTCTTTCAGGTATGAACATGCTAAAAATATTTCGCAGATGATGTTAATCTTTATTTGAAACCAGAAAAGGGCAATATTCTCCAGGTTTTGGATGAACTTGATCGGTTTAAGGACATCAGAGGGTATAAGCTCAATCCAAGGAAAACAGAAGTTTTGTTCTTTAATTCTTCTGTCGATGCTCTTCCAGCCCTTCTCTATTTACAAGCCCGAGATCAGACGCTGATTCGGTATTTAGGGGTATATGTCACTCCAGAATATTCAAAGCTTTTTCAATTGAATTATCTCCCCATGTTATATTAAATAAAGGGGCTGCTCGATAGATGGACCTTGTTCCCCCTCACCTTGGTCGGCAGAGTGGCTCTTACAAAGATGCCTGTACTCCCGTTCTTGCTGTTTCTTTTCTGTAATGTCCCCATTAAGGTCAAAAGTAGTTATTTCGCTGATTTAGATGTGCTTTTAAGGTGCTTTATTTGGAATAATAAAACCCCTAGAGTTAAATACTCCACCCTCCAGCTGGATACCTTACATGGTGGTTTGGCCCTTCCCCATTTTCAAAACTGCTATCAGGTGGCCCTCTCGGATTTGTGTGCAAGGGTCCTGGATGGCAGAGGTACGATTGGTTCTTTTTTTCTTGATAGAATGATGCATGATGCAGGCAATCACTTGCCAGTTTTTATTAAGGTTCTGAAATTTCTAGAAAAAAACAGATATAAGGGTTTACTAGATTTAAGTGTCAGACTTTTGAGTACATATCATTCTAATAATGTTTCTTCAGGCTGGATGTTTCTCACACTCCAGGAATTAGGGCATATGGGCTTCATAATTTCCCCGGCTGTTGTTATTTTTTGGGATTATTCCCGGTTCAGGGAGTTGGGACATTTTCTTCTTCAGAGTAGATGGATGACATGGCTAGAGATTTCTGCTTGGTGTGGTGAATATAGGCCGCAACTTAACCTGGGCTATCATCAGATCTTATCTTTTTTTAGGGCTCAACATTTCGATCCTAGTCTTGAGATTCACACTCTAGTTTGAGTATTTTTTTAAGGTCTTGGATGGTTGGGATAGGGAATTTGTATTGGCAAATATGGAATTAAGAGGTGCAACCAAATGTTATTAAAAATATTTTAGATAAAATTTGGTTAACAACACATTGCCATTTCTCAGAGGGAGATTGGCAGACCATGCCACTTTTAGGCCATAAGTCGCTGAGAGTGCCGAACTTCAAAAGGATGTAATTCCTCTCTCGTTGGATGGCCTATTACACTCCAGCAGCCTTAAATAGAATGTTTACGGCACTTGAGAATTGTTGCTTTTGTTGTAAGCACCAGGGTGAAGGGGACTGGCAACACATTTTCTACTGTTGCCCTAAGCTAACGCTCTTTTGGCTCCAGCTGTCTACGGTTTTAAGTTTGGCTATAGGTTAACAATTGATTTAGATCCTACTTTGGTACTTTTCGGTCTTTTAAAAAATAGGCAATCTTTGAGTTTAGCGAAATCAGGACAGAGGTTTTTTCCAATTGGTTTTATCATAGCCCGTTCTCTGATTTTGCAAATGTGGCAAACCTGCAGGGTTCCTGCGTATCAAGAATGGTTGAATAAAATGATCAGAACAAAGCAATTCGAGGAAGCGTATGCAAAGAGGACCAGGGGCTTAAAGCAATTAAATGCCTCCTGGCAGTATTTTGATTTAATCGACAACCAGGGTTCTGTGGTACAGCATAGTCCGAGATCCCCTTAAGGTGAATGTTGAGTTACATCTTTAAGGTTGGGGCTGCAGTAGTTCTTTACCATGTCACAGGCCCGAGTGGTCGATCCACTTTAGTGTCATCAAAATATAATTGTTGCCTTATTGCACTTTATTGTTAAAGTGATTTCCATTTTATTATGTAATATGATCATGATGGATTGTGGCATCCGGTTACTACTTTCTTCTGCATAAGCACTTTACTATATTTGCAGGAACCATAGTAATGAATATCACTCAACTTTATATGCACTTTGGTATGAATTCTGCCTATGTACTATATTGTGTTTGTAAAGAACAGAAGTAATGAATATGTTTTAACTCCAGTCTGCCTATGGCCTTTCATGGAACCTTAGTACTGAACTTTCGCTTTCTAGATCTCCTGCATTTAATAATGTCTTAAGTTGTCTTTTTATGAAAGGTATATTTGTTCCCTCTCTTTTTTGGTGTATATTTTGTATGTATAACTGTACCCTCACTCTGTGAATTGGAATTCATGCTAATCATGGTTGAAGATTGAAATGTTCCTCTCTTTTTAAGATTCTGCTCAAAGAAAATTAAAAAAAATATAAAATGAGGTATTAATAGAGACTGACAGCTGATTCCAGAACCTTCCAAAGCATTTCTGTTTTTTTTATATAGCACTTAAATACGTTGATGTACTAGTGCTTGGGAAAATTAGATTTTAGATGGGATGGTGATTGAGAGACTGTGCCAGAACCTCAAAATCCCTCAGGGCCTGATGCACAAAGGTAAACTTACCCTTTTGTGTCAGTTTATTATTTTTGTGGTATTCACAAACTGACTGCGGAGACTCCGCGCTCATGGTGGAGAGTCTGCACATAAAAATGTAGGCATGTCCTATCATTTGATGTGTGGGGTTCTTGCGCCCGAATGCAGAGCCTCCACAGTCATAAAATTACGATTAACTTGTAGTTTGTGAAAAGCACAAAAAAAATAGTAAACTTACATAACAGTGTAAGTTTACATTTGTGAACCAAGCCCTCACTGTATACGTGCTCTTTCCACTTTCCTTTATCCCATACATGGTGTGGATTAAAATCAGATTTTTCGTATTAAGGGCTAAGCTTGTTTTTGCTGTTCTTTCGGTACACTTCCAACTTCTTTCAGGTACCTTATGCGCTCTTGTTTCAAGCCATGCAAATAGTTCCATCGGCCTGCTTAGCTCCTGCGCCTCGTGTTTGGGGAAACACAATCCGATTCACAACTGTCTTATTTGTGTAACCATTGGTACGGTGCCCTTCTAGAAGTACCTGGCTTGCAAGCAGAATAAGAGTGCTCTGATCTCCTTCAGAGATGTTGGATTTTGTCATCAGGGAAAGGGGACAGGAGGAAAGTGAAGGGTGTTGTATTGAGTGTCCTTCCTCCTCCTTAGGTAGATGTTATGTTATGTTATGTTAAAGGCACTTGTTAAGCGCACGTTCACCAACCGGTTTCATAGCGCTGGATAGGCATCCCAACGGACCCCTCTCTCAAGGATTGTTGTTGGGGTCCAGAAACAAAGCATGAAATACTAATGGGCAAAGGTCCCTTGGGCTCAACATCCACTGGTTTGGAGGCTTCATTGCACTGTCAAGCTCAGTTCCCCACCTGGATGCGGAGACCTTAAGGCAGTTTTGCACCAAGTGGTCAAACCAGTCTTTCCTCCTTGCTAGCGCTGCAGGCCCGTTACACTGTGAAGTTGAGGCCCTCAAGGAAGACGCAATGAGGTTGCAGGTCTCCCCCATTAGGTGACTCTGAAGTCTTCACAGTTGAGTGCAACTCCTCCTGTGGGTGGTCTCTGTTACAGTTACAGTCTGCCTGGGCACTCCCCTCTCTCTTCTTCTGACTTCTCCTCTGCCCTTCTAGTTAAGTCTGATTTCTATGTTGTGCAAGTCACTGAGAAGGAGAAGCACCAGTCCTGTTGGAGGGAGGTTATTCTGACTCTGAGGCTTACTGCAACAAGGAGTATGTGGCCTTGCTGCCTCTCTTCCTCTGATATACCTGATGGATTCCCTGGCACATTTGGGCTCCCAGCTGGTAGTCCTAATACCAATGGTCCATCTCCTATGGCCTTAAAGAGGATGCACTGTTCCAATTACAAACCTGGGAGGTGCAATTTGTAGCGAGGCCTATGTACAAATAGGTCACATATCAAATTGTGCATTCACAGAGGGTCACAAAATTACCTGCTTAATGAATAATTATTTTTTTTTAAAACAGAGTTTTATATAGCGCAAACTTGACCCGAATCGGGTATCAGAGCGCTTTACATAGCACCAGTTGCATTTCATGAGGACACATTCATTTTTGTTAGGCACGGGGAGATTAAGTGATTTGCCCAGAATCACAGGATGTTCAGCGTCATTGCCGAGATTTGAACCCAGTTCCCCAGATTCGAGGTCGACCGCCCTAGCCGTTAGGCCAACTCCTCTCCCCTAATAATTAGGTAGGTCACAATTGGGGCTTCATTTAAGGGACAGCAGACCTCTGTCACTGCATGAGCTTTCCCAAACCGGAAACATTTTAAAAGCAGCCTGTGTTCATTAAAGGGACAAGTGTTACTTTTAAAAACAAATGTTTCTCATTTGCGCCACTGACACTACTCCTAAGGGGGAAGCAGATCTACTAATCTTTGTGAATTAGTATCCATCCCAACTTGGGGATCAGTTACTGATCAACAGTTTGCAACCGCTTTATGGTCACAAACAATTGAAGATACCTTTCCAAATCACAAATAGGAGGTGAATATCCTTTCATGCCCTCTTGTATTTACAATTCAGAAAGGGTTGCAAAACCTTTTTATGAGATACTAAGAATTTTCCTACTCATAAAAGTTCTTTTGTACATTTTTAAAAAAACGTTTGCACTCACAATCCCTGTAGTTTTGGGAATTGAAGGGTTTGCGACCAGAAAAGTGCTTTGTACACCTGGCCTTTAGTTCCCAGTAGACTCTTCCCTGTCTCTGCTTCCATAGAGACTTGTGTACATATTGGATTGGTGTGAACCTTGGACCAGGACCAGCTGGGCCCAGAGGTGCCAATCCCTACGCATGAGGAACAGCCCATAGCACAAGTCGCCTTGACCCAACTAGCATTGTCGGTCCTGGACCATTGTCCATGCGAACTTTAATCCTGCCTGCGCCTACTTTTCATTCAAAGATGATATTTCTTCTCTGGATCTTCCACCTAGGACCTTAGCACTTAAAAGTAAATGCAATTTTCTGTAAAGAATGCTTGGCTGAACAGTAAGGAATAGAGGACCCCTGAAGGAACTAAATACCAGGGAAGAAAACAGAGAATGCTCACTGAAAAAAATATTCTGAATGGGGGCAGAATTGTATAACATGTGCATACTTTGCACCCCAGATCGGGTGTCTTTTTCCTTTACTGCAGTCCAAGGCCCAGATTCTCAAAGGAGTCATGGAATGCAACGCAGCAGCCACAAATGTTGTGCTGCATTGCGTAACAGGGAGAGAGCAGAAGAGCACCATATTCACAGAGATATGGCTCTCTCCTTCCCCCTCCCTAGCGCCGGCACTGATTTCAGCTGCCGTGCACCAGGCACACACCTTAGCGCCTTAGTGCTAGGGTGCGTGCCTGAGTCTACCATATATTTTTTACAGGAAGGGACCCTTCCTGTACAAAATACTGTGGCTAGACAAGTTTAAAACCTTTTCCTACTTTGTATGTGTGCTGTGCAGGGCAGCACACATGCAAAGTCGGAAATGCAAGGAGAAATGAAAACTTTCTCCTTTTAACGCCTGCTTTTCAGCGGTGTTAATTTTTGGTGCTAAACTCTGTCCTCTAATGTTAGTAGATAGGGTTTAGCATCAAAAAGCATTGGTGGTTGCATTGGAACGCCAATGTACCACCCATGTAACGCCCCCTTGACTCAAAGTATTGCAAAGCAGCATTTCGCGCTGCTTTGCGTTATTTTTTCATACAAACCAACGCTAATGCCAAATAGCTTTGGTTTATTAATCCCCCCAAAAGTTTTGCGTTAGGTTAGTGTTACAAATCTGGGCCCAAGCGCTCCTTTCCGCTGTGATAGCTCACCTGATCTCACCAGGTAAGAGGATTGCCCATTTTTTGAGGTTATCGTACATTGTATGGTAAACATGCAATCCAACTCCCCTAACCACTATTTCCTGGAGTAAAATTTACTCTTTCTCTTTCTTACTTTTTCAGAACTTTCAAGGAAGCAATATTGTGGCAGAAGAATCAGACACACACGAAGATGAAGTTGCTTGTGGTAGTGATTGTCACGCTCTTCGGTGAGTCCAGAGTGCCCATCTGGCTGCATGTGTACCTTTCTCCCCTGTAGTCATGCCATCCATCCATCTGCCAGTACAATGGCATTACTTCACCCTCCATGAGATAATTCTGAAGTGTAATGCATTCCACAAGGAGCTGGAAGTGTAGACCCCTATGCAGCAGTCTGAATGGGCCTACCCTGTATCAAAATTAAAAGGAGCATGTCCCATTTAATATGCAACATCAATCAATACAGTGCCACAACGAGCTTTCTGAATCTGGGTGGGCATGGCACTATGATATGAAAACGTAATCATTGGTGACAATGATCCTGAAGATTGGTGGTATTTTGTCCCTTGTCGCAGGCCCTATTGAGGCCCATTACCTGACTGTCCAGAGCCTCACTCTGGGGCATATTTATGAGAAGATGTCGGAGCATGGAGCTGCGCCACATTTGGCAGTGCGGCTCTCCAACATTTTCAAAATGCAGGGATGCGCCGCATTCACAAGAATACGGTGCACCCCTGTCTTTTCCCTAGCGCTGGTGCTAATTTTAGCTGCCTATCGCCAACGCAGGCACCCTTGCACCATAGGACAAGGGTGCCTGTGTTGCAGGGAATGATTGTTTATGTGCAGGGAGGTATTCCTTCCTGGCCATAAGCATTCATTAATGACGATTTGTTACTTTCATGTGTGCTGCAGAATAAAGCACACATATAAGTAGCAAATCGTCATTATTTAATGATTGTTTATGTGCAGGAAGGGACACCTTCCTGCACCTAAAAAATCATTAATGGCATTTTGCTCTTCTAGAAAAAGTAAAACGAGGAGAAATAAAAGTATTTCCGCTCGTTTTGCCATTTTAATGCACACCATTGCATGGCGTTGGTTTATGGCGCTGCCTCAGATTTGCACCTCCTTGTGATGATGATGTGCGCAGCACTTATATAGGCGCCACCCCAGCGTGCTGATGTCAGTTTCTTTTCACGACTTTCCACGCCAGAAGCGCAGAGCCACCAAGAACACTGACCCCTGGTGCTTAAAGTAGGGCCCCTAAAAGGGGAAACAACCCTTAACTCTGAAATCCGTCCGCAGAGTGGGGAGGATGGGTGGGTCAGTGAGGAATCTGTAGCTAGATTGAGTCTCTACCAGATAAGGTGTTACCTAAGGTAAGTACGTTATTCATCTGATTGAGAGTTCTAGCCGCAGATTCCTTACCATACAGTAGATACCCAAGCAATACTTCCTCGGAGATGGGGCTGCGCTTCGGAATATACTGGAAAGTCCTGTAGAACTGAATGGGCAAAATGACCGTCACGCTGGATCTGACTGTCCAGACCGTAGTGCTTCGTAAACGTTTGCAATGAGCCCACATTGCTGCCTGACAGATATCCAGGACAGGAACTCTGTGAGCTAATGCAGTGGTCGCAGCCTTGGCCAATGCATAGCAGATCTTGATGCAGAGCACTATGCATGGTGAGATGGCCCGTTTCTGCATTCGCCTCCTTTTCTTGGTCCAGACGTAGCCCACAAAGATTTGATCATCCACCCAGAACTCTTTTACGTGGTAAAGGTAGAACAACAATGTTCTTTCTGGGTCCAACCAAGGGAATCTCACCTCTTCTTTAGAGGGGTGAGGCAGAAGGTAGTCAGAGTGATGGACTGGCCTACATGAAAGGGAGTTACCACCTTTGGTAAGAAGGATGCTCTAGTTCGAAGGGCCAGTTTCTCTGGATAGATGGTAAGGTACAGAGGATGTGCCAATAGTGCCTGTAGCTCATTGACCTTTCTGGCAGATGTTATCACCACCAGGAAGACCATTTTAATTGTGAGGAGCCTGAGTGGACAGCTATGAAGAGGCTCGAAAGAAGCACACATTAGACATGTGAGGACTAAACTAAGGTACCACTGTGACATAATGAAGGGTGCAGGTGGGAACATGTGTTGAAGATCTTTCAGAAACCTATGAATAATAGGGGACTTGAACAGAGATGGCCAATCTGGCAACCGCAGAAATACTGAGATGGCAGAAAGATAGCCTTTCAACGTGTCCAAAGCAGAGCCCTACTGGGCTAACGTAAGATTGAACAATAGAAGAGGGAAAGGGGTGCAGAAAGAAGGTCAACTTGTCTGTCTGTACACCATGCCACAAACTTGCTCCAACTATAGGCATTTTGGTGGAGGGATGCCTTGCTGCCGAGATAACATTGCAGACTTTGGGCAGAAGGTCAGAAGCTGTCAAATGTCATTGCTCAATCTCCACGCATGAAGATGGAGTGTTTTCAGGTTCGGGTACAGAAACCTACCCTACTGCTGCAACAGACGATCCTCCCAAGGAGGCAGCCTGGTTGGAGGACCGGTGCTTCTGCTGAACAGATTGGGATAGTAGACTCTCTGTGCTCAATCCGGAACCACAACAATGACTTGGGCCTGATCGTTCCTGATCTTCTTGAGAACAAAGGTTAACAGATCTAACCAGGCTCTCCCCGTTCTTGGAAGAGACCTTGTGCCACCTCTGGATTTGTGATCCACTAAGCATCAATGGCTGAGTTTGTCTGCCGTGTCATTCAGAGAACCTGCCACGTGTTGAACCACCTGGAATATGCTCTGATGTTCTAGCCATGTCAAGAGGCATAGTGCCTCTTGACAAAAGGACCACAACCCCAATCCTCCCTGTTTGTTGAAATACCACATGGTGGTGGTGTTGTTCATGAACACTTGAACCAACCTTCCCTTGATCGAAGGAAGAAAGGCCTTCAATGCCAACCAGATTGCTTGGAGCTCCAACAGATTGATGTGGAGTCCGGATTCCGCTGGAGTCCAGAGTCTTTTGATTTCCACCTCTCCCAGATGGCTACCACTGCCCAGAAGTAATGCATCTGTCACTATAGACAGCCTGCTTCGGGAAGGGGTCTGCCACTGACCTAATTGCAGTTCATTAGCCACCACTGCAGATATTTTGCAGTCCCCTCTGAGATCTGGGCCATGTCGGAGAGATTCCCCTGATGCGGTGCCCACTGGAACTTCAGGTCCAACTGCAAAGCCCTCATATACCAACGGGCATGTGTAACAAGAAGGATGGAGGAGACTTTGAGACCCAGCAGCCACAGAGTCAGTCTGACTGAAATCCGGGATAGAGGTCAAAACATTAGAATCATAGCCTGAATAACATGGAATCGCCGCTCGAGAGGTTAGGCCTGAAACTGCAGTGTGTCCAGAACAGCTCAGATGGAAGGGAGTGTCTGAGAAGGAGTCAGGTGTAACTTCGGCATGTTGTTAGTTCACCACAGCGAGTGCAGAAGGTTCCCCGTAGTTTTAAGGTCGGTGGGAGACGACTGCCTGGGGTGAGCCTGCCTTCAACAGTCAATCATCGAGGTAGGGACACACTGGAATTCCTGACCCTCGCAGATCAGCTGTGACCACCGCCATCACTTTCATGAACAGCCGAGGGGTGCTGGCAAGGCTGAAGAGGAGCACGGCATACTGAAAGTGATCTTGGCCGACCGTGAACTGCAGTTAACACCTGTGGGCAGACAGGACAGGGATGTGAAATTTGGCGTCATGTAAGTCCAGTGATGCCATGGAGTCTCCTGAGTCCAGGGCAGAGAGGACTTTTGGGAGCATGATCATTTTGAATTTCTCCTTTTTCAAGAAAAGATTGAGAAGGTTCAGGTCTAGAATAGGACGACGGCCTCCTTTCTTCTTGGGCGCCAGAAAGTAGCATGAATAGCAAACATGACGTACTTCTGATGCCAGATCCTTCTCTATAGCTCCCTTCACCAAGAGAGCTAACACCTCCTGACAGAACAAGGAGAGGTAGCCCTCTGTCATCTTGTCATAAGTAGGTGGCATAGGTGGGGGGGAGTGGTCGCAAAGGAGAGGGAGTAGTACCTTTGGACAGGCAACAAAACCCAACGGTCTGTCATTGACCACCAGTGGTGCATCCTGCCTCCCACTGAATGCCCATGATGGTCGTAGGGCATACTAAAGGAGTTTAGAGGCTGATGCTGGTGGGGTGGTGGACTGGTTCAACCTCTGACTGTCTGTTTCACGTGGTCTGTGGGAACTGCGTCCTCGGCCATGAAATGATTGTGTGGTTTGCTGGTTGGGGTTGCTGGGTGTGTAAAGAAGCAGTTGGAAGCCTCTTTGGCTGCATTCTTTCCATCAGCAATTGCTTGAGAGAGTATGGCTCGGGCCTCCTCTGAGACTGTGGGCAGCACTTTTACAACCGATTCGCAGATGGTATGGGGGTATTGGCCCAAGAGGCACGCAGTGTTCACAGACTGCAATGCCAGACTGACAGAGAGAACATCCTCTTCCCAAAGGCATCCAGCCTTTTGGATTCCCTATCCACTAGAGTGGTAGGGAATGCGCCGGGGATAACTTTAGAAGTGGAGTCCCGGACCGCCAAGCTTTCGAATGGGTGCTGGGTGAGGAAACTGGGGTTCCCTTGGGCAGGGCCATGGTGGCGGGCAATTGTCCTGTGCACAGGAGGCCCTGTACAGGGCTTGGCCCAGGTACCAAATAGGACATCAGTAAGGGCTTCATTGGATGGAAGTAATGGCTCAGTGGGGGAAAATCCCGGCTGAAGCACCTCCGTCAAGAAGTTCATCTTGACTACCACTGAGGTCTAGGATCTCAGCTGCCCTTTGCACCACCACTGTGAATGAGGCACCCTCCTCTATGGCCACAGTAGGGGGAGAGACAAGGCCAGTGTCTGGGGAGGTGTCCAGTCCTCTGGCATCAACCAGATCCTCATACCAGTTGTCCTCTGGATCTTCCAACTGGTATCCATAAGGGTCTGCTGACTCCTCCCAGTCATCAACCAGTCCTGGCCTGTCTTAATTATAAGCCACTGGCTCCAATATGGGGAGTCTGCCTCGGGTCAGCAGCGGAGCCAGCGTCGGATGACGCCTGCCTGGCTCTGCATCAGAGTATGGAATGGTGATGGGGCGGCGCCACCACTGGGCATCGGTGGTGCAGAGGGTGTCCGCACTGGAGCGGGTGCCAGGGAAGGTCAAGGTCACTCTGTCAATGGATCCTTGGGGGTCTAACTGATGCAGGGGGCGAACCCACCAGTGGAGGACTATCAGGGGCCCCTCCCAGACCTGTGGGGCCCGAGGGCACTCCAGAGGGGTTGGGCCACCCAAAAATAAGGTGCATGGCTTCATGAAATTCCTTAAGTTGGACGGTGGCCGCTCCAGCTCCCAGAAACTTAGGAAGGCGTAGAGATGGCGCAGGCACCACCATCAACCTAGGCCTCGAGTGCCGACGGCCTAGCGACTTGTCCAAAGACTTGCGCAATGAATTCGAAGACCACTTAAATTTCTTTTTTTTTTGTCATTTACCTGACTTTCCCCAACAACTTGCTGTGGACCGATGATCGTCCGGCCCGACTTCGCAAGCGATCTCAAGACCTTCCTCATGACTGAGACCTGGAGCATCGCGGAGTTGATAGTCGCCGTGCAAATGAGGAGCTTGAGGGACCACTCCCTCAAGTCCTCACATTTCTTGGCTTCGTGGTCACACTCAAGACGCCATAGACAGACCAAATGCGGGTCTGTCACCAACATCTATCGCTGACAGGTGCTGCATGGCTTAAATCCTGCCTTTCTGGTGGACATCCTGCACACCTGTGGACAAGGTCTCAAAAATCTTTGACAAACGGGTGAAAAATGGTCAGTCAAAAAGTGAATGGGGGTAGCTGACTGGCACGGAAAGAAAAGAACTGATGTCAGCGCAGTGGGGTGGGACCTATATAGGCACTGTGCACACCACTTCCGGCGACAACGACACCATGCAGAGCAGAACGATGCCACTTACCTGGGGAGTACTGCTTATGAAAAAAAATGTGGATCCAGTCTGATGCCTGGGGGTTATTCTAAGGTAAGGAATCAGTGGCTAGAAGTCTCTCTCAGATTCAAGCATTCCATCCATCACTTTTTTGTATACTTTAACCTTCTCTAAGGGGCAGTGCACAAGGTAACTGGGACAGTGAATCATCAGCCTTTGCATACATGGCCAACTTTTGCTGTTACAAACACTTCTAACTCACTCACACAACAGTCTTAACCATTGTCTTTCTCCTCTTGTGAGCAAATGCAGGGTAAATTGAGGGAGAGGAGAGAAGAAGGTAAAGGTAGAGTTAGAGGAACCGCCATGGCCTGGAAAATGAGGACTGCTCCCTCTATCATTGTGATGCACCCCAAAAGATACCGCAGCAGAAGTGAATAACATTTTAGAATGCTGCATCACCTTAGTATGGGATACCGTTGTTCCAAACATGTATATTAATTACAATAGCATGCAATTATTGCCCATTCCTTTTAGTGGCAAATGTGTGGAGAGAATAATTCTGTGCTCTTATCTGGTGATACCTAACATTTACTACAAAGTGCCGGTCGACACCACAGAGATAATATGTACGTATGATAGTTTAACCCTCAGCCCCTCTGCAGACAACCACACAGAACCAAGCCAAAGAGTTGGTGAAGAAAGGAAATGTGCACCCCGTTCAGCCCTATGTGCACTGGGGCATGGATTGGTGACTGAAACTAAAGCCTAGAGTACATCCTTGTCCCACAGCTTCTGTAGTTGCCTGTAGTACAGCACTACTATGTCAATATTAAATACAAAGGGGCTTATTTACAAGCCCCTTGTGACGCTGGTACGTCATTTTTTCCCATATTAAAAGTGACGCACCGGTGGCACAAGTGGTTTGTAAATAAGCCCCTTAGAAAATATAATCTTTCTGTGATAATCTTTCTGTGATAATTGTGCCAGCAACTATCACAATTTTAAGCTGTGGTTTCGGCCAAAATGTTATATTTTGAAATGTGTCTTTGTCCAACTCCTGAAACCTGTCTTCTTTGTTAATCTCTGTAGTGCTTTTCTCGGCTGCTCTTACCGAGGACTTGAAGGACGGTCCCTCACATCATTTAGAAGGTTTAAGCCCGCACGATGAATCCGTCCCCCTGCTGTCCCGGTCAAGAAGAAGTCATGGAAGAAAGGAGTACACCATGTACCATGGAACGTCTGTGAACGCTGCCTTTTCCATCGTCAAACATGGTTTCACGCCATCTAAAAACGGCTTGCTCGGCCCCGGAGTCTACGTTACCCGGGATATAAGAAAAGCACAAGCTTATCCACGGAATATACCTGCTCATGAGAGGGTCGTTCTGAAGCTCAAAGTCCGTGTCGGCAAAGTGAAGAAGATCGACAGGCAAGGCCACCCCTTACAGAGAACGTGGCACCAACATGGGTATGACACAGCCTGGGTACCCCCCAACAGCGGCATGGTACCGAGCGGTCTGCAGGAAAACTGCATCTGGGATCCCAAGAGAATCAAAATCATCGACGTTGTTCAAGCTCCGGCTAAGGTCATGGCATCTCTGAAGTCTAAACTTCCCCGATGAAAATGTCTCACTGCGCTTACTGGCTGCCTTGTTAAAGTGGGATTTAAGTCTTCAAAGTCAAGTCTGGTAAAGAAGGCGTGGCATAAATCTCATATGTACTTGGCAGACGTTAATGCACCTGTGTCACTACTGCCTGTTGCACAGAACAAAAAAACACATATAGAAAATAAAACGAACCCAATTCACATAGCAGAATACCTGAATTATGTGTCATTCTGAGTCTAGCCTTGAATCAGTGAAACAGGTAAGACTGTGGCTTAGTTCAGCCCTATAAGTTTAACATCCCATGAAGGGGCGTGGCCACAGAAGTCCTAGGAAACTGAGCAATCATAATTTATGAAGTTTCCATAAGGACCACTGTAGGCACAGGGAGGTAGGAGGGGGGAATGGGTCGAATTAGAAAAGGCTGAGAATGCTTTTTACATGGGTTTGCCTGTTGAAGATCAGTCCACCATACATTGTGGAAAAAGCAAAAAACAAGCTTTGGCAAAGGCAATAAGTTTCACCTTCTGTCTTTGCCAACATAGGCCTAGTGGTTTTGCAAATAAATGACCCAAAAAAATAAATAAATAACTATTTCTGATGCTGAGCAAGTTTGGAAAAAAAGGTTTAAAAAAAAAAGATGATATGCTTACGCACACATATATGCGGCATGAGGCTCTGCGCTCCCGCTCACCACCCATGTGTCATGACCCGGCAGCTTGGAATGGTAAATAACAAAAGTGCACTGAAGCATATTCTACATAGAATGTAGCGACCCAGTAACAAAATGCGGCTGTGGTGCCTTCCGATTTGTTTTCGAAGGCATTGTAACTATGAGGGGGGAGTGTTGGAGCGGTATAAGGGTGTGATCAGCAGGGGGAGCAACAAAGGGACATGGTGGGTGGTGGGTTTAACATTTTAAAAAGTAGAGAACATTCTTCAGGGTGGGGAGGTGAAGGGAAGCAACACACAGCAAGTAAGGGGGTGGAGTAGGAGCAATACAGAGAGGGCAGGGGAATTTCAGTAAGGAAGCAGCACATTATGGAGACATAAAGGAAACATGAGCACTTGCAACGAGTGCTCAAAGAAAAACAACTAGTTCCCTGAATACAAGCAGAGGAAACATACAAGTGGTCCAATCCTAATGATGGTAAAAAAGCTATGCTCCAGAAGGAAAGACAACTAATGGTAAGCTAAAGCCCACTACAAGTATTGGCACTGTCCGCAATAGGTCTTCGACAACAGACAGCTAAAAGCTTCAGTTTGAAGTGGTGGGATGCATCACCCATTTTATTTGCAGATCTGCAGAGGTAGCATTCAATTAATTGGTCATTTATAGCAGCTTATTAAATAAATAATGACTGTGATTTTCTGTCAATTAACAGATGATCGAGTTCCTTAAAATTGACCAGCCTAGTCCTTTCGAGTTACCTAAAAGGGGCAAAAAATATTTTGCTTTAGAAACTCGCATCTGAGTGCACATTTTGAGGTTAGAATGAAAAAAATATATATTTAGAGTGTTTAGTGCTGTAAATATGCTAAAACGCAATATACCTTTATGAATTTTAGTGTACAAATCTGACATCTTTAGTCATTTAGTGATTTTAAGAACTGATCATTCACTGCAGGGGTGTGAAGTAAAAAATAATTGTTTTGCAACCATTGAAAATAAATAGAGAGAAAGACAATAATATGTTTCATTTGGACATTTGTTAAATCACCACCATATTCATAAAACACATGCATTAAACCACCCATTCTATTTGTTGTGGGGTTTAAGTCAAAAGTGTCAATTTTTCTCATAGAATATTAAAGGCATCCTAATCACACAGTGTCTTCAGAGGAGTGAACACTGGTTAAAACACAATTTACAAAGACAGCAGACTTTAAAATCCATTTAAATTATTAATTCATGAAAGTCCATATTTCTCACAGATCGTAAAAAGCGCCCCAAACCTACAAGTATTATGTAAGAACTGACTGCTCACTAACACATCAATTGCAAGAAGCAGAGACAATACACCATGTTTTAAATAAAATGGTCTTAAAAACGTTAGACGCTTAATTAAAAGAAGAGAGTAATCAATCAGAATATGTATACAAGTACATTTGCTATATAAAGTGCATATGCAATATCATTTGTTTTCCCAAATTTGTTCAGCCAAAATTGGGATGACCTTGAAGAGATTGATACCTATTCTGTTTTTAAAATTTCTAGATGAAGTAAGGGATCAGGCAAATAATAAAGATATAGGTCCATATCCAAAAAACCTAAAGAATACACTGTCCTTTGAATTGAAGATTGTTCTGGATAAGTACTCTCTATCTTTCTGATAGGCCAATACTCAGGCAGTTTCCCAGGCTAACTTCTTGTGTGCGAAGGGCTCCCAGATGGTCAACACTTCAGTAGATAAAATGTGATCTTTTATACTTTGAACATTTCCTCTCAGAGCCTGAGCCCATTTTAACTCACTTCGTAGGACTTCAATCCAATATACTTATACTATCTTTTTTGGGACTATCTGTCTAAGAAAGATTATTTAGTTTAAAAAGCACATATTTATATATATCCCCAGGAGATGAGTTTTACTTTACATCTGATACTCTGCATCATGGATCCTTTTAGCAGATTTAAGATTCTTTTGATACACATATTTTCCAATGAGTCTGAAATATCTCCTTAGTCTATCCATGTTATGTGAGACCCATAAGGTGCTAAAGGAGGTATTTAATACAAAAAGGCATTTAGAAAAGGTGTGAGTGACAATCCCCCATACATGCCATTAAACTTCATCAGGGAGCCCACCGGTAAAAAGGCCCTAGATCTTATATACTGCAGATGTTCATCTCATAACAACTTGGCATTGAAGTGCAGCTGCAAATACTTATAGGACATATTTTCATCTATTTTTGTATTGCTATTACGCCAATTAAAGTTTGATGCTTTTTTTCCACAAATTAGGACCTTTGTCTTATCTTTATTAGACTCAGAAGCAACTTTATTCGGACTAGCTAGACCATAAAAGTTTAAAACCAATAAATCAACATAAATAAGTTCAAACCGCAATAAAGTCATACAGCAGGCTGATTACAATTAAAAGGCAATAAAAAGACCACTAAGAACAAATGACCATAAGATATAAGAGGCCCATGCAGGCACAAGCACATAAAAGAAAGTATACCAATTAATACATAATCAACGTCGCCCTCTGCTTTACCACACATTGAATGAAAGTGGCTGTTAGAAAACAAATTTTCACAGAAGGGAGAGTCTGTAAATAATTAAAAGCTGCATTACAGTATCGAATGTTGGCTTCTTTTAAAAAAGGTAACAAATAGTGCTTTCTCTGCAATTAATAAAATTTACAGAAAAACATATAGTGAATCCTGCTTTCTGCTGAATGATTGTCACAGAGACAGACTGGTAGGCAACGGAAATAAGAGCCTTGGCGAGGAAAGGCGGCCAGAAAGTGCATTGGGCATAGTCTGAACCTGACTAACAAAAATCTGTGGTACTCCTTATACACCCAAGTGAGGTAACGTTTAATGCCAGTTTTTACACAGATCAACATATGCACCTGAAAAGTAGGCATATCAACCACCCCCCGAATTCTCTCATCCGTTCGACTAGCTAGAAAAGTATTCTTGAGAGAAGTGTGATAGACAGCTGCTCCACTGCTAGGAGAAGTGAACAAGTCTTCGCGTCCTGGACTAAGGCAAGTGTTGCAGATATACTTTTTCCAAGGGATGATCAGGCTTTGGCCCAGTTTCAGACAGTTAGCGAGCACAGCTCTGTTATATGAGGTCTGGCTCCTAGACCAACTTCTGAGCCACAGGAGAAATGATTACAACCGTATAAAATCATTTCTATACCCAATCCAAACATCGGAGTGGCAGTTAAAAGAGTTGGTGCTTCTGGGGACAGATAATAATCTTTTAAGAAATCTATTTTCAGTTGCTTCTAGGCTTTGCTGATCATTAATGCTCCATAGCCCGGCCCCATAGGTGGCAACGGCACAGCATTTGGCTTTGTCAATGGCCAAGTGTTCCTTGATTGGCTTATGGCCGAATCTGTGGGCAAAGTTAAGAAAAGCCTCAACAGCTTTAGAGAAAGCAGTGGCTCTACTGCTCTTTAGGTGGCCCCATGCTAAGAGAGTGTCAAAAGGAATACCTATGTACGAGAACAAAGACACAGTGCTGACCTTGGAGCTATAGACTCCAAAAGCGGTACTATCTTTTTTCTTAGCCCCAAAGATTATAACATACGTCTTGGCCTGATTAACCCTCAGATCTAGACTGGTGATAAACTGACAAAAAAGGTCCAGCAACCGTGTAGGCCAATTGCTGTTCTAACCATTAGAATAGGATTGTCTGCATATCTATATTAATCCTCACATAGTTTAATGCACAGTATGCTTCTAATTTCTCCTGGAGACCTCTTAGAATATAATGTAAAATAACGAGGCCAACCGCATACATCAGACAGAGAATATGAATTGCTCCCATTTTTAGGGAAAAATAATTTGTTTTGTTCAGGCATCTAGGGAGATCTGTTACATAGACAATGAAAAGTAACGGGGCTGGCACACAGCCTTGATGAAGATCATTATTGATTTTTATTCTTTTGGTTAGTCTGCCCGACCGATCCATCTCCACCGCGGTCCAATTTCTGGTCTGTAACACCTGGATCAGTTCCCTTTGAGCATCCCAGGAATGTAATTTCTCCCATAATGTTCCCCTATCCACCATTATTTCAAAGGTCATACAGAAGTCCACACAGCAGCCGCACAGTCCTTTGTTGATTTCTATAGATTTTTTAGTTAGGGCCCATAGGGCCAAGCAATTATCCATAGTGGAGGATCCTGCCCGGAAACCACCTTGTTCCATGGGTAGCATTTTTTTTTAGGACCCCGTCTTCAAGCCTTTTAAGAAACAATTTGGAAAATATTTTTGATGACACATCCAGCAAACTAATTAGCCCATAATTTGCCTTGATTCTGCCATCTTCTTTCTTTAGTAATGGTTTTATCACAGAGCCCCTCCAGGATTCCCATTTCTGCTATCCGTTGATACAAATACTTCGTATTTTCTGCCCACCAGTCAATATTTATTTTCAGTACAATTGCTGGATATTATCGGGCCCAACGGCTCTACTTAATTGAAACGCTGCTATTATTCTTTATCTGCAGAGAATAATTCAGAGGTCTCTACATCAGTGATATAAGCATATCTCTTATCATTTACAGGGGGTGGGCCCTAGATTTTTATTCACATGAAATACCAAGTCTTCTTCTGCAATAATGTGAGTGGGAGACATAGCATGTGTTTCAGCGATATTATTCACTAACCTCCCAAAACCTTTTGTGATCCCTGGCTTGTTTAAGCTCTAGCATTTCAGTCCATTTTTTATCATAAAAACTTGCTTACATATTTTTAATCAGGTCTTATATTGTCTTTGCAGCCGCCTGACTTTAATATTAGTACCCTCCAATTGACATGCCCTGTGGTGAGCCTATAATTTCCCTAGCCCTTTTTTTGCATTTCTTACACTCTTCATCTAACCATCCTCCAATTTGTTTAGTTGCATAGTTATTCCTAGTATTACCCCCATGTGTTGAAAAGCACAGAAGGAATTTGTGGACAAGGTCCGTTAAAAATGCAAACAAATCTATTTTATTACGGAAAGCACTAACATTTGCATCAGGCAAATATGTAATTTGAAGCTCACTGAGCTCTTGCAATTGCTTAGTGCCCAGTTGAGTGCTTAATTCGTGAGGGAAGTCAATAGCGAAAGGTGATACTGTTTCGTTTAGGGGCGCTTCCCTTAGTGTTAAAGCCCCCTGCAAAATCCAATGGTCACTGCCTTCGTTGTACAATATCTTAAAATCCTTAAATAATCTAAACTGATTGCAGGCAACAAACACATAATCAATTGGATGGGGCTAAGAATCAAACCTGAAAGTGGCACTTGCTGGCTTATCATGGTTTGAGCGACCATTCCAACTTATTAGGCTGCTCCAGCTCAGCCAATCACCATTACCATTGGAGTAACTCCCTGTGGGCCTGGTTAGAAAATGGGGTGAACTTGACAATGATTTCATGTTACATACAATGGCATTGAACCGACCACCACCCACTACATATACAACAAATTGGTTGACTTTGAAATACATGCCCTTTCCAGGGTTCTTCGCCATGGTGGGGGTGAGATCAGTAGGCAGAGGGTAAGGGACCACTACAAGCACGGCAGGAGTGTGTTAGGGTTACATCAGAGAGTTTTCCACCAGGGAGCACTTTCTTTTTCGACACAAGTACTTAAGATGCAACGGGAAACATCCAGTCAGGTACGGCCCAAGGAGGGCAAGCAAGTGCAGAACTGGAATATCACCATAGGGGGAGGCAGCAGGAGCAGCGAGGAACACTGTCGGGCAGGGGACAAAGGCACATACTTCAATTAATTTGGATCAGTTGCTACCTTGGTTGCAAGGTTGCAGTGAAACAAACAGGGTTCAAGTTGGGATATAACGGTCCATAAAAGGCTAGATAAGTTGAGACTCTTCACTCAGCAAAGGCGTGATATGGGCCAAGCTAATGAAGGAGGTGGATAAGGGGAGAATGAAAGGTCCATTTGCAGAATGGCCTTTGCAAAACCTGATCATTTTGCTAATTGGTGTTGTGCCAAAGAAACAAAAAAGGTGAATTTCATCTAATACATCACTCATCCTTGCCTGAGGGTAGCTCAGTCAATGATTATATCTCTCAGGAGTTGACAGCCGTGTCCTATGCTTCTGTGGTTGTGGATTTTTAATTGGTAAGAAAGGCTGGCACAGGGGAAAACAGACATTAATTCCATCTTTAGGATCCTACCCATACACCCTGCAGACTATAAACTGCTTGGCATACAGTTGAGAGCTGGTTCTTTGTGCATACAAAACTTCCAATGTAGTGCTCTGTCTCATGTGCATTGTTTGAAAATTTTAGTTCATTCCTGCAATGAATATTTGAACATTGCTGAGGGATCCATGCGGTTACCCATTACCTGGGTGACTTCCTTTTGGTTGGTTTTGCTGAGCCATCAGAGCCTGTCTGACAGCAGTTTTTCAGTAGCTAACACACCACCAGCTCAAATGCAATGCAGAAAAGACTGAACTACTTTTCTGTGGGGTTAAGGCCTTTGAGCCTTGGCAATTCTTTTGGCCGGCTGATGCTCCTCCTCCAGGTCACCAGGCTACCTCATCAAAGAATTTAGGCACTTCATTTAATGACTGTCTTTCTTTTGTACCTTAGGTCAATGTGGTGGTGGGGATTTGTTTTGGACTGCTGCGTGTGCTAAAAAAGTTTCTTCACTTTCTTTCTTTCTTAGGGACCGATTACGATCTCGTCCGGAAAGTATTCTGACCGAATCGGTTCCGGATGCTTTCCGAACGACTCGGATCTGGGGAGTCCGACTGTGCGGTTTGGATGCATTCGGATGCTTCCGAATTCGATTTGGTTGGACTCCCATTGAAGAAAGGGGTGGCTGGGGAAAATCGTGCACCTTGTGGCTGGCACCACTTGGTGCCTGCCTCACTGTGCATGGTTGGGAATCGACCCCCACGGGCCCGTATTTGGAGGGCCCAGGGTAAAGGGTGGCCTGATAAGGGCCCCCAGATACAGATTCTGACAGCCGTTTCGTTTTGGGCAAACCGAATCGGAACAGCTGTCCAAATCTGTCATCGTAATCGCTCGCTCAGAGATCGTGTCCATAGAGCTGAACGATTCGGCTCCGAAAGGCTCGACTTGTCCTAATGCCTTTCGGAACCGATTCGGACAGCCCTACCGGTTTCTGGGCATCGTAATCGGTCATTGGGAATTGTGTACGATTCGGTCGGAAACAAGGGTGCAGAATCGGATTCGGCAAACCCGAATCCGATTCAGATCCCTTCCGAATGGGATCGTAATCGACCCCTTAGTTAGGAAACAGGTACAGGCCCTAATAACTTTGAGGCTTGACTATGGCAGTGCATTGTACCTGGGCCTTCCGGACTATCTCACCAATAATTTGCAGGTGGTCCAAGACGCAGCAGCATGGACCCTTTTGGGTCTACCATTGAGAGCACGTGTCGCCACATTTAAGGGCGTTGCACTGGCTCCCTATTAAGAAAATAATTTTTTTCAAGACCTTGGTACTGGTACATAAGGCTCTCCATCAGTCTGGTGCAGGGTACCTCAGAGCAAGGATTATTCCCTATGCTCTGCTTACATGCCTTTCTTCAGCCACCACTTTTTTGGCCAAAAATTCCTCAGATCCAGCACTCTAGAGCTGGAGGGAGGTCCTTTTCCTTCTTAGGACTATCAGCATGGAACAAACTACCTTTGGAGTTGAGGGCCATTTCAGCCACTTCCAATTTTTGGAAGAAATTGAAAATGTGGCTTTTAATCAGGATTAATGGTTTGGTCTTTTTAGTCAGTCAACAATTGAGGTGCAGAGCACCAGGACACTCCTTGAAGTAAGAAAGTGCTATGCAAGTTCCCTTTACACTACAACAACCAATTACATCTTTGTGTGCAGGGATGTTGACAACATTTCAGGAAGTGATGCAAACACTGGGAAAAGACAGTGGGTCCTCAGAAGGTCATATAAGTTCTTGCATTGAGATTGATTCTGTCATAATGGAGGACTAGTTGTCAGAGGAGAAGTGTAGAGTTTTGCTTTAGATGCTAGATGAGATGTTGCACCAGAAAAAGGCGACTATCTTCGAGATACAAATCTAACTGGATCACCTGAACTTTTCTTGTAGGGTGAAAAAGGCGGGGCATTCTTTTTGCTGATGTTTGGGATTAATTTTGGTGGGGCACCAGCTGCTGCATCATACTTTTCGACTTATTGTGGGGATAAAGACAGACATGAAAGTGTAGAGAGTGCTCTTTGAAGCATTCAGCTGGCATACTTTTGGAAGAAGTTGGGGAAAAGAGCAAATGGTCTAAACAGCATTTCTTTGATGTGGCTGGAGGTGGTGGTTTTGGGTTGTTTTGGCAAGGAAGATGGTGCGCAGATTTTTGAAGGTTTTTTTTTTGGGTTGTGGCAGTGGCCCTGCTGGGGAACAATTTCCAGAATAGGAAAGTGTCTTTCAATGTGGACAACATGGCAGTGGTAAACATTGTAAATAGACAGCGAGAGATTTGAAGGTACTCCAATTGTTACAAGTTTTTTGTTGGCTTGTCTGGCATATAATGTTCCTTTTTGGGCATGGCATATATTTGAAGTCAACAATGACATTGTGGATCCTCTATCAACACATAACACCTTGGGATTCTCCAAGGGAGAGAACTAGAAGCTACGGGGTGTTCA
Source organism: Calotriton arnoldi (assembly GCA_963921515.1). Classification (NCBI taxonomy): domain Eukaryota; kingdom Metazoa; phylum Chordata; class Amphibia; order Caudata; family Salamandridae; genus Calotriton; species Calotriton arnoldi. The sequence continues at coordinate 78,199 of CAWUFW010018150.1, forward strand.
GGGTGAGCTGGCCTCCAAACCTATCATGCACACACAAAAGAAGCTACCCTGAATGATTAGTCATTAACAAAATGCAACCATATCCTTACAAAGCACTAAGTCAGTAAAGTGCTAGGCATCTCAAAAAATTTAAAGGACTGTCCTCACACACCACCAGGTGTCATGTTTCATCATTGGCAGTCCTCGCTCTCTAAAAATCACATTTGATAGAGAGTGGGCCTACACCTGGAGACAGGGAGGCACTTCTAATAAGCTAATAAGCTTAGTGGGGGCCTGTGAATAAGTGATTTTAAAACCCAATGTAATAACCCAAATACATTTATTCGCTGGGTACTACTTGGTATTAAAAACTGAAGTGTGGGGATTGGGGGATCTATTACCCCATCACCACCTCTGTCGTCTACATGTTTCTGCCTTTGGCCCAAATGGGTCCGTGGCATTCATCAGGACAAAAAACAGGGCTCCTATCTTACCAATGTGGTCAGATGTTACCACTATGTTAGGGTGACCTGCGTCATCCTCTAACTAAACTGGTGTTTCTAAAACCTGTAAAACAAAAATAAGTATTTTCAGTGAAATGCGTAGTTACATAAAGAAGGAATAGGAAACATACACACCATGCATATATCAGAATTGCAAGTGAGTGTGAAACACGTGACACTGCAAACGTGGAATATATTGTCAAAAAGCGAAAAATGAATTTCATTAGTTTTGTGAGACCAGCTCACATTCTTACCTCAAATTAGGATCCTAATTGCCCCAAGGGAAGAGGGTAAAAGGGACCCCTGTAGTCACGCTTTATGGAAGGTAAAGTTGGTGATTAAAAGAAGTATATAATCACAAACATAAGCCAATCAGCAATCTTAGCATGTAATGCTCATTTTGAGATGCTGATGGGTGTTACTGTGGGTGTTCCCACTCAACACCCATGGATTTTGACACTGCCCCAGATTTACAACATCATGTAAACCTGTGAAAGCAGCAAAAACATATGCCTCCACAAAGCCGGCGTAACGACGAGAAATGTTTACATTTCTCCTCGTTTGTTTATCTTTCCACGTGTGCTGCATCTGCAGCACACATAGAATGAGGAAAACACCTCTCTTGATTGTTTTTGTGCAGGAAAGTGCATCTTACTGCACAAAAACAATCATGCCAACAACAGAGACACCCTTGCACCTTGGTCTAAGGGTGCCTGCGTTGGTGCTCGGCAGCAAATTGAGCGCCGGCTGAAAGGACAGGATTGCACCATATCTTGTAAATACGGTGCATTCCTGCCCTTCCGAATTGGCGTAGGGCAGTGCAGCAAAATGACTTGCTGCGCTGCCCTATGCCAATTCTTTGTAAATGACGCCCTCATTATGCATGTGCCTGGGTGTTTTTTATGCACTATATGAAATGATTATCAACTAACACAACAATTCTGACTTTTTTTCATATGTATGTTGTTTGTCTTTATTTTTGAAATTTCAGATCTTATGTATTTTAAAGAACCCTCTTCCAGATTAGAAGAGTTCATTTAGTATATACCTTAGTATAATGGGACTGTGGAACTTCCAAGAACCTCTTTAAAAAAGAACAATTGTTCTCTTGTTTATGGAGGACAAAAATAAGCTAGCAAAGCGGGCCCACGCCTGGACAGTAATTAACAGCTATTCTTCGTGTAAGAAGCAGCCATACATGGATATAAGCTATTCCAGGACCCTAAAGATGAGGTTCATGCAGTTTCGATTTGGAGGGCTTCCATCATTGGATTTTGAACCTAAATGGTTAAACCGCGACTCTGGAATGCGATGCAGACTTTGCGTTTACGCAAGCAAATGCATCAAACATTTATTATGCACCTGTTCAGGTCTGCTATATGAAAGAAGGAGCTGGTTGAAACAGCTGTTTAGTACATTAGGCACCCACTCCTGTAGAAAGGCAGTGGTGATATCAATGCAAGGAGCCAATGCCATATTAAGTATCCGTTTTGTGAAAAAAAATAGAAAATTACATGTGCAAATCACGTTTGGAAAGGACTTTCAACAAAATAATTTAAGACTTGCTTTTTCTTTAAAATAATTTTATTGAAGAATTAAAGACAAGAAATTTGGCAACAATAGCAATACAATATCAATAGTAAATCATAACAAAAAAGTACAAAATAATGAAATAGTTCAGAATATGAAAAAGAGCAATATAAGTCAATAAATATAGAACAAGTACCTGTGGTCGTATCAGCATAATCCACCTACCATTATTAGTATGCCTTAGTCTGGAATTTAACAGACGTTAAATTCCAGCGTTAAGGCCGAGGTAGCGCGATTTTTTTTATCGCTGCACCTCCTTGTTAATATCGCGAAGCTGCCTTCGCGATATTTTCATGTGCTGTTTTCACAGCCACGCCTTCTTTGCATCTCATTAGCGATGCGAGGCGAGGCTGTGAAAAAACGGGCTCTACATCAAGGAAACACGCGCTAGCGTGTCCTTGATAATTATCGCCGCTTATCGCCCGAAAACGGACGCTAAAGCGGCGATAATTATATCGCCAGCCCTTGCTAATATGCCCCCAGGTCTTTTAGACAATCTGTGGCATCACGGTTGAGGGCATCTTCACTATGAATGTTGAAATCCCCTAGGAGGAGGAAATTACGGGTGGAAATAACATATGGAGAGATAAATTCCAACAATTGGCTAGTAAAACCTAGTAGCGGGCCTGGGGGTCTATAAACAAGAGTCCCTTTCCAGCTATGTTGGGGGTGAAGGTCAAGTCTGAAGATAAGGCATTCTATTTCGTCAGTGCATAGCTGGTCTAAAATAGAAATGGATATAGATTCCTTGTAAATTAAGGCTATCCCACCTCCTGCTCCTCCAGGCCTGTCTAATTTTTGGATACGGTATCCATCCGGTAATGCTAGAGCAATCGCGGGGGTGGAGGAAGGTTTGATCCAAGTTTCCGTGAGGAACCCAATGTTAGGATCTTTTTCTGTTAAGAGATCCCATATATTGGTAGCATGTTTAGGGAGGGATCTGACGTTAGCTAGGAAGCAGTTCCAGCCTGTGATGTTCGATGGTGGCTGTGCACAGCTAAGAGGAATATTCCTAAGTGATCCAGGACTCACGCCAGTAACGGACAGTTCAGGCAGTAGTTTAGAATCAGGGGGGGCAATGCTCTGATATCTGCATACCTTGCAAGAGAAAGGGCCTTCAGGTAAGCAATGTGAGTGTACTCTGAGCTCACAAGGGTTGTGTCTAATCCTGAGCAGCTTGTCTCGCATATAAGAGCACCGTGGATTCGTCGCCTTTAAAATATCTGAGGGCAAACTAACAGGGGTCCTGGCTCCAGGCGACGGCCAGGCGTGGACGGGCGCAGACGGGCTTGCCTTAGGGGCGCCTTCGACGCGCCTGCGGTGTGCCCGCTGACCGCATCCGCTGCGCATCTCGCCAGGCATCGCCTAAGTAGGATTCAGCCACTAGACCGTCACCCTCCTTTCCCGTCCCTGCCGGAAGTATCCCTGGTCGCGTCCGTCAGCGCTATCTCCCTCCACTCAACGGGCAAGCCTGCGTTGGAACGAGGAGAAGTGCTTGGATGGCGGCAAAGGTAGGAAATAAGGCAGAAAACAGTGCTTTTTAAAAAAAGGGTTTCTGAATAAAAGCAAGTAGCAAGGTGCAGGGTGAGTTAAAAGTTACCGATCGTAGGTCCGATAACAGGAATCACTGTGATGGAGAAAGGCTTGTCTGGCGTATAGCGCGTCCGCTGCGTGTCTCGCCAGGCATCGACTAAAGTAGGATTCGGCCACTAGACCGTCACCCTCCTTTCCGGTCCCTGCCGGAAGTATCCCTGGTCGCGTCCGTCAGTGCTATCTCCCTCCACTCAACGGGCAAGCCCGCATTGGAATGAGGAGAAGTGCTTGGATGGCGGCAAAGGTAGGAAATAAGGCAGAAAACAGTGCTTTTTAAAAAAAAAAGGATTTCTGAATAAAAGCAAGTAGCAAGGTGCAGGGTGAGTTAAAAGTTACCGATCATAGGTCCGATAACAGGAATCACTGTGATGGAGAAAGGCTTGTCTGGCGTATAGCGCGTCTGCTGCGCGTCTCGCCAGGCATCGACTAAAGTAGGATTCGGCCACTAGACCGTCACCCTCCTTTCCGGTCCCTGCCGGAAGTATCCCTGGTCACGTCCGTCAGCGCTATCTCCCTCCACTCAACGGGCAAGCCCGCGTTGGAACGAGGAGAAGTGCTTGGATGGCGGCAAAGGTAGGAAATAAGGCAGAAAACAGTGCTTTTTTAAAAAAGGGTTTCTGATTAAAAGCAAGTAGCAAGGTGCAGGGTGAGTTAAAAGTTACCGATCGTAGGTCCGATAACAGGAATCACTGTGATGGTGAAAGGCTTGTCTGGCGTATAGCGTGGATAAGTGGCAATGGCAGATTGAAATGCTTTATGAGATTTGTCAGGATTAAATTTACATTTAGACTGTTTATCAGTAAAGGGATCGAACCATTGATTGAAGTCTCCTGCAACAATAATGTTAGGGTTGTCAATAGAAGCTAATGTTATCTTGATGTTGTTCTAGAAATCTGGATCCAATTTAACAGGACCATAAATATTAAATAAAGAAATTTGTCTGTTATGAATTACAACTGCAACTAATACACATCGTTCATCATTATCACATAGAGTTGATAACATTTGTGTATGTAATAATTTATGAAAAAGAGTAGCAACACCAGCATTATGATTAATCGCAGGAGAATATACAACTTGGCCTACCCATTATTGTTTTAATTTAAGCGATTCACCATTGTTACAATGAGTTTCCTGCAAGAAAGTAACATGTGAGGTTAATCTAGATAAATGCAAAAGTACCTGTTGATTTTAATAGATGTCCCAAGCCACGAACATTCCACGAGACAACATTAAACATATTGGGCAGTGGGATGAAAGATGTAGGAACACAAATGACACAGTGCATAGACGCTGAAGGAAACAAAAAGACACCCTTCATTAATAAATATGTAACACCTACACAATGTAAAAATTAAAAAACAAAAACGAAAGAGCACTCACCAAACAATACGAAAAAGGAGAATAAAAGGCAACAAATGAGAAGGGATAAGAAAGTGACATTAAGATAAAGAAATAGACCAAGGAGAGAAGTCCAGATCTAAAATGAAGAGTAGAAGAAATGAACATGGGACGCAACAGCACCAAGAGTAAGAAGAGAGGCAGAAAGAGAGAGATTAGGATGTAAAAGAGAAAACAGCCATGTAAAATGATTTTAGAGGTAGATAGAGGAAAGTAGAAGATATGTAAGAATAGCAGGAGTTAGTTAGAGTTATTTAAGAGCGCTGGGCAGAAGTATCCATACAATGATGTGAAATACTTTGGAGAATAGGTTTTAGTTTGATAGGATCTTCAAAGGATCGTGTAGTGCCCTCATAAGTAATTTTACATAAACAGGGATGCAAAATGCCATAACGAATGTGCAATTGTCTCATTTGTGGATGGAGAGCAAGAAATTATTTCCTTCTGGCATTAGTAGCATTGGATAGATTTTGAGATGTGTAAATATTGTGACCAGACCATATAAGACGACGTTTTACTTTTGCTGCTTTCAACACACGGATCAGGTCTCTAAATTACAAGAATAATATTATAACTCCTCTGGGTCTTGTAGAATGGGCTTTGAAGCGACCGAGACGATGTGCACTTTGGATTTTCAATGGTGGATCATGTTGAAAGTCCAAAAGCTCAGGCAGGAACTTTTTCAAAAAGGTAAGGAGGTCCGGGCCTACCAAGTTCTCTAGAAGGCCATATAGACTAAGGCTATTACGTCTGTTTCTATTTTCAAGGTCTTCAGTATGTAATTTGACCCCTTGAATTTCTTGTTCCTGGATAGGAATCTTGGTAGTAGCATCAAGTAGATCACTTATGCTTTGCTTCATGTCAAACAATTTCGCTCCTATAGTAATCCATCTATCTTCAATTTGTTGGAGTTTTTTATTAGTAGTATTCATGAAGTGTTTTAAACCCCTCAAATCATCAAATATAGTGTAAAGAACAGGATTATGTAATGACATAATGGATGGGGGGATCATTTTTCACTCCCTTTGGTTTAGTACCAGAAGAAGAGGGCTTAGCAGTAGCTAATATTTCACTGCCCATTTCAGTGTGATGTCAAGGGAGATGTGTTAGCTTTTGTGGTGGTCTGAGCCTGCCCATATGATGTAGCAACAGCACGCAAAAATATATGCAGGTGGAGAGTGAAGTATGAGCAGTCTCCAAAGTGAAGATAAAAAAGATGTATCGAATTTGAGCATGATATGATATATCAAAAGCAAAGAAGGCACTCAAAAACAGGCAAAATCCTAGCATGAGGAAAAAGAATGAGAGAAAAAAAAGGAAAGTAGCAATATCTAAGTATAAAATGCTGTGAGACTGAAACAGCATATAGGCATCTTTAATGGTATTTATAAAAAAGTAATTCAGTGAAGAAAATGCCAGAATAAGCATTAAAATATGTAACTCACAGAACATTCTTCAAAAGTCCATCTGTATTTAGCTGGTAAGAAACGAGAAAAATGCACAAACTTTGCTGAGCGTTTAATTGCTGAAACGCCGATATACCTCAGCAGGGAGCCATAGATTGTGAGCAGCATGTTCATGAAATGGTGGCCGTTTGCATCTGAAGAGAAAACACACCGCCGTAGCTCTGGGTCGAGGAAAGCACACAAGTAGAGCCAGAGCAGCTCGAAATGCTTCGCTGACAGTCGGAAACATTCTGATGCAGAGCAGCCGCCCTGAGCATATGGTAAGAGGCTGTATTGAAGACGAAAATGCTCCGTGCTTGAGCGGAGCTCAGCTCGTCACCGCCATCTTCCTTGGCGCGCAGACCTCGCCCTCTTAGACTTGCTTTTTAAATGAATAATTCTTGACATGGTAATGTAAGCTGATTTTAAATACAATGGTTTTAACTAAATGAACATCAATACATTTTTGTACCATACTATATTCACATGTGGTGGGCCCTAATCGCACACCATTGGGTTGCCCAGCTCAGTAGATTAGGTTGTATGTTCTGGTCCTGATGAATTTCCTGTGGCCCTTTAGTGAACACACACAGCAAGAAAAATTTCGATCCTGTAATGAACTCCAAGGATCATTATTACCTTAGGAAATCTCTTCTGTTCTAACCCTTCACAAGACCATTCACCAAGACGAAAGGTGATACTGGTGCTCTTAGTTAGTTTTAATCTAAAACCTTGGCCCAATCTACTACTACAAGTTACCCCTGCAATACGAAGAGTGGCTGCCGGTGGCAAGGTAATCTCCTGACCACCTGGCAGATAAAGGATCTCTGATAAAGAGCCCCTTTGAGGGGCCCGTTGGGCATTGCAGGGTTGCCCAGCGAGAAGCTGATCCAATGATGAAGCGTGCCACTTCCATGGTTGAGGATCTGCACATCTTATTGAGTGTGTCTCCATTGAGCTTACAACCAGTATTTGGCACTTTAGACCTAAACGACGGAACTGCACACTCTTTTATGAAAGCTCAACCCCTAATTCCCATGAGTACATGGTAGCTGTAAGAAAGGTTTCAGTATGATACATGCTCTGATGTTGAATTATTTTAGACATTGAACTTGTCCTTGCAGCCCTCCCAGTAAAATGTCAATATCTGTGTAAGAAGAAGACACTAAATGACTCCGTCCAGGAAATACGAAACATTCCTTGGTCTGTCTGAAACTGACTATTAAGCCACAACAGTATTGGTGGGTGCAGGTCGTGGCACCAGAGGATTTTTTTCATCATCAAACTTTCCTCTAGAGCAAAAGATGGGCAGACACAGGAGTAAGAAGGAGGCAGAGTCAAGAAAACAATGATAAAAGGAGAAAAGAGGTATTAAAAATAGCCTTCCAGTGTGGAAAAAAGAGATAGGAGGTATAGGGTGATGAAAAAACAACTGTAAAGTGCAATCAAGACTAGGAAGCATGGGTATTTAGCAACCCCAGTGCAGAATAGTGCCCTTTTCGACATGGTCAACCCCACTTTTTGCCTGGTATTTGATGTGATTTCGACTGGAAGTGCACCGGGTTCCTGCTGACCAGGCCTCCAGTGCTAGATCTCTTTTCCCAAAACTGTACAATTGTTTCCCCATTTGGCAATACCTTTAGTACCCTCTAAAAGTTCCTAGTAAATGGTGCCCCTGGTACCTAGTGCCTGAGGTACTAAAGAGGGTCTGTAAAGGTGGCAGCATGAATTGTGTCACCCTAAAGGGCCCCTCACTGAGCTTACACAAACTGCCACTACAAGCTGCATGTGTTGACGTGGACAAAATTGAAAACACAACATGGCATCTTCTGTGTGCCATGCCTTCCAACACTACATGCAGCATAAGTAAGGCAACCCTTCCATAAGCCTTACCGCCCTAGGGCAGGGTGCACTATATTACATATAAGGGCATAACTACACGAGTGAATATGCCCCTGTGCTGGTCAGTTCCATTACTGTCAGTACAAGTGATAAGGGAAGCCATGTCAAAAGCATGTGCTGGGCACTGGTGAAAATGAGTTCCCCAGCTACGTGAAGGCTTCACAGAAAATAGGGATGTCTGGTATCCAGCATCCCGTATTATTAAACCCACACTGATTCCAGTGTCAGATTTAATAACACATGCACAGAGAGGGCACCTTAGAGGTGCCCTCTGAAAACCTACCAGCCCCTGGTGCTGACTGACTGGATTTCGTCAGCCTGCCACCAGAGGCGAGTGTCTGACCCTTCATGGGTGAGGGCCTTTGCTCTCAGGAGGCCAGAAACCAGGCCTGCTTGGCGAGGGGGTGTTTTCACCTCCTCCCACAGAATGAGCATCTAGAGGTCTGAACTTCCCTGTTGGGTCCACCCGACTGGCCTCCCAGTCCGACACAGCAGCATCTGTTCACGAAGGTCAATCTCTATCCATTGACCCTGGGCACCTGACGCTGTTTTGCACCACTGCACACAGCAGCCCGGTTGGTCTCATAAGTGGCTGCAAATAACTTTGCAGTATTTGTTTCTCCTTCCATAGGGTAACGCACTGTCGACTTTTTAAATGCAAAAGTGTTTCTCTTCAAAAACGTAGTTACCTGATCGTATTGATTCCGGTGCCTAAACATATATGAAGATACTTGTTATTTTTATAAATTGGTGTGGATCTCCTTATTGAGTTGTGTACATCATTTATTGACTATTGTGTGTATTTGCGGATGTCTCACACCCCTCTCTGATAACCCTAAGGCTGCTTGACCCCCTAGAGATTGCTAGTGCAAGCCCCTGTCCACTCGTAAGGGAATACCCGGACTAGTTTTGATGTGCTACATAAAGACACAGCTTCCTAGTTTGGTGGTGCAGTGGTGGGGTACAATACTTGACATCTGCTGTATGTGATTAATAGGTGATTCCACTAAGGAATCCAAAAATGTCTTTAGTTTAAAAAAAGTTTTCTGATTCAGATTGTTTTCCTAAATTGTTTAAAACCTTGCAGTAAGGACCTTGCGTTAAGTCCCACCGTGAAACTGTTTATAATTTAAAACTTTTTTTAGTTAGTTGGGCCTGTAGAACGTACTTAATTTTTTTGTAGTTTTCTAAAAAGGTACCAACTACTTTAATACTATGTCTGAGGCAGGTCCTTCCCAGGAGCTCAACCTGGGACCCAACAGGAAACTTATGTTGGCCAGAATTAAGTTCCTCTGCCAAGTGTGGAGCCTCCCCAAGGGAAACTAAGGCACACCTGCAAACACTACTTGCAGAAAATGCTAGATCCCTGGCCGAGTAAGGAACCCCTACTAAAGGAGGGAAAGAGGTCCCTGAAGCGGATGAAGTAGACAATGATTCCAGCAGTGGACTTACAGATAGCAATACGACGGGGGTACTACTGGTAGTGCCCCAGAAGACTTAGAGAGTGAATATGCTGATCTTCAAAAACTAGCCAAGAGGAGAGCCTTAGAGGCCAGGCTCTTAGCAATAGAAAAGGAAAGATATGAGATGGGCCTAGGACCCATCTCTGATAGCAGCAAAATAATAAATAATGAAAAACATGAAGCTGTTGACCCTAAGATCCCCAAAGGGATTGTCCCCAAATACACAGAGGGTGATGATATCACCAAATGGTTTACAGATTTCGAGAGGGCTTGTAAAATGAGGCAACTTAGCAAAAAGTATTGGGGCTCTCTTCTCTTGGAGCTGTTCTGAGGAAAGTGAGGGGATAGGCTCCTGACACTTAATGAGGCAGATGCTGAGTCGTCCTATGATCTCATGAAGGATACCCTGATTTAGGGCTTTGGACTCACCACTGAGGAATACAGGATCAGTTTCAGTGAGATTAGAAAAACCGAGAGTCAGACATGGGTAGATTTTGTAGACTTTTCAGTGAAAACACTAGGGGCCAGATTTACAAAGGTAAAATGAGACGAAAGTCTAACTTTACGACTTTCGGTATTCACAAAGGACATTTACTACTCGCAAATGTCCTTTGTGATTACCAAAAGTTGAACTTTACGACTTTTGGTATTCACAAAGGGCATTTATGAGTAGTAAATGCCCTTTTTGAATACTGAAAGTTGTAAAGTTAGACTTTCGTCTCTTTTTACCTTTGTGAATCGGTCCCTAGGTGTGGCTTGTTAAAATATAACAATGTGCAAGACTATTATAAAAGAGCATCTGTTGAGTAATTGTGTTCCTGAGAGATGACATCTATACTTGGTAGACCTAGGTCTACTTTCTCCTCAAGAGTTGGGAAAGAAGGCAGACCACTGGGTCAAGACATGGGTAACCGAGACAACTCCTGGTGGGGGTGACCAAAAGAAAGAGGTCGCTAAGCCCTCCCAAAGGAAAGATGGTAACCAGTAGAAAAACAAAAACCAAGAGTCTTCTCAAGGTCTGTAAAAACCTTTTCAGATGGGTGGGCCAGAGCCAAAACACAGTCTAAGGGGGGGCACCAGGGTAAGAACTGGCATCCCAAGAAGTCTTGGGGCTTTAATTGCAAGGCCAGTGGGTACCACACTAAGGACCCTGGCTGTCCCAACAAAAAGAGTCCCCCTAGTGCACCTGCAGTAAAGGCAGTGGTAAGTCTCCAGATGGGCTCCCAGGTGAGCCCTGACCATGTCAGAGAGCTCTCTGAAACAACTTTAGTCTCAGAGGATGTGGTGGATGTAGTTGCCCTGGCTGTCTGGCCTATTAACATGGAAAAATACAGACAAAAGCCTCATATAAATGTGATCAGAGTTGAAGCACTGAGGGATACAGGTGAAAGTGTCACAATGGTGACTGAAAGACTGGTATCCTTGGAACAATACCTGACTGGTGAGATATTAACTGTCCTCAATGCTGACAATCAGGCTAAGGTCCATCCCATGACGATGGTGTCCTTAGAATGTAGAGGTGTTGCTGGCCAAAAGAAGGTGGTGGTATCCTCTGTAATTCCTGTAGAATGTCTGCTAGGCAATGATCTGGAGTCCTCAGCATTGCTGGAAGTTGAAAGTGAAACTCATGCAGCTATGCTGGGTGTACCTGAATGGGTGTGAGCAAAAACAAGAGCACAATGCAAACCCGGGATGAGAAAGAGAAATTGGAGCCTGGAAGAATGGCCCAAACCTCCAATAGAAAAGGCCAGAAGATTGGGAGGACTGGGAAACCAGCTTCTGAACAGACACAAGCTCAGTTCCCCTCTACTCTGTCAGCCCTAGAGGGAACTGAACCCCAGGACCTTGGGCCTTACACGGCAGAGCTCCTGGGCCCAGGGGGACCCTCTATGGAAGCGCTGTGCCAGGGACACGGGGCCTGTCCCACTCTTAAGAGCCTGAGATAGCGAGCTGCTGGTCAGGAAAAGGGAGATGTCAGTGGCTCCCACAGAGCTTATTGGGAGGAAGGGCTCCTTTACACTGAGGCCAGAGACCCCAAACCTGATGCCACTAGGAGAGTGATAGTGCCTCAGATGTATAGAGAGCTTTTATTCACTTTGGCTCATGACATCCCCTTAGCTGGGCATCTTGGCATTGCCACAATGTTAAGTAGGTTAGTAACCCACTTCTACTGGCCAGGTAGGTCTCAAAAGGTGAAGGAGTTTTGCAACTCCAGTGCCACCTGCCAAGCCAGTGGCAGAGCAGGTAGCCACCCAAAGGCCCCCTGAATTCTACTTCAGATGCTTTGGTTTCCCTTTGAAAGGGTAAGGGTTGACGTTGTTGGTCCCCTAGACCCTCCAACAGCATCAGGGAATAGATTTATACTGGGGGTGGTGGATCGCGCTACCAGATACCCTGATAAAATACCCCTTAGGGCTACTACTATTCGTACAGTGACTTGGGCCCTCATTGGAATCTTTACAAGAGTGGGTTTCCTTAAGGAGGTGGCATTAGACAGAGGTACGAACTTCATGTCTGGCTACCTGAAACACATGTGGGCTGAATGTGGAGTGACTCACAAATTCACCACCCCATTTCACCCACAAACAAATGTTTTAGTTGAGAGATTCAACAAAACCATGAAAGGCATGATTGTGGGACTCCCTGAGAAACTCAAAATGAGATGGGATGTCTTACAGCCATGCCTGCATTTTGCCGACAGAGAAGTGCCACAGAAGGAAGTAGGGTTTTCCCCCTTTGAACTTCTGTTTTGCCATTCTGTACGGGGACATTTGTGTCTAGTAAAGTAAGGCTGGGAGAGACCTCTCAAAGACCCTAAGCAAGACGTAGTGGACTATGCGCTTGGCCTATATTGAAGGATGGCTGAGTACATAGAAAAAAGCATCTAAAAACCTTGAGGTCAGCCAAGAGCTCCAGAAGCTCTGGTATGACCAAGAGGCTGCACTGGGGGAGTTCCAACCAGGGCAGAAGGTATGAGGTTTGGAGCCTGAGTCTCCTAGGGCCATCCAGGACAAATGGAGTGGGTTCTACCTTGGCACTTGCAGGAATTCCAAAAAATGGTCATCCATGTAAAGCGCCTTAAACCCTATCATGACAGGGCTGATGTGGCCATGCTGATGGTCATTAATGAGGATCAGGAAGAAGAGAGTGAAGCTCTCCCTGACCTCCTCTCTCACAACCCTAAAGATGGGTCAGTGGAAGGAGTTGTCTTTTCAGACCCCCTCTCTGCCCAATAGTGGGCTGACTTCAGGCAAGTCCTGCAACAGTATCCTGAACTCTTCTCTTCGACCCCTGGTCAGACAAGCTGGTGTACACATGCTGTGGACACCGAGGACAGCCTACCTGGCAAAAATAAAATCCACAGGCAGTCTGATCATGTCAAAGAGAGCATCAAAGCTGAAGTAAGCAAGATGCTGAAATTGGGAGTCATTGAACCCTCTAAGAGCCTGTAGGCCAGCCCAGTTGTCTTCAACCCCAAACCTCAAACCAAGGGCGGTAAAACAGAGCTGAGCTTTTGTGTGGACTATAGGGCCTCAATGCAGTAACCAAGACAGATGCATACCCAATTCCTAGGGTTGACAAATTGATTGACAGGTTAGGGGCGTCAAGTTTCTCAGTACATTTGATTTGACAGCAGGGTACTGGCAGAGTTGTCTGACCCCATGAGCAAAAGAGATATCTGTATTCTGAGGGGCAGATTTACAAGCCCCTTGCGACAACTTTACGCTGCCGTTGCATCACCTCTGACATATTTACAATGTGACCCATCGAGGGAGATGCGTCACGTTGTAAAGCCCTGCGCTACATTATACCTGCGTCAGGTATAATGTATGCAGGGTGGGCGTTCCCACGTGAGAAAGCCTCGTAAAAGTGACGCAGAGAAATCTACAAGATTTCACTGAGTCACTTTTATGACGCCACTGCGTCAAAACCTTACGCCTGCTTGAAGCAGGCGTAAGGAGTGACGCAGCATGTTAGGAATAGGCATACCTAACCATTGCTGGAGTTGCGTCGTGCTTGCGACACGACTCTAGCAATGCGCTGTCTGTACACCAAAAGATGTGTCAAGCATCTGTCTATCCTTGCGCCACGGTGCGCCGCATTGTAAATGTGACGTATCCATGGTGGCGCAAGGGTTTTTTTACGGGACGCAGATTAACTGACACATCTCTCTGCTAATATGCAGAGATGCGCCAGTTCTTGTAAATCTGCCCCTCAACCCCAGATGGGCATTATCAGTTCACTGTTATGCTCTTCGGACTAAAGAATGCCCCTGCCACCTTCCAAAGGTTGGTGAACAAAGTCCTTGATGATATTGCTATCTTTAGCTCCACCTGGCAGGATCACTTGATCCACTGTGGTAAGGTCCTTGAGGCTCTGCGAAATGCAAGCCTCACTATCAAGCCAAGCATGTGCTGGATAGGTCAGGGCTCTGTTGTATACTTGGGTCACCTGGTGGGTGGAGGCCAAGTTGAACCCTTACAACCCAAGATCCAGACAATTCTTGACTGGGTAGCTCCAACCACCCAGACTCAAGTCAGGGCATTCCTTGACTTGACTGGGTATTACCGGAGGTTCGTGAAGGGGTATGGGTCCATTGTGACCCCTCTCATGAAAACGACCTCCAAGAAAATGCCAGAGCAAGTAAACTGGACAGTGAGCTGTCAAAAGGCTTTTGACACTCTGAAAAAAGCAAAGTGCTCAGCGCCCATTCTAAAAGGTCCTGATTATTCAAAGCAGGTCATTGTCCAGACAGATGCCTCTGAACATGGGATAGGAGCGGTCCTATCCCAAACCAATGACGAAGGCCATGACCAACCTGTTGCTTTAATTAGCCAACCACAGGCCTCTCAGATGGCGAATGCAAATGAAAGGTGAAAACTCCAAACTTTTAAGGTGGTTCATCTCTCTACAGGGTATGGACTTTACAGTGAAACCCAGACCTGGGACTGACCATGCCAATGCAGATGGCCTTTCCCGGTTCTTCCACTTAGAAGATGAAGACTCTCTTGGGTAAGGTTAGTCTCATCCTCTTTCGTTTGGGAGGGAGTTATGTGAGAAAGTGCCATTTTCAACAAGGTCACCCCCACTTTTTGCCTGCTTTTTGATGTGATTTCGACTGCAAGTGCACCGGGTTCCTTCTAACCAGGCCCATGTCAGATCTCTTTTCCCAAAACTGTAGAAGTGTTTTTCCCAGTTGGCAATACCTTAAGTAGCCTCTGAAAGTCCCTAGTAAATGGTGCCCCTGGTACCTATGGCCTGAGGTACTAAAGAGGGTCCCTAAGGCTGGCAGCATGAATTGTGCCACTCTGAGGGTCCCTCACTGAGCTTACGCAAACTGCCACTGCAGGCTTCGTGTCTTGGTGCGGACAAAATTGAAAACACAAGGCACCCTCTGCATGCAGTATAAGTAAGGCACACCTACCACAGGCCTTACTGAACTAAGGCAGGGTGCACTCTACTACATGTGAGGGCTTGACTGCATGACGGGATATGTCCCTGTGCTGGTCAGTTCCATTACTGCCAGTACAAGTGATCAGGAAAGCCATTTATCAAGCATGTGCTGGACACTGGTGAAAATGATTTCCCCAGCTATGTGATGGCTTCACGGAAAACATGGATGTCTGGTATTTAACATCCCGTATGAATAAACACACACTGATTCCAAAGTTGGATTTAGTAATACATGCACACTGAGGGCACTTTGGAGGTGCCCCCTGAAAACCTACCAGCCCCTGTTGCTGACTAACTGGCCTTCATAGCCTGCCACCAGAGACGAGTGTCTGACCCCAAAGGGTGAGGGCCTTTGCTCTCGGGTGGCCAGAAACCAGGCGTGCTTGGGCAGGGGGTGTTTTCACCTCCTCCCACAGAATGACCTGCAGATTAACATTCCAAGGCAGGTGAGCTTCAAAGAGGCCTCCGCCTTTGGTATGCAAATCTGGTTTCTCTCGCAGGAGATGAAATCACCCCCTTTTGTCCATAACCATTTGGCACCTGAACAGGTAGGAAAATTAGCTAGTCAGATAGGCGTTTCCACCCTCAGGCTAGTGTCACCCCTAAGGTAGGCTACCTGAAGTGGAGGCGACTTTTCAAAGTTAGCCATCTTGGTGATGGCAAAATCAAGAATTCTGGCACAGGGTTATGACCACCTCTCCCAGGAAGGGTAGGTAGCCCTTTGTCTACTACTCTACACTCCCCTTACACCTCAAAAGTCAGTATTTAAGGGAGCACATGGCACCAGCGAATCAGATCCTGCCAACCAAAGAAAGAAGAAGGACCAAGAGAGAGTAAGAACTGCAGAAGAAGCAACTGACCTGGCGCCTACCCTGCCCACACTATCCCCTAAAAGAGCACCTTGGAATTGCTAGAGCAAGAATCCGTCCACTCGTAAGGGAATACCCAGACTCTTTGTACAATGTGTCTTGTTTTGATATACTACATAAAGAGCCGCCTTCCTACCCCTAGTATTTAACAAAGCCTGTGTCAGGCTCTTTAAAGAATCTATGGGCATATTATACTCTGCGCATCTGCATATATAATTTATGTCTTGAAATTTTATTCATGTTTATTTTTTTTTAACCATACTTATTTAACTAAAACCAGAATGCAAAGGTTACATTTGAGCATTTAAAATCTCATTTAGGACACCTTGTACCACAAAAGGAGAAGCTCCTCTGTCTAAAGTAATTGGTACATGTATTATGTGAGGCAGCAAATAGTGTTTTATGACCATTGTTGAGTGTGAGGACAGACCATGACTCACAAAAGCTGAGACAGGGAAGCCATGCTACTATTCTCCCTCAACACAGGTGATAAATACTATAATATATTCTGCACACATGTTTATTTGGTTTATGCCACGGACTGTTTCATGTGTATATGCTTTAACAAAGGGTATTTAACCAAAACCAGAATACAAGGGGTTACATTTGTGCAGCATACTCCAGAGATAATGTCTCACATTAGAAGAGCTGTTTCCCTGTCAAATGTAATTGTTACATGAAATCTGTGAGGCAGTAAAAAGTGTTTTTGTCATGGTAACTTTGCCATACCATGGAGGTACACTGAAATTTGACCTTGGAACTGTAGTAATAAATATGTTTTAATTAGTACAGTTACTCTACATAACATGTTCTTCACCTACATGTACTTTTATTGGCGCTGTTTGCCAACTCTTTATTAAACTTTCCAAAAACATTTTATTCATCTCAGCTGCTTACTGAAAGTTCGGGTGATCTGTCATGTGGAGGTCGAGAAAAAGGAAGGTCCCAAAATGATTTTTCTCCATGCCATTTCTATAGGGAATATTAAAAATGGATATAGAAAATATGGCTGAACAGAATTACACCAAATTTGACAGAAAGCTAGATCTTTAGTCAGAAATCATGCTTTTTGTGATTCAGCCGTTTTAGAGAAATTAAGGGTAAGAATGTATGTATATATAGAGACGTGATAGTATTGCAGAAGCAACAGATCTAATGATAAGATCTGATTTGCTGTTGCCAGCATCAACAAAGATGTTCTGGCAACCATTTTAGGACTCAGGGACTCAGTCCCTGGTCCTGAAAACCACAATACAAAAACAAATCTAGGGGGCCGGCGAAGGATACCCCGAACCCCTAGGCCTGGTGGTGCGGGCATCCCAATGGGGAAATGTAATTTTTGAAAACATTTTACAGCAGAGCCATAGAGGAGTGGCAGATCTGGGTAAAATGAAAAAGGATGGGGGGCTCTAGCCCTTTATAAATAACTACCCCCCTTGGTGGGTTGAGGCCCAAGGGGTCATGCATTGTTTTTGTTTTTGGGAGGGGCGTGCAGGTCCTCTCCCTGAGCCATTCAAGGCCCCAGGATCCCTGTCTCCCAAGGCAATGATATTTTAATGTGAAGGGGCGGCGTGTGCCTCCCTCCCTGAGCCCACCTCCCATAGCCATTTTAAGGCTGAGGGGTGGAACTGGAACACACAAAAAATAAAAACAAAAACATATTAATAAATGAGTGGCAGAAGCCATTCATTTATTATTCACTGCTCCTGGCCAGGAGCGCCCCTTAATGCATTTTAATGGCTTATTTACATATTTTTCTCTGTTTTGTTGTGCCCCAATCTGGCCAGATCACCACCAAAGTGTTATAAAAGTTTTGTGGGGGGTGCTACAATGAGAACAGCAGTTCCCCCTCCCCAGGAATTAGAAAAATACTGTAAGTCTCCACTGTTAGAGATAGTTGAGCTCACAACGACTGGCTCACACTTATTACAGACCCCTGCTGACGCCGAATACCGTACTTACCGCTCCCCCACTTCCCCCTGGTAGACACCTAGTAGGGGGGATCTTAGCGTAGATCCTTATGAATCACTAGGTGACAGGCCTGAAGGAGAATATGTCGAGTTAAGATCACTGCTAGATAAGCAGGACAAACAGTGTCCCTACATTAATGACATGCCCTGGATGCCCCAACAGGACGAAGGGCCAGCCAAATACACTGTAAGAGTTTTGTTCAAAAATTAACAAGAGGAGGGAAATGAAGCAGGGTCCCGTTTTACCATATAAATGCCTTAGGCCAATTCTGCCCCACACCTGAAGCATGAGACCCGCATATGGCCCACCAGCCAGCACACAGGGATATGTTAAATTGACATGCTGTTTTCAATTGGTTTCTAAATACAGTAGGCCTTATGCCTCTCTGATAAAATCACAACACATCTCCTCTGCAAAGGACACCAGCCCCAGCTCCGTCTTCTTGGTAAACAAACTCTCACCGAGCCCCCACTCCTTCGTTGCCCCCGGAGTGCGGTTCTCTTCTCACGAACACTGACCACAAAAACAGGGAACATCTCGAGCTAAGAGGAACACATGGGGTACAGAGTGGTAGGGGCCAGGTGCACTCTTTCAATTTCTTCAATATTATTGTATATTTGCTAGCATTCAAGTAACTAAGACAGGTTACATGGCGTGAGAATATGACCTATAACCTTTTTAAATCTTCCGCTTTCCTTATAAAAATTCCGTGAAGTGACGTACATCGGTTCTGATAAATGTACAAATTATGGTCAAACACCTGTCATGTGACGGACTTGTGGTCAAGCTCTTCCTCATTAAATCAATATAAAAGAGCTGCCCACAGTCCACGCGACGGACCACCTTGCACCGTGAAACTACTTGAGTCACGTGCTCCGTGATCCCCGGTTAACCGCTCTCGTTTTTAGAATTCTTGTTAAGGTTGCACATTATTCATTGTATTTTGAAACGTATTTCTATTATTGCATTATTATGATTTTAAGCCTCATTGCAATTGCATGGTTTTGCTCACCATTTTAGAAATGTGTCTTTAACACTTGGGGGCCGATTCCGATTCGGGCCGGAAATCACTCCGACCGAGCCGGACCCGGAGAGATTTCCGACCGAATCGGACCCTAGCAGTCCGACCGAACGAGTACGATGCGTTCGCATGCTATCGGACTTGAGTCGGTCAGACTCCCATTGAAGTCAATGGGAGCCGGACGTACAACGCGTACGCGGGCTCCCATTGACTCAATGGGTGCGAGGCGAACAAGGGCGCCCCCTACAGCGGGTTCGCGTCGAAGCAGGTCGCGCCGTACATGCACAGGTAGGGGGGACCCATGGGTCCCCCCTGTGTGCGACTCGCGCGGCTACGCGTACAGGGGGGTCCGACACGGACCCCCCAAAGTACGGCTCCGACTGCTCTTTCGAGCCGGACGGCGCGAGTTGGTCGGACTGCTCGAGGCGCGCATCATACTTACCCGGCCGGGGAACGTCTCCATTGCGCGGTGCGAGCCGAGTCCGTGCGAGCGGTTGGGTCCCGCAAACGAGTCGGTCGGCGATTTCGCGTCCGATCGCATCGTACTCGCTCGCCCGGACGCACGTCCGACTCGATCGGGAAACAGGGCTCCGAATCGGATCCGGTAATGCCGGATCCGATTCGGAGCTCTACCGGCCGAGATCGGAATCGGCCCCTTGGTCTTTGCTAAAACCAAGTAGCTTTAAAATTAAGTGTCTCTTGACATTATTGTTTAGAATTGTGTCTTCAAATAAATTGTAAACAATCTTGATTCAGTTCCTGCCTCTCACACGTGTATTTCCTTATTTTAGATAGAGCACCCCTGCTCAAATTAAGCTAGTCCAGAAAACCACCCTTTAACACCATTTTCCATGCTGATGAATAGCTCAACATGCCAAAGGGAACAGACTGCGTTTCCCGCTGATATTGATGGCATGTTTTTGATACAGAGGCATATGAGGACATCTCCACCAAAAAAAGAAACCCTTACTTCATATAATTAAGAGAAAGTACCCTTGTTTGGTGGAGATTCAACTCTTTGTCTGTAGCCTTGTCATCTTCTTTATACCAGGACTCATTTTGTCACTGGTTGCCAAATAACATGTACACAATGTCACTGGAGATATTACCTTATGGTCCTTTGCGAAGCTGTAGTGTAGAGTATGCACTACACAAAACCAAAGGGTAAAGTAAAGTTATAGTTAGGTGTGATAAAAAGATCTGTTTTTGTTAAACAAAAAATTAAGAAATTCACAGAAAAAAACAAAGGTTAAAGTAACATTATAGTTAGGTGTGATAAAAAGATCTGTTTTTGTTTGATAAAAACCTTTAAAATTCACTGAAAAAAACTAAAGTTAAAGTGACATTATAGTTAGGTGAATATGTCAATGACAACATTAACGTTTTGAACTAAAAAAACACGGAAATTCACTAGTTATAGTTAGAAGAGCTAACTATAACTTGCGCCCTGCCATACACTGCTTACAAACTCACAAATTACATCTCTCATGACATGTTCTATGACATAATTTATGACATCACTGATGACATTTCAAATGAGGGAGTACCGAGGGAGTAGGGAGGAACTAAACGAAAAATTAAGCATACTGATTTGCTGGGTCCGCGGGACAGAGACCAGCCAAGCAAAACCGAGGGCTGTGATTGGTTGTCCACAACATCAAGAGAAATGGTGCAGCTTCCGTTTTTACGACTCGGAAACTCCGTCCCCATGTCCTGGAAAAAAACAACATATAAGGGGAAAGGGTAGGGGGAACCAGACCCCCCTCCCCCTTGTGGGAGGGGGAATCCTTGAAGGGGGCATCTTAAAATGAAGGACTTCCCCCCCTCGGGTCAAAGTGAAAACAAAATCCGGTCACTACAGAGTTGCGGTACTCTCTTGGTACTCAGTGCGGAAATTTTCAGTAGTACAGAGAACTTACAGCAAGATTACTGTGGGACAAACCCCCCTCTCCCAAAAAAAGTTAGATTGGTGTTTGTGGGTTGTTGCACACCATGGGGGTTTGCCAGCAATGGAAGGTTTGTGACCTGCGTGAGTTTCTTGCAAAGGCGACAGATTGGCTGACCACAGGTGTTTGGGTGCAGAACCTGGCTGTGGGGTAGGCCTACTTAGGAATGGTAAGAAAGTATAACTTTACGTTAAGAAAACCCTAGAAATTCAATGAATAAAACAAAGGTTAAAGTGACGTTATAGATTGGTGAAACTGTCAGTTAAAACGTTACATTTTAAACACTAAAAACCACTGAAATTTACCAGTTATAGTTAACTCAAGGAACGATAACTCGTGCACTTTCCAGGCACTGTTTATTACCTCACATATTACATGGCTTGTGACATATTCTATCACATCATTGATAACATTAGTGATGACATCTGAAATGAAATTATTGATGACAAGACTGTACATAGTGTAAGTTATAAGTCCTTGAGTTAACTAAAACTGGTAAATTTCAGTGTTTTTTAGAGTTTGCAATGTACCATTTTAACTGAGAAAAAGTTCATCCACCTCAGTTTCTTCCTGGAAAGTTTAAGGGTGATCTGTCATGCGGGTGCTAAGAAAAAAGGGGAAGGCGGTCTCAAAACACATTTTTCCCAATTCCTTTTCCCTAGGAAAAACTAGACAACGATATAGCCAAAACAACTGAACAAAATTATACCAAAGTTGCCAGAAAGCTAGATCTTTACCCAAAAAACATGCTTTGTGATTTGGTATAAATCTGTTCAGAAGTTTTTGAGAAATTAAGGTTCAAAATTCATAGATATATTGACAGTTAAATCTGCAGGACCCCAGGCGGATGCAAATTCAAAAATTGGAGTGATCTGATGTGTTGCAAGTCCTTTTTTCCCCGTCTGCCTGCTCTCTGACTGTGAGTCCCATGGGAATAAGCAATCTGATTGGCTGACCACAATAGGAAAGAAGATGTTGCAGCCACCATTACAGAACACAGGGATTTGGTCAGGTTAGGGGTACCCTGACACTGGCTGTTATGAAGTGTTGCAGAGGGACTTGTCAGATATTCAAGTACCACGCACCTTTCACTTGATTTCCACAGGAGCAAAAGAGCAAGTCCCAAATCCCAAACTCCACTGCGAACGAAATAAATTCAAACACAAAAAAGAGGGGGAAAGGGGAATGGGAATGAAAATAGAGACTGCCACTGTTGTGTTCTCCTCACCAGAGGCCCAGCTAGGATAGTCACGAACACCTGTAATTACAAGAACATAGTTACTTCAGTTTTTCACTGTGCCCTATTGCCCAAACCTAATTTCTCCTCCCCCTACTGAATTACCTTTTTAAACACAGTAGCTAGCTTCTCTCCTTAGCATTGCTGGTAGAATGACTGCATAAGAAAGTCTTTTCTAAATGCGCTATGCCTCTTATGCGCTGACAATGCTGTCTTGCTGTAGTGTCTTTTCTGTTAATTACTTTTGTCTCATTTCTCTTCTCTCACAGGAAGATGATATGAAGATAGAGGTGGTAAGTATAAATATATATATATATATTTCTATTTACTTGTCGCGATGAAAGAAGATGAGATGACTGAATCTCCCTGCGCAGCTTGCTCACTCCTGGCTGATTCTCTAGATAACTTTATCTGATGTAATGAAGAGTAGGAGATAGGAATACTGTATTCTCACTGGGAAACTAGCGCTCTCTTGACAGATACATTTATGTATAGATAACTACAGTTCTGAAGGAAATTGGTTGCTTAGGCTGACTACGCGGCTTCTGCTTACCACAGCTGTCTAGAAGCTGAATGTCTAAATTGTCTGTATGCTTGTATTTCTCTTCGCCCAAAGATTCTTTAGTATTATAACTCTCTGACTCAGTATAGTCCAGTAATTACTCTTACCACTGGGTGGCGTAACGAATATCTGAAACTCCTCTTTGAGACAGTATTTGGTGACTTACTTGAAAGTACACCGAGTACCAAGAAGTGTATTGTCAAGAATGCTCTCTTTCTTCAGATTACTCTCTCTCCAGGTACCAGGAACTAGAATTACAAGAAATACCTGGGGTACGGTCTCAAGTCTTCGGAACTCTGGAATGATGTGAACACTCAAATGAACTGTCAGGCGGAGCAGCGATAAGCAAACGCTACTCCCCTGAAGGAAAATACCGACTGACACCCTTCGCGAAGCAGAGACGCTCCTCACGCCGGGAAACCAACGGTTGAATTGCGCAGCGCCTTTAGAGCACGCGCGCAAAATGCTCTCCTCGAAGAACTCGGGGCAGACACTAGAGCGCTGATTTAATGTAGAACTGATGGCAGCCGCCATCTTGGAATATCGCCGTACACTGAAATGAGAAATCCTAGAAGTAGACAGTAAGGACCTACCAGAGGAAAAGCGATGTCTCCATCTGGCTAAACTACCAAACACTCTCTTCCTACCTTGACCAGAGAGTGGCTGTTTGACCCTCAATTGAGACCCCAATTGGTCAGTCCTGAAAGGACTATCCCTGGGGTGATAAACCATTTTTTAAAAACCAAACATTTTACCTTTTTTGAGATTCCTCTGGAGCCAGCGTGACCCTGTGTGCTATCCTAGGAGTCCCGTGAGAGTCTCACAGGACAAAAAATAATTTTAAAAGGAAGGGCTTGGGTCTGTTGCCACATGACTCAAGACTGTGTGCGGTGGGTAGTGGATAGCTCGCAGGGGTTTGGGCAGAGGGCCTGGTCACAGGCCAAGGTAAACAGTTTTTATATCAATGTCTTTTCCACACAGTGCCTTTAAAACACAGCCTTTCTTCACTCACGAGTTATAGTTACCTTAGCACACAAGTTTTGGTTACTTGAGATAACTATAACTGGTAAATTTCTGTGTTGTTATATTTAAAGAATTACATTGTTACTGAACATGTCACCTTACTATAACGTTACTTTAACCTTTTGTTTTTTCATTTAATTTCTAGGGTTCTTTAACGAAAAGTAATAATTTTGTACCATAATTAAAGCCAATCCCTCGCAGGGATCCAACCTCATGTTGCAATATTGGCCGCAGGGCCTTACCTATGGCCAGGCCCTGTGGCCAACCCACCCAGAGGCAGCCAACCCCACCCTGCGCATGGCCTTTGGCCGTGCATGACAAATGATTTGCCGCAGGGCCTGGCCCCTTCCGGGAGCCTTAGAAGGCCCAGGGGACCTCATCCTTCAGGGTGGTGCCCCTCCCCGAGCCTATTTTGGTACCAGCGACCCCATCGTCCGGGACCTCCATTAATAATAGGTGGGTGCTGTAGGAAGGTAGTATCTGCTTTCATGGTTACCCCCACTTTTTGCTTGATGTAATGCTGTTTCAGACTAGTTTGACTGGGATCCTGCTAATCAGGACCCTAGTCTCTCTGCTTTCTCTCCTAAATTGTTATGGTAAGTACTTAGGTACATCCTAGATTGGACACTAGGGTACCCTTATAAGTCCCTAGTGTATGGTACTAAGGTAACCAGGGCACAGGTACCCCAGGGGTCCCCCACAGGCTGAAGCAAGTATTATACCACCTATGGGAGACTATTCAAACCATCACTACAGGCCTGCCATTGCAGCCTGTGTAAGCTGGTGTTAGCACCGCTTACGAAAGATATAGGTTTCCCTGTATGTAAGGTCACTGCATTTAAAACCTATGAGTCACCCCTACAGCAGGCTTTGCAATCCTGAAGGCAGGGTGCTCGGTTCTAAGTGTGAGGGTGCCCCTGCAAGAGCAGGACACCCCTACAGCCTTCGGAGTCCATTCTCCCGGGTTGTAAGTGAGACAGCCATATAACATATAGAGGGGCACCGCGTCATTACGCGATGACCATCTCGAAACTGGCTGTAACGAACTCTGTTATGTTTGGTATCAAACATGTTGGAATCATACCCCACACCGTAAACGGTGTGGGAGGTATTATTCCAAGCACTATAAAGGGCCTCCGTTAGGTCCTCAGTGCTCCCGGTACCAGTCTTCTAGACCCGGACAGCACAACATGGCTGCTGCCCACCAGAGACATGATTCTGCCCTCCTGATGCTGAGCCAAGCTCAACAAGCGAAGGCAGAACAATAGGCATCCTGTCACAGGGAGGTGTGACCACCTCCCAGACATGGTTTAGTGTATTGGGACAGGGTGGGAGCACTTGCCAGCGCTACAAAGTCTGCATGCAGGGCACATTAGGTGCCCTCCATGCATAGTCCAGTTCAAACCAGTTCAGGGAGCCGTTGGCTCCCGCTCTGGCGCGAAACCGGACGTTAGGGAGGGACCCCTGGATCATCTCATTCCTTTACTTAGGGTTCTTAAGGGCTTACCTGTGGGTGGGTCCCTAGATTTCTCGTGGGACATGATCCAATTCTGACACCACTTCAACTTCGACCATCTGGAAACTCCGGACTTCGCTGGACTTTGCTCGGTGCATCAAGGATGAAACTGGGAAGACTCCTGCTGCTCCTGATCTCTTCGCCCTGCTTGTCTGCTGTAATGTCCGTGCCTGTGCTCCATACAAAAAACCTTCAAAGGCCTGTGGGCGTCAAAGACACCTGAAGGAATCTCACTTGAAGTGAAGGAGTCACTTCCCTGCATCTGCAGGCACCCCAACTAAGCTGACCGGTCTGCTGATCCTGGGCTTCCCACAGACTCTAAAGGCTCAGCAACACAGGTTGTGGTCCTTCACATCCCTCGAGGCCTGCCCTGTCTGCTCACCAAGTTTGAGGCCAGTATCCCTCGTCAGAGCCACTGGAACCGAACCCCTGTACACCGCATTGACTCGCCGGTGCAAAGGCATGTTGGGTTCCTTCCACCAAGATCTTCGGGCTCCATGTAGTCCCTACCTCAAGCATCACCAGTGACCAAGATCTTCATCCTCACCACATCACTTGCACCGTGGGTCTGCATCTTTTGTGAGCTTCCCGAGGCCCTCTGCGACTCCAGTGTCTCTGGTCTGTGGGTCCTCTTGAGGGTCATCTGTGAATTCTTTTGGACTCCCCTGATTGCTCGGGCCTGCCCTGATTCACCCTGCCTGTGGTGAGTCTCCTGGACCTTGCTAGTCCTGACATTGCACCTTCTTCTATTCCTTTATTGGTTGCAGTTACCAAGGCTTGTTGGTGCTCCCCCCTGACAACGACCCCTCAACTCTCGACATCCGATGTGGGACAGTTCATGTACAGCTCTTGGTCTTCCACAGCATCACCTGGTCCACACAGCTGCAGTTTCAAGGTCACTGTCAGCTCTCCTGCAACACCAGACATCGGTGGGCATTCGTCTTCAGGGCCTCCTGGTCACTCCTGAGTGACATAGACTCTTTCCCCTCTGCTTGCAGGTTCTTCACATCTAGAATCCACCTTTTGGGTTCCACCGGACACTTTCACCTTCCTCAGCAGCGGCATCTTCCTGAAGTCCTCCATTGGGTACGACGGCTGTTTCCGACCCCACTTCACACCTATGCACCCGACTCCCCTAGTGCAGGTATCCTGGTTCCTAAGGTATCTACGGGTGGAGTGGCTCTCCAACCTTCTGTCTTCCAATGGGTTTCTTCAGGGTCCACTGGGAAGGGTCTATCTTCTTTAAAATTGCAACCGCGACTTACCCATTGACTTACATTGATCCCGTGGTTGTGTTCACACACTGCACACGGCTTCCGTGGGGCTCCTGGTTACTTACTTTGGGTGGTTCCTTGGGTCCCCGGCACTTCTACATCTTCTGGGTATAGTCTTGACTCAAGTCGTGGTTCGCATACCACTATTTTAGTATATGGTTTGGTCTCCCCCTGGTGACCACTGTGTATTCTGTGCTACTTACCTGTTTCTATCGTAAAGTATTGTGTGCATTGTGCATATCTCTGGCTAGAAGATATCTGTATGTGTTAGTGAGTGTCTTATAATAAATACATATATTTATAAATACACTGTGGGGTTCTTTTTCATTTAATCAATACCTATAAGATTATGTTCTGGTAAAACAAGCTGCTTTACACTCCTGGACTGAACCTGAAGGCTGCTCTCCACAGCTACTACTTAGAGAGCTTCTAAGGTTGTCTAAGACCACTAAAATCACCATAAGGGTTGTCTGGACTGGTGCAGGGTGCCCACTTGCATATGTGTGCATCATATACCAGGCCAGCCTCTCACAGGTGCCCACCCAGGGCACCCACCAAGCACCACGTTAGGGGCTGCGGGGGAGCCCCAGAGCCCCCGTGGCCCCAGCCGGCTCACCGCATGGTGTGGGAGCTGCATTGCTCCTGTCGGCGGGGGCAGTTGCTTTTTACATGCTCCCTATAGGCAGGAGAAATGCGTTCTGTTTCCCTGCCCGCACCTGCGCAGGTAGGGAAACAGAGCACATGTCTGCTCCCAGCCGGCAGGAAAACATTTAAATCTCCTGTGGGCTGGGAGCAGACTTAGTGTTGGCTCCCGTTTGGTGGGAGATTGAAAAACACATGTTTCTCTTCCTGCGGTATTGTGGGCAGACAAACTACTGGGCCCAGGGCCAGGCACCCTGGGACACAGTAAGTGAGCTGACCTCGGAGGATGGGGTCCCCGGGCCTTTAAAGGCTCGGGAAGGCGGGCTGCATTTGTCCCCAGGAGGGTCCTTCTGGGACCCAACCACCAGGCCTAGGGGGTCAGGGTATTCCTACCCTGCCACTTGTATCTTTTTGTGGGTTTTTTTAGGACTCAAGACCGAGTCTCAAGCTCTAAGAAGGCTGCCACCATTTCCTGGTTGAGGTGGTGGCAGTCAATAAGATCTCAGTTTCGGGATCCATGGAGCCGCCACATTACTAGATATACAAAGGTTTTGAGCATTAATTACTCAAACATTACTGAACGGATTTAAACCAAAACACAAAAGGTACTCTTTCTGGACCTAGATCTAGTTTTCTGCAAATTTGGTGCATATCCATTCAGTGGTTTCGGCTTGACCTGGGTCTACAGTTGCTATGGGAAAAATGAATGGAGAAAATTAATTTTGGGATCCCCTTTACTCTCGGCCCCTGCTTGATTGATCATCCCGAAACTTTCCATGTGAGCACTCTTTTGAAAAGTTTCATTGAGATTTGTCAAACAGCACCAAAGTTATTAGCAACAGATAAAATATGTTCATTATACCTTGTCATAGGTTTGAATACATTGGGCCTGCCATATCTTTTCTGATGATTTTCTGTTATTGTATAGTTAGTGATGTGTGACAACAGTTGTGTTTCTTTCATCCTTGATTGCTGCTACAGTTGTTGTGGTTAGTATGATGTGACTTTGGACCCCGTACAGGTGTTACACAGGACAAGGGGAAATGTTGGATGGATGTCTGTGTGGGATGTAAAAGCAAATCGGGCAGGCATTGCACTAAGTGACTTGTTACGTGGTAAATATTTCAGCTTGGCCTGGCCACTGTCTACCTAATTAGGTTGCACAATGATGTAATTTGGATATGTGCTTTGTTAGAAATGGGGGTCTCTAGTTGGCAATGGCTGGCCACTGTCCAAGTAGGGACCCTTCTTCCTAAGTCAGAGTGAGAGGGCTACTCTCCTTGATACCCCTGCTCAACCCTGTGGTAACGTAGCACGAGCAGGTAGGCTTATCTCAGAGGCCGTGTGTGAAGCATTTATGACCATACACAGTAACACAGTGAGGAACACTACAAAGGGACACCACACAAGTAGTTATAAAAAATAAGTATCTTTATATATATATATAGACTTAACACAAGACCAATAACTGTAAAAGCCACAATACTGTCAAAAATAGGATTGCTGTTGAAGGGCTGTCAAAAAATAGTTCAAAGGTTGCAAAAATAAGGTTCAAATTCAAAGCAGTGGTCTCTGAGACCCTTTCTCTCACAAAGTACCTGGATTTAGTAGCAAAACCAACAAAATATCGCAAAGAAGGTGTAGCGATGAATCTCGGCACGCGAGGCCGGCGATGTGTTGAAATCCTTGACGCAAGGGAGGATGATGCGCCGATCTGCGGGATGCGTGCGGAGACGATGCGACAAACTTCTGCACGCTGGACCGCCGATGCGATGACTTTCTTGCCGCGAGGGAGAAGTCGATGCAACGATCCTGTTGCGTTGTGCGATAGTGTTGCGATGTGAAGAAAAGACGCTCCGCGAGGGAGCGACGAAATCCGGTGCGATGCGATCAAAATGGCGGACGCACGGCGTCCGCAATGCGATGTCTTGAAGCAATGATTTCTTTAGGGGTTGCGAGCGCGCGGCAACAGCAGCGCGATGATTTCTCCAGCGCGTCTCGGCTGCAGCGGCTCGCCAAGGGGCGTTAGCGATGGTTTCGTGTTGCGAGCACTCAGAGGCAGCAGCGCGATGATTTTTCCAGCGCTCTCGACTGCAGCGGCTCGCAGATGTGCGTTAGCGTCGATTTCCAGCACTCTTTTCTCTGAAGCAAACTAGAGGCCCTGGAACTCACAGGAGCCTCATCAGCAGATAGCAATCCTCGCAGGGAGGAAGCAGGAGGTTGGTGGTGGAGTCTGATGTGCCTGAGACTCCAGCAGGAGGCTAGCTCTTTTCCTAGCCCTTGGGTAATTGCTGTAACAAAAATAAAAGTTCTCTCAAAAGTCCTTTTCCCTCTTCTTCAAGGCCCAGTGGTCACTGCTGCAGGCCAGTGCAAGGAACAACACACAAGCACAAGGACAGTCACTTCCTGCAGATTCCTCCAGTGGCACGGGCAGAGGTTCCTCTTCAGATCCAGGGGCAATACAAATTGTAGGGGTTTGAGCACAGATATTTATACCCCAAAAGTCTTTGTTCTCAAAAGCTACAAGTCACTGAGCCTAGCCAGAACCAGTTCTGGTCAGTCCTGGAGCACTTTGTTTACCAGGCTGCATCCTTCCTTTCAGAAAGAGGGGGTCTGCTATCAGACACACAGTAGGAGGTGGAGCCAGCATTCACCTTGCCAGGCACAGCCCTATTCAGTTCAAGGAACTACCCCTCCCCATACTCTAAATGCAGATCTCTCTATTCAACCCAGGTCTGACTCAGCCTGCCCTGTCCCTCCAAAACCAGACAGCCAATACACATAACAGCAGAGCACACTGGAAGGCTTAGGCAAGAAAATACCTACTTTCTAAAAGTGGTATTTTCAAACACAGAATATAAAAATAAACTTCACTAAAAGATGTATTTTAATATTCTGAGCTCAGGCATACTAAATTCGTTTTTCTACCATGTTCCTGGGGTCAGTTAGGACTATAGCATGTAATAGTCAAACTGCTCATTCTGGCCTATGAGGAATAGGTAGCCTTACAGTAGTGAAAAACGAAATTGGGTGTAATTCACTACCAGGACATGCTACACACACCAAGGCATGTCCTACCTTACACATACAATGCACCCTACCATAGGGGTGACTTACATGATGCCAAGGGAAGGGTCAATGGCTGGGAAGTGGGTGCACTTCACAGCCAAGATGGCAGTTCTGGACTGCACACAGACTCTGCAGTGGCAGGTCTGAGACACACTTTACAAGCTGCTTCTGTGGGTGGCGCAAACCAGCGCTGCATGCCCACCAGCAGCATTTGGTTTACCATCCCTGGGCACACACAGGCCACTCTACTAGGGACTAACAGATAAACCAAATAAGCCAATCATGGATGTACCAATTCACATAGTCATATTTACAAAGGGAGAGCATATGCACTTTAGCACTGAACAGCAGTGGTAAAGTGCCCAGAGTCATAAAACCAACAAACAGGTCAGCAAAAATCCAGGAGGAAGGCAAAAGTTTAGGGGTGACCCTGCAAAAAGGGCCATTTCCAACATGCTTGAAGTGTTGAAGTTAGATATTTGTTTATCCACACATGGAGGGTGTTAAATGTTCATACTTTTGTGGAGTTTTGTGTGGAAATGTGTCCATTTTCCAATGTGTACCTTTCACCTACTTTATCTAGATGTATGGTAAATACTGTTAGCGATGTGTTTGCTTTCATGACTTGCACTTACACATTTCCTACACATGCATAGCACTTGGTTATGCCATTGGTTGTCCCTGATATACTTCAGTTTGCAGGCCCTGTGCACATTGAGGTTTTCAGGCATGTGCAAAATGTTCTGTGCCCCAGGGTCCCAGCCTCTCTGTTACTAAATACAAAGACACCATGGGGCTTGAACTGTGCAGAAGACTTCCACACGCATTTATAGAATTTTAGAAATTCCCTTTTGATGTTATCAAGTTATGAGCTACCTGGGAAAAACATAAAAAATCAATATTTATAGCATGTTGCACTTTGGTGTACATCACCTACTCTAAGGGGAAAGGAAAGATGAAACCGCCACCGTCTTGCTGCACCTACTTTGCCTGCCAGAGTAGTGTTCCGGGTCTTGCTGCACCTACTTTGCCTGCCAGAGGAGTGTTCCGGGCCTGATTTCTGCACCTACCACTGTACCGCGGGGGAGGACCCAGTCTCCCAGGAGCCCGTGATCATCAGTACGCACATAAAATGCGCCGGCAGCCCCGCGGCATGAGACGCGCCCGTGGACGTGCCTGGGTAGTGCCCGTCAGAGCCTGGAGGATGCTGGGCTGGGCCCACTCTCTAACGTGGTCTCCTTGTATACACTATCAGAGGCTCAGCTGTTACCATGGTGAAGCGAAAGGCTAAAACATGTGACCAAGGAACTGAGGTCGTGAACACTTTGGACTCTTTTCTCTTAGAGCCGCAGACATGTTATCGAAGGAGATAGAGAGGGCAGAAGGAAGGCTGTCTGGAGGAGAGGTGAGCTTATTGACTCTACAAGTACCTCGTTTAAATGATGACGTGTCGCTCGGAGCAGTTGCTAACTCGACCGCCCCAATTGCTGTTACGATAATGGACCCACAACTTCCACTCAGTGGCACGGGTAATCAAGAGTCAACTGAGGAACCACCGGTGGAAAAAAAAAGGCGACAGGCTCCATAGACTGGCTAAATCGAACATGGGGTTGGGGTGGGAAAGGATCCTCCTTTAATGACTACATCTGAGTCTGTGGGAACCACCCTAGAGTTGGAACAAACTGTTTCCCGCCTTCTGCTACCCTTAATGGAGAGTTTAAAGTGAATCGAGGCTAGCCTAGCTTTGCTTAACATACGGGGGCAGCATACTTGAAAGGACTACTAAGACTTCAGAGGTTTTATGGGTTGACAATTGTAAATGTCAATGTAAAGATCCCCCTCTTGTCAGCTCACAACATGCGGCTAGGGCTGAGGTTAGGGCTGAGTGCTCATTGGCCCCATGTCAAACACAGGGCAACAGGGAGGCAGACGTGGGGGTGCGTTTTAGCACTGCTAATATGCCTCTACGGGTTGAACTGACGGTTGCGAGTAACTAATTTAGCAATACCTAGTACTGGTAATACGTGCAGTGGCCATCGAAATGCAACTATAAATAACGAGGCAATCTACCCCAACTATCAAGCCCCACAGAATCGACAGACTACACACATACCTAGCACCACAGCTATATCTAGAGCAAGACAGGACATGTAAGGGGAAGGGCGGGAAGGCTACTCACTACAGAATAAGCATAACTTGAATCTCCCTCCGGCCGCATGTCCATTTGTGATTATCTTAGAAAACACCCCGCAATTGCAACATGCGCAGTTAGAATCCACACACCAACTGACGAATAAATCGCTATATTGGATGTCTAAGTATGTTGATGCTTTTGAATGTTCCAACATTGCAAATCATATTATTATGGCTAGAAGAGTTCACTGGTTGGGCTATTCCGCAAAATCAATTGGGGGGGACTGCAAAATGATTAACTTCAATAACCAACGTCTTATGAAACATCTTTTGGATATACTCCCCAATTCCCCCATAGAGACAACGCAGATTTATGCCTTACCATTGGGGTTCCTCTATAGACCACAGGGTCCTAAGTTTCTTGGTAGAGGGCTGGATAATAATTTCAGTCCCCATCCTCCTCCCCCTGCCCTTCCCTTAGTCATCCCTGAAAGATGAAATCACATAGCGGCTATACCATTGGTCAATAGATTTGCGGCCCTGGCGGTGCTTGAAGCTTGTGATTGACAGGAGTTCAGTAGGGAGATCCAGCATATACAGCATAGTCAGGGCTAGCAGGGGGTGAATTCTATAATTGTTAACCATCCCCTGGATCTGAGAAAAGACACAGTAAAATCATTAAGTTGGATTATAGCTGGACTTAGATCTAAGCGGGACAATGATGATTGGACTAGGATCATTCAACGATATGATCTAGTTTGCCTGCAAGAAACATGGGAAGTTGATGTTATCCATATTGACGGATTTCGTGCAATTCAAACTCCTGCAATCCCCTCACGGTCAGGTAGAGCGAGAGGAGGATTATTGACCTTGATTAGAAACACCCTATGTGTAAAAATCTTTAGGACCGATGTGGAGTCCTCTTATTACCACCTCATAGTGTGTTGTGGCCCTGGAGTAGAGGACATGCTGCTAATGAACTTTTATAATAATAACTTTGAGGGCAACATGTCCCAGGTAAGTGACTCATTAGAGTGCACAAATGACTGGGTAATAATGAACCCTCATAATCCCATGAATATAGCTTGGTTGGGCGATTTTAACACTCATAGTTGCACCAGGATAGCAATACCATTATGTGGGCTGATCGATGAAGAAGGTGTAGTACCGCCCCATTTCTCACACACCCCATATGGGGACGAATTGAACAGGCTTTTGATTACAAGAAACTTGGTAATACTTAACCCAACTGATGAATCTACGGGCACCTTGGTAAAAACATTTGGGGACACTATCTATGATACTACGATAGATTACCTGTTGGTTGCGCTGCCCTTAAAGATATTTTTTAAATCAGATAGAAACCCTCGTCACAGATTTTAGCGACCACGCTGCAATTACTTTCCAAATTTATTGGAAATGTTCTTTTAATTTGTCTGATAGGAGAATCCCAGCGCCAATCACAGCAAGAAGGAACGGAATAGTCCTTAAATG
Organism: Calotriton arnoldi; assembly: GCA_963921515.1. Taxonomy (NCBI): domain Eukaryota; kingdom Metazoa; phylum Chordata; class Amphibia; order Caudata; family Salamandridae; genus Calotriton; species Calotriton arnoldi. The sequence goes on from CAWUFW010018150.1 coordinate 112,286, forward strand.
GGCAAAGATAAATAAAGCTGTATTAATACCAAATATAATTGGGTGTACTCAGCAGGAAAGATTAACCTGCCTAGACCTGCATAGTGAACCACTGAATATAGTGCAGGCATTTGTTTCATTGCTGAATGTCGTGGAAAGCAATTTATGATCCCGGAAGAGGAAGCAGCAAACTATGACTCCGCGCTGGTTTGATGCTGTTTGCACCAAGGCACTCATTAATTTACATATGGCACTAAAGGAAAAGCCAAGAGACAAAGAACTGGTCACCTATCTCTGCACCCAATATAAGGAAAGTAGGCAGGGTAGACTTAAAGCCTTGAAGGAGGAGGCTTGGGATAAACTACAACTTGCTGCTTTCTCAAAAAACTCAAATGAATTTTGGGCTATAATCAACACCCCATTCCTGAATCAAGACACAGGACCTTCTTTAGATGCTCATGTGGGAGAGGATGATTGGGTGGTTCATTATACAAATATATTTGGGTCAGTTCCAGAAAGGGAATATTTAATTGATGACGTTTTAACTAATGACCGGTGTACCCCTATTGTCTTTTCTATGGCAGAGGTAAAATGTGGTCTGTTGCAATGCAGAAGCACTAAAGCCCCAGACCCGTATGGGGCCCCGATCGATATCTTTTTTGAAAACCCGGACCTTTGGATCCCGTTCTTGACAAACAATTTTAATGCAATCACTCTAGTGGGTCCCTTTGCTTCTTGGAACAAGACAATTATTGTACCAATACATAAGAAAGGGGATAAATCATTGGCCAAAAACTATAGGCCCATTTCACTCCTGGATGGAACAGTTAAATTAATGGGCCGTCTGCTATTATACAGACTAGAGGATTGGGCTACTGACAAAAATATAATAACACCGGTTCAATATGGTTTTAAAAAAGGGATGGGGACTTTGGATCAGTGTTTAAATTTGAACCTAATCACAGCTAAGTATGCCCAAGTTAAGGAAGGAAATATTTTTATGGCTTTTATGGATCTCTCCGCGGCTTTCGATTCTGTCTCACAGAGCAAATTATGGAGTATCATGAAAGTCATGGGTGTGGATGAAACTATAATATCTTTCATTCGTCAATTGTACTCCCAGTCCTCTGCGTGCGTTAGATATGGTAGTCAGGGGGAATGTACTAGATCATTCCCTATTCTTAGGGGTGTCAGGCAGGGGTGTGTGCTAGCCCCCTTTCTGTTTTCACTCTATACTACAGCGTAGAATCAGCAGTGGATTACTCCGTAATTGACGTCCCTATGGTAAATAAAAACGGATCCCCATATTGCTATACGCAGATGACGCCGTATTGATAGCCAGGACTGGTTTAGCGCTACAAAAGCTTATTAATAATTATGTGTCCTATATGGCTTCATTAGATCTCCAGGTTAATGAATCAAAAAAATGTATATTTTAATCGTGGGGAAACAACCAAGAAGATTACCCTCCTTTTATATTGCTTCTCGCAGAGTTGAAATTACCAAGACTTTTTTATACCTGGGTGTTCTTTTTAATAGTTCGGGAACATGGCTAAATATGATAGCGAATAGATGTAATGCATTAGAAAAGAGCATTATGGCCATATTTTTCTTCATGAAAAAACTGGGCACAACGCCATTGGAACCAATTAAAAAGATTTACTCTGCTAAAGCTATTGCATCAGCCACATATGGAGCAGGGATTTGGGGTATAACGAAGACTGATGTATTACAACGGAAAGAAGACAGTTTAAAAAAAAAAATTACTATCCCTCCTTAAAAGCTGTTCGAATTTTAATATGCATCAAGAGGCACTCAATCTGGCAGAGGGGCACAGTGGGACTAACCCAAAATATTATTAGGGATTGTTTAACCCTCGAGCAGGTGCATAAGGTACCATGGCTCCAATATGTAAAAGAAACATTGTCAGCATTGGGTTTTGAATCAATATATAATGAATCACTCAACTGCCAGATAATTCCCAAAGCTGGAATTAAATCTCGCTCCAAAATGTATAGGGAAAACGAAAGTTTTATTACATAACTGTAATAAAACCATGGAAGCACTATATCTGGGACTTCCTTCTATCCCTGACGAAGCAAACTCATATCTGGCTTTTGTGACAAACATCCGCCACCGATATGTATTGGTGCGATTTAGATGAAACTATAATATTACTATTCAATGTCTATCTAACCCCCCTCGCGACTGTGGTCGAGCAATGGGGAGTGAAAGTGGTATCCTACGCTGATGATACTCAGTTGGTGTTCTCTTTCAGAGAACACTCTGAGGCTGCCTTTGCCAACTTCAAGCAATGCCTGAATAACATCTCGGCCTGGTTGACGGAAAGCTGCTTGAAATTGAACACCGAGAAAACAGAGGTCTTATTTTTTATTCTATCTTCTCCCCTGCTACCGGAGCTCTGGTGGCCGTCTGAGTTAAACCCCCCGCCAATCCCAGTAGATTCAGCTAGAAATCTGGGGTTTAAATTTGATTCGGACCTCTTCTGCAAGGCCCAGATTTGCCAAGTCTCCTCATCCTGCTTCTGGAAGCTGAGAGCTTTGAGGAGACTCCTTCATCTCCTCCCAATTGAGTGCAGGAAGACAGTGGTCCATGCATTGTTCACGTCCCAGCTATACTATTCTAATAGCCTTTATATCGGACTTCCAGCGTATCTGATCCGCAGGCTGCAAACAGTTCAAAATGCTGCAGCCAGACTCATAAGGAAGGTGCCATTCCGCCACCACATATCCCCTCATCTGCGGAGCCTCCACTGGCTGCCAGTCAAAAGGAGGATTGAATTTAAGGCACTTACCTTCGCCTACAGAGCCTCAAGAGACCGGGGCCCGCGCTACCTGAAACTAAGACTCCAAAACTATCTTCAAGACAGGGTTCTGAGATCCAACCACCTGAAACTGCTCAGGATTCCCCGCTTCTCTAAGGCCAGGATGGGCAGCCGAGCATTCATGGTGAGAACTGCTTCACTTTGGAACTCCTTGCCTACCCATCTTCGGTTGATAGAGTCAGAACTGGCATTTAGGAAGGCGCTGAAAACCTGGCTCTTTAGTCTCTAGTCTCCCGTAGCTCTTTCCTCACTGTGATTCTGCATTCAGCGCCGGGACACCTCCGTTGGAGGTAGCCGTGCGCTCTATAAATGCCACTTATTATTATTATTATTATCCCGTGCATGCTGGGTTTTCCCCGCAGTAGTTTACTCAATTAATGAACTGCCAGTTTGTCCTTGTGATGGTACTTCCCCTCAATCTAATCTTCATTTTATATTTTTCGGTAAATTTTATATATATGAACGCAAAAAGTATATCCGTCCCCTATTGCAGAAATATAACTTTGTAAAATGTCGCCTAGCTTTGTCTTTTTTCCAAATGCTCCCTGACCCCTTTGTAAGCTTTTTTCTTGCATCTTATCTATGAATGGTTTTAGCAAATAGGAGATTGATTGTCTTATAGTCTGCACTTTAATTGACTTCGGTACTATTTTGCAAATTATATTATTTACTGGATGAATTTAGTATGTTTTAACAGAGCGTTCTTAGCTTCAGTTTTTAGATGGTTTCTATCTGTATTTATTCATTTTGAATTCATAGGAAATGTAATATATTATTGAATTTGTATTTTATGATCTATTGTACTTTTATGATCTTATTGTCTAAGATCGAATAAAGTTAATTGACTGACTGACTGAAAGATGGGAGAAAACTACGATAAACTACCTGTGGAGAAAAAATGAATACTTCTTGCACTAGAAGTATAACTCCTAAATATAGTAAGATGGTTTTGAATAACAGAGAAGTGTAAAATACTGAGGAGGTATAAATAGGAAATTAATGTCCATTTGGAATAAATAGAAGGACAATGAATAATGTCTATTAAGTATTATGCATAATTGAATAATAATAAGAGACTATGTAATATCGTGGAATCATATTTGATAAGGAAGTGATGTGTATGGAACTACATGGGAACCTTAAGTAATTGTTCAAGTTTCATATTCGCCCACTTGGGCTGAATTATATTGGCATTTTTAAGAAAATAATTTTTAGTAGTAGAAAAGTGTATTTTCGATTTGATGTTGTGGCACATTTGTTGTTAAATTAAATTGAATGTATTTTTATAAATATACACATTATTTATTTTATGCAAGATACAAGATGATGTTTACATATTGATAGCATATATTAAAAAGAACAGGTAGAGTCTGTTGTTACTTTTCATTAAGAAAGGAAGTGATGTGTCTTTAAATGTAAATAGACAATATGGCACCTTTGTTTGTGAGCAAGACTGTGTGGCAGCCAAAATGCATCAATGGGAGCACATTAGCACTTTGAAATAAAAAGAAATTTGAGCAGCACCCACTCGATGTCGGCGGATTTGTAGCGAGAATACGTTATAGCCTGAAAGATATATATATATTGAGTGAACGCCAAAGAAAATGTCAAAGTGCAAAACAATTTTTAAAAAAACACCCGATGCGTTTTGGCTCACACCTACAACTGGGCAACACAATCAGTTGAGGTGGACCGCATTTTATCATTTAGTCCCTACTCAGTCTTGTCAGCCCTTGTTGTGTGGTAAGGGTCCCAACAGGAGGCAGAGGCATACATACATGTACTAAATGATAACTCTTTGAATCTACACTTCACCAGCCAGATCAGTGATACTCAAGTACTGTTTCTTGATCTGATAATATATGTACACGAAAACTGGCTAGAGACCAAACTTTATAGGAAGCCGACAGCCATGAACAAGTAACAAACAGATCACAAAATTACTTATTTGCAATCTGAACTACGTGATCTACTGTATAGTTTTTTTTTTTTTTAAGAAAGATGTCAGATGTTGGCTGACTCCAAATACCTGTTTGTGCCTGGCTGTTGGTGGGGCCACCACCCTGCTTCCAGTTATAGACCGCTCTTGCTCTCCTGCAAGAAAAGTCTGCACACAGCAGACGTGTTGCACTGCATTGTGTCTATTATCGGATTGGAGGTAGATCCATCAGTGCATTTCAGCTTCCTCCAAAGCTGAGGTCATGATAAGTGATGCCATCTTGAAATGTTTTAAAATACACCCGGGTTAGTGTAGAAAACATACTTTTTCCTTTCTATTATCTCAACATTATGCAAAAAAAGAAAGATATTGCTCATTAAACATCGCTATATAAATCAACATACTCCATAATTCTTCATATATCAATAATCAAAACAAGGGAAAAATACATAAAAAGAAATTAGAATTCATAAACCCCAATAATTCAGTTCATCACAATAATTAATACTCAGGGGCCGATTCCGATTCAGGCCGGAAATCTCTCTGACCGAGCCGGACCCGGAGAGATTTCTGACCGAATCGGACCCTAGCAGTCCGACCGAACGAGTACGATGCGTTCGCATGCTATCGGACTCGATTCGGTCGGACTCCCATTGAAGTCAATGGGAGCCGGTCGTACAACGCGTACGCGGGCTCCCATTGACTCAATGGGTGCGAGGCGAACAAGGGCGCCCCCTACAGCGGGTACGCGTCATAGCGGGTCGCGCCGTACATGCACAGGTAGGGGGGACCCATGGGTCCCCCCTGTGTGCGACTCGCGCGGCTAGGCGTACAGGGGGGTCCGACACGGACCCCTAAAGTGCGGCTCCGACTGCACTTTCGAGCCGGACGGCGCGAGTCGGTCGGACTGCTCGCGGCGCGCATCGTACTTACCCGGCCGGGGAACGTCTCCATTGCGCGGTGCGAGTCGTGTCCGTGCGAGTCGGTCAGAGCGGTTGGGTCCCGCGAACGAGTCGGTCGGCGATTTCGCATACGTTCGCATCGTACTCGCTCGCCCGGACGCACGTCCGACTCGGTCGGGAAACAGGGCTCCGAATCGGATCCGGTAATGCCGAGTCCGATTCGGAGCCCTACCGGCCGAGATCGGAATCGGCCCCATAGTGTATTGAGAGAAAACTTTCAATAAGTACTTTCATATTATTTTATAGAACAATTATGCCCAAGTGGGATTACTTTCAGATACTTGCTAGTGTGTTGTAAATGCAGTATTAGTCATCTGAGCTCATTCGTGTTGTATATGGTCAACTCAATTTCAATTTCCAAAATATCTGGACCTCAAATTGACTCCTAACATATGTTTCTACACAATATTGGCCCATACTGAATTGCGAGTAGCGAATCCAAAACTGGTTTGTCTAAAAAGGAGAAATAAACAAAATACAATACCATTAAAATACATAAAAAGGTCATTAAAATGTATTTATCAGAAGCATCATGCCATAAAGAGACAAAACAACTTAATGCTAGGCAGTCTTAAAGATGGACATATAATTCCTCATCTGAATTTAGCCCCCAATGTTCCTTGCAGTTAAAGAATAGAATGTATTGAGATTCTAACCTATGCAGTGCATTTTCCCTGTCACCTCCCCTTAGTTCTCTTTTTACCTGATCTATTGCACTATATCTCATTGTTCTTGGACCACCTCCATGTTATTTCAGGAAATGTTACACAACTGGGTAGTTTGGGTCATTTTTCTTTATTGCTCTTATGTTTTGCAGGACACGCTTATGCACCTGCAAAATCGTACTGCCAACATATATTTTAGGGCAAGAACATTTCAAAATATACACTGCATACTCTGTTTTGCAGTTTAGGTGACTTCTAATGTTGAGCTTCTGATTGTTAAAATGATTCATGAGTGCCATTTTTACCATACCAACAAGTCTTTCAATATGCATATTTTACAAAGCCCTCCCGTGGTTTAAGCCAAGGTCTTTCCTTGGACTAATATTACTTTTCACTAGTTCATCTCTCATAGATTTAGCTCTTCCATGGGAAATCAGAATTCTTCTTGAAGCCTTCTTATCTATAACTAGATCATTCCATATCAATTGCCAATTTCTGCTCAGGATGGCCCTTTCTGCATTATGTGCAGTGTTATAATCGGTAATGAATCTGCCTTGTTTGCGAGATTTCCAAGCTCTAAAAAGAGCCTCTTCTCTTTTCATTTTAGACACTTTGAGTTTAACTGACCTCAGCACCAGTTCTTTCTAACTTTGTTTTTTTAAACCTCTGTACTATCTCTTCTTCTACCTATTCTGAACTATAGAGTCTCCTGCCCATAAGAAGCTCACCATAAAGTATACTAGTTTTAAGGGACTCAGGATGAAAACTACTTGCGTGTAGGGTGCAGAGCCTTGAGACCCTCACGGGTGATTTGCCGTCTTTAAAAATCCTTGATTGATTGATTGAGGATACTATTTCCTGCATTGGGTTTTCTATATAATGTGGTTGTTAATTTACCATCCTCTTCCAGGAGTTTCACATCCAGAAATTCAAGCTCTTTATTGCCTATTTTGCTGGTAAAGTTCAAGTTAAGATAATTTCCATTTATTTCTGACACAAATTCATGTGCTAACTCCATGCTTCCTTTCCATATCACAAAGATATCATCTATGAAGCAAACCCAAAGAGTGATGTGTTTGCTCCATTTGTCAGACCCAAATAGTATCTGCTTCTTCCACCTGCACATAAGCTAATTAGCTGTGAGAGAATCAGGTACTCATCGCTGTCCCCCGCTGATGCTCATGGAACTCTTCATTAAACAGCCAGATGTTTTTCGTGGGACACCAATGTAACATTTCCAATAACATCATAGTATGCTCAAAAACTTTGAAATGGTGTCATCTCAAGAAGTGTTTTACTGCCTTCATCCCGTCCTCATGTCGATACTTGTGTATAGTTTGGAAACATCTTAAGTCATAATTAGCATTTCCTCTTCCCAACTCACATCAAAGATACATTGTAAATACTAAGTTGAATCTTTAATGTATAATGGTAAACCCGAGACATATGGTCCGAGGAAGTGATCCAGATATTTAGACGTGTTTTCAAAGAGACCCTCTTGAGCTGCCATTATCGGTCTCCCCTGGGGGGTGTCTCAAGACATTTGTGCACCTTAGCTGTAAGGTAAAATGCTGGGACCCTTGGATAATCATTTCTCAAGAAACCATACTCATCTTGATTAATCAACCCTTGGTCTCTCCACTTAATCAATTTGTTACAATATTCCAGTTTAACATCAAAGTAGTATTTTTGGTCAATTCTTTTATAACTGGTCAGATCGCTTAATTGTTTCTTCGCCTCTTACATATACATTGTGAAAGGCCATATGACCACATTGCCACCTTTATCTGAGTTTCTAATTACCACTCCTATTGTGCTTCAATTTCTCAATAGTGTCCCTTTATTCGCATAACTGGAGTTTCACGTGTGGTCTTTTGGTGCCCTTGAAATATAGGCTTGAGGAAGGTCTGTGATGGAATATTGGTGGTATATTTATGGGCAACCTCACCCATGCGTGCACCACTGCTGCCTTGGATTCAGTGGGGCAACGAGTCCTTGGAGATTTATGATGTACTTCGGATGTGCCTCGGAATCCGCTGTCTTTGTATGAGACTTGGGAATCTTTGGCATGCTACCAGTGGATGCAATGTGGCTGAAAAATATTCTACTCCCACGAGTGAGGACCGGGTCAGAGGACTCTGTATCCTCAATCTAAGGGGAATTGGGTGAGTATGCATCCTCGTTCTTTCTTATCAGTATACTGATTTGGGCTGATTCAGACTGGGAGTGTGAGATGGTGTATCAGCAACACAAGGAAACGTGTATGTGTGCAAATAAATTGCTTAGATTTTCTGAAAGCGCAGCAGTAAACTGTATATGTGTCTATACAGTAGTGAGAACTGGGGTTCTCCCTAGTTAGGCGTTATTATGGATCTGAATGATACAGCATGAAGGAGAAAGGCAAACAAATTATTTGCTCCAACTAGAAGCCCTGAAAATCAGGGTTGCGATACTGCCACGAGTTTGACTACGAGGCAGAAATATTTTAAGTTTGAAAAGCTAATGTGACAAGAAATAACCAAATGGTGGGAAGCTGCGGCTTTGGAGAAATATCTGGAATGTGGCCGCATACCAAGCGGCCTACGTATAATCATTGCTCCCTCCTACGAACGCCCTAACCCTGAGATGCTTCATGAATGGGCCACTAATAGCTCCAACACTTCTAATGAAATGATGAGGATACTCAGCAAGTATGCATGGAAAGACCGTGAAGTAATTTTGAAGGAACTTGCAATACTTAAACAGGAATTACAGGCTGTAGAGAATAAATAATCCTTAGATAAACATATTACAGAGATCACTGAAAAGATAACAAAACTAGAAATGAAAATACAACTCAAAAAGCAGTGAAAATTCATCAGAGACAAAACGGATTATGAAGCTGGCAGAGTTTTAACGTTCAGCCATAAATATGATGAGCTAAGAAGAAATTAACCAACCTCGGTAAACCTTCAATCGATCAATCCCAACAATACAACTGCAGAAAGAGAGAATAGCGAGTTTAGTGAAAGCGATGTGTCTGTTAAAGACGCCAGTGGTCCATCAATTAGTGGCAACAACAAGAAACCGTCAAATTTATGGGAAGAGTTCAGACTGATGGGGAAAGAGATGAGTCAACAAAACTGGAAGAAGGACAGAGGAAGGGGAAGAGGAAGAGGCAGAGGCAGAGGCAAAGGCAGGAACTGCGGAAGACCAGAAGAGGGAAACAAAACAGGAAATCCGTCCTCCATGGGAATTACAACAAGAGGACAGAAAGAAACCCTATAATGGATGACAAAATCAATGTGGTCAATCTTTCTTCTCATTTACTGAATGCTACTGAAAATGGGGTACATAAATTCAGACTTTCCTTTTGCCCAACAAATACTTTTAACTTTGCACGCAGTCGCATTGATCTTTTTCACTTTACATGTAAGTTGAAATTACATAAATGGTATGCTTTGAAGGGTACCTCTGTACCTGGACCTCCCAGAAGGGAGAGATTTAAAAATGTGGCCATAAGTGACATAGATACTTTGAGCCAGATGTACGACCCGTTTTTGCATGCGCAAACGGGTTTGCGAACCCGTTTGCGCATGCAAAAACATCATGGGCCATGTACAAAGCCTATTTAGCGAGTTGCAATTTATTTGCGACTCGCTAAATAGTTTTTGCGACTCGCTTTTTGGAAGGGGCGTTCCCTTCCAAATAGCGAGTCTCAAAACCATGTACTAATGTTTTGCGACCGCAATTGCGGTCGCAAAACACTTGCAATTACCACCTACTTCAAGTAGGTGGTAATGCATTCGCAAATGGGAAGGGGTCCCCAGGGGACCCCTTCCCCTTTGCAAATGCATGCAAAAATATTTTTTAAGGGCAGGTCCCAGGGACCACTGCCTGCCCTTAAAGAATGAAACAAAAACGTTTCATTTTTTCTTTTTTTAAATGCATCTTGTTTTTCTTTAAGGAAAACAGGCTGCATTTTTTTAAAAAAACTGCTTTATTTCAAAGCAGTCCCAGACATGGTGGTCTGCTGAGCCCAGCAGGCCACCATCCCTGGGAGGGCCAGTCATTCCCAATGGGCTCGCAAATTGCGAGAGGCTCATTAATATTAATGAGCCTCGTAATTTGCGACCCCATTGGGAATCGCAAACAGTGTTAAACACACTGTTGTACATTTTATTTTGCGACTCACAATTAGTCGCAAATTGCGAGGCGCAAAATAAAATGGTCGTACATCTGGCCCTTTATTTTCTTTGGCAGAACTAGACATAGAATCCACATTCGCAGGTGATGCCCTACTGAATTTGGATGATATGGGCACAGATGTGGAAACGAATTGTCCTACCCCATTTAAGACTAAGGGGCCGAATCCGATTCGGGCCGGAAAACGTACCGACCGACTCGGTACGGGATTTTAGTCCGACCGACTCGGACCGGCGCCGTACGACCCAGGTAGTACGATGAAATGCATGTGAAACCCGACCGACTCGGACGGAATACTAAACGAACGACCGAGCCGGACGGAAACAAGCCATCCGGCCGGAAAATCACTCGAAACGAACCGACCGACACGCTCCCGGATTGAACCCAAACGAAACGTACCCGCGAACTCCGACCCGCGTAGTACGATGCTGTGCGTGCAAAACACGACCGACTCGCACGGAGCTCAAGCCGTACGACCGACACGCATACAAAACCCAGCCGAAGCAACCCAATACTCCGCGACCGACTCGTACGCCGCATATGAAATATAGCTGACACACAGCGGGAACGAGTCGGACAACATCGCACCACACAACAGCAGCGTCCGACTCGGACACAAGAATGACACCTACATGCACCAAAAGCACCAAGGAAAAAAATTCAAAAAAAAAAAGGGCCAAACAAGCAACCACTAAGCCAATAAATACTGGGGGGGGGGAAATGGAACAAGGACACACCTCCAACTCCACCTACATAAAGGCCACAAATCCCTACCATGATCCTTTGCAAATTCCACTGACCTGCCAGCAAACAAAACCATCACACAGCAACCACAGACACACTCACAGCTCATACATCACACAAGTCACACACCATTACCACACCTACAAATAGCACCCTCACACACACCCAGCTAAACCTACACACACACACCCCCACTTGCACACACACACACATCAATCACCACCACCACCATGCCCTAAAGAAGAATCCAAAGTTCCTAGATAGTGAATTGGAAGTCATGGTAGATGAGATCCTCAGGGTAGAGCCACAGTTGTTTGGTACATTGGTACAACAGACCCCCATGTCGCAGAAAACCAAGATGTGGGCAAGGATTGTCGACAGGGTGAACGCACAATCACCATGTTTGCGCACAAAGGAAGACATCCAGAACAGGTGGTATGATGTGCGCAGGAGGGTCCGGGACCTACTTAAAAAGGATTACCTCCTGAGCCAGCACACCGGCAGTGGCCCTCCTGCAAAACCAGTATACCTCAGGCCCTGGGAGGAGAAGGTGCGGGCCATCCTACCACCAGTGAGCGTATACGGACTAACAGACATCCCAGAGCCTGGTGAGTACACAACTAATATACACAATATGGTGTGACAATACACACACAGCACTCTCAAAGGGATAGGCAAACCATGCACCCTTAGCAAATACACAGCAACCAAAACATATTCATCCCAAGATGTGAATGCTAGTCAGACAAACACAATACCTGCCATCTCATAGTGATATCTAACGGTGTCATGACATGTACAAACATAACAACAAATACAGCAAGGCAGTGCCACAAATAGAACCAACAAACACTCTCAGATATTTTGACACCACTAGAACACCACCTCACAGGGAAGATCACTGAAAGGAAGGAATTCTGTGTATGCTGGTGAAGTCAGTGTAGCCAATAGCATGATGGGAGTTGGAGTCATAGATATTGCTCAGCCTCACAATTGGCCCATCAACACCACCCTGAAACATGCTCACATCACAGGGAGTGGAAAAGGACACACAAGATGGCTGACACTGGGTACTGCTGGGGGAAGCACAAGGCCCTGCTGGGAACTGTGCAACAACCAACAGCAGGACACCACTGACTGACATCCTGAAAGACAACTTGCACTCCCTGCAATGGAAGCACGGTCCATGGTGGGATATCTGGCTGGGTGGGAAGGAGGACTCACAGCTCTGACCATAGTTACAAGCACTTCTCCTCACACACCCCCTCAACACTAACTCCACATAACCCACCTGGGAGAATGCAATGCCTCACATTCTAACTGAAGATCCCACAAAGAACCACCACCCTGGGTCATGCTGTGTGAAGCACAGGGACACTCTTGGGACTTGTAGCCAAACAACCACAAGGAGAACACTCACAGCCATCCTGTCAGCACAGGCACCCCACCCCACAGGGAAGCAGAGTCAAAAGGAAGGAAGGATGGACATGCTGGGAAGGGTGGTGGAGGCAATAGCATGATGGGAGTGGTTGTCACAGACATTGCTCACCCTCACAATTGGCCCATCAACACCACCCTGAACCATGCACACATCACAGGGAGTGGAAAAGGACTCACAAGATGGCTGACACTGGGTACTGCTGGGGGAAGCACAAGGCCCTGCTGGGAACTGTGCAACAACCAACAGCAGGACACCACTGACTGACATCCTGAAAGACAACTTGCACTCCCTGCAATGGAAGCACGGTCCATGGTGGGACATCTGGGCTGGGGGGAGAAGGAGGCCCGGATGGCAACCAAATAGCACCAATGCTGGTCAGGCACACACCTCAACATTCACATTGACATGCCACAGGTTGGCAGGACAATGTGCTACACCAATATCACTCTCTGACTGTCACAATTTAGGAGAATGCCATGTCCAGGCCCGCATCCAGAGGTACAGTCACAACTGTCAGGTGTTTGAACAATTGATGCCTGTAGAAACATACCATACAATCTGTGTCTCTCCCCAAAACAGGTGATGATGGGGACTCAGCAGCAGACCAGGAGGAGTCCCTGTCCCAGGCTCCGGGGGACACTGAGCTCACTGGTGTCGATCAGCCTCTGCACTCCTCGGATGGCGAAGAACTAGCTGGACCCTCCGGTGTCAGTCATCATGCAGCACCAGCAGGACCAACATCTGCACCCCCTGCACCCACCCCTCCAACAACTGGCAACACACAGGCCCCCCCTGCCAACACGGACACACCAAGGACCACAGGTGACAACAGCGCAGGGACCCAGGCCCAAACTGGAGCTGCTGACAACGAGCCCACGAACAACACACAAGTGGGCCCCCGGTCACCTGTGCATGCCACCGCAGGTCCCGCACGTGTCGCCAGGGGTGGTGGAAGGGGTGGTAGACACAGGTCGCTCTTTGCAGAGGGGTCGGGACTGCATGATGACCCACAACTGGCACGCATCGCGGATGCGTACCAGACTAGCACCGGAGAGGTCAGCCAGGTAGTGGGGATCCTCAAGGACATACAACAGCAGCAGGCTGCCCATCATGCCCGCTTGGACTCCCACATGTCCCGTGTCAAGACACACATGTCACGTGTCGAGACACACATGTCACATGTCGATACACACATGTCTGGCATAGAGTCCAAGTGGGACACATTGGAACAACTAACAGCGGTGCATAGGGACATACTGAGATGCCTCCGCCAGATTAGCACCAACATGGCCTCACCTCCCTGTGTGCCCACAACATCTGCTGCTGAAACAACTGCAAATGCCACAGGGAGGGCGGAGGACTCTGGCGGAGAGTCCCCTGCACGGCGGCAGCCTGCACCTGAGGGTCCCCCCCCAAGAAGAGGGGCCGTCCGAGGAGGCCAAACTGAGAGGCCGATGGCCAGCTACATCCCCCAGGAAGCCAACACCTGTTCTGGAACTTTTCCTCTGTGTGCAAACTGCACATCCTGTCGAAGGCAACCCAACTCGCCCACATGACATGGGGAGCTCTAGTTGTCCAAATTCATCAGATGACTGTGGACTTTACTCTGGACATTTCAGCTACCAAGACTTCCAAATCACATGGGAACTTTGGATTCCAATTTCTATGTACAGCACCCACCATCCTGTGCACCATCCCCACACCTTTTGTAAATAAACTCACCAATACACCATATCTGCCTCTGTTGTGATTCCAACGTGGTGTCTGTCATGGAGATGGTGATCAGAAAAATTACACTGTGCATGCTAACTGCTACAGCAAGTCCAACACCGTCATGTCAGTCATGGCGACGTGACACATATGAGGGAGACACACCACTAGGGCCACACAACACATACACACCAGGGCCATCAGACTCATCCCCTACACTGATGTTGCAGCAAATACAGTGCAATGCACAGACACCACACCTATTCACAGTCTGTGTCAACTAGACTACAGGTGCAGTAAGCAAATGTCACTCAGATGTGTGACTACAGATAACGCACATCCCAAAGTGAAGCACAGGTTTATTACACATTTGCAACATGTTGTTTCCACTACAAATGCAAGCTAATCCCACCTGGCTGTGGCCACAAAGTCAAACAATGCAGAAGATAGAAAGTCCAGGGGTGTGTGGCACATCACCTGTAGGTAATCAACTGCTGCCACCTTGGAAGTTGAATCATGGATTCGGGGGATCCAAGTTGATCAAACAACTCCGGCAGCACCCTGTGAAGGACAGACATGACACACAGTCAGAACCACTGAAGAACAGCATAGAACGGCAATACTCATGTCTAATACCTGTCACAAGATAACTACACAAAAGCAAGTTAGCAGGTCAACACTGTTGGGCAGTACAGACCACCTGCAAGGACACATTCCTGTACGCATCCAGTCAAGTTGCACATGGCCACACTCAAACAGCACCAGAGCACCACACACACATATCATGCAAATCAAAATCATTGACATCACAACCCTCTGGATACTCACATTCAGCTGAAGAAGTTGGTGATGAGCTGTGTGCGGACATCACCATCATCATCATCATCATCATCATCACTGGCATCGTGGCCCAGGCCAGGATCCTCCACAGGTGGCGGATGTTGGTCATCGTCATCCAGGATGAGAGGCAACTCCTTTCGCACTGCCAGGTTGTGTAGCATGCAGCAGACGATGACAATCTTGCACACCTTTGCTGGGGCATATGGGAGGGCCCCTCCTGTCTTGTCCAGGCAGCGGAAGCGGCTTTTCAGGAGACCAAAGGTCCGCTCAATCACCCTCCTCGTCCGACCATGTGCCTCATTGTAGCGCATCTGGGCTGGTGTCACAGGGTTCCTGAGGGGTGTCAGCAACCACGGCATGTTGGGGTATCCCGAGTCACCTACAGACAGACAATTGCACATTAGCCGATTTGGAAAAGTGTGCGGAAAGCAAAATAGCAGAACACACACAATGGTACAAAGTCAGTACCCACCGACAAGCCAGGCACGCTGGTTCTGCATCTGTGACATCATCCGCGGGATGCGACTACTCCTCATCACGTAGGCATCGTGTGCCGAACCGGGGAAACGGGCACACACATGTGTGATGGTCATATCTGCAAGACATACCACCAGAGCATTTATAGAATGGTAATGTTTACGGTTCCTGTATGCCTGCTCATGTGCCTGTGGTGGTACCAAAGCCACATGTGTCCCATCAATGGAGCCAATGACATGTGGCATCCTCCCCAGGGCATAGAAGTCACTCTTGACGTCAGTGAGTCATTGACGTGGTGGGAAATAGATGTACTGGTTAAGGCATCTCAACATTGCCACCAAAACATCGCGTAGCACACAGCTGAACATAGTCTGTGACATACCACCAGTAGATGCCACAGTGTGTTGAAAGGTACCGGTGGCAAAGAAGTGTAGGGCTGCCATCACCTTCACCTTGGGGGTCAGCGCTGTAGGATACGGCCGGCCAGGCTGCAAATGTGGGTCCAACCGCACTGCCAAATCCTCAATCAGCTGCCTGGTGAAGCGGTACCGTCGGATGCTGTCACGTTCCACCATCGTTGCCAGGTCTGGGAATGGTCTATGGACAGCAGGAGCCCTGCAGTGCAGAGGTGAAGAAAGCAAGATTGCCAGTCACCCCACATATGTCCTGTTCACCATACTCAATTTCACATGATACAACATTACCAAACACAAGTACTTGATGTGTGTCTCGTTCTGTTTGGACATATATGGCACCTACATGGACATCATCTAACATCTCTGTTCAACAAGTGTGGACAACAGGTCCCAGGGTGTGCAATGTGAAACCATTTGGATGTGTTAAAGTACGCATTTACTGCTCTCACATTCCACACACATACCACAGTGACATGTCTGGACAGATGCGCCACAGGCATCACAACTCATTGACAGGTAGATTCCCAGGGACACTGTCTTGCCACATGGACACTGGCATGACATGGCGTATCCTGTACACGTCAGAAAAACAAACATGACACCCACAGGTGGTGGCCCCTGTAGCCTCTGCAGGACAGACATGGATGTCTGTGACACACACACACAACATCTAAGTCCATGCACAAACAACATGGATGTGGATACTGTCTCCCATTGTGCACATGGAGTCAGACATGTGAAACACAACATGCACACAGACTGCGGAGGGACATGACTATTGTGGCAATAGGCCACCCTGTGACGTACATGCCTTCCCACGTGAGCCTGGGGGTATGTGACATGTCATACACATACACAACCTGGAAATGTGACCATGCCACATGCTCCAAAAGTAACAGTTTCACATCACAGTGGTCATGTGCACAACACACAAAGGACCCTGTCCCCATGAACACGTGCACAGCCTGGGTGTGTCTGCCCCCAAGTGCCACCCCAAAAACAACATGTACACCCCCATACACAGATAAGGTTATGCTGCCACACATGCCTTAGATACAGTGTGGACTGGGTGTGGTGTAGTAGGTGTGCCCCTGAGTCCCTGGAAAGTATATGTGGCTGGCATAGGTTCACCAGTGACCAGCATGGTGACATATGCGTGTGGCCTGTCCAGGGACGCGTTGTACAGCAATGGTCCGATCGGTGTGCCCGCACGGACCATTGGATAGAATGTGAGCGGGTAGGTGTTGTATCGCGGGTACGCGTTGTACAGCAATGGTCCGATCGGTGTGCCCGCACGGACCATTGCATTGAATGTAAGCGGGTACGCATTGTATCGCGGGTACGCGTTGTACAGCAATGGTCCGATCGGTGTGCCCGCACGGACCATTGCATTGAATGTGAGCGGGTACGCGTTGTATCACGGGTACGCGTTGTACAGCAATGGTCCGATCGGTGCGCACGCATTGGCTGGGGCCTGGCATGGCAACGGACGCGTTTTTGAAGCTCCAACGAGTCTGATGCAGTGAATTCAGTTGGCCAGCCACAACAACGTTGCAAATTCATGGGTGTCATGAAGTTGAATTTTTGAAGGATGCTGTGGGCGTGTATTGGTGCTGCAATTCCATGGATTGGTCAGATTCAAAAGATGCAAACGACTTGGACCTATCACTTTGGACTCATGGCACAGTATCTGCCTCTGCAGCACAAATATAATGCTGGCTGTTCCCCTGAGGGCTCACTTGCCTGCACTACATGCTCCAGGACGACATCTGCCACTACACTGTTGCTGTCTCTGCATCCTCTGGCTACTGCAATGGCACGTACTGTGGAGAGAGCCCCAGCATTCACCCATGAGGAGAACCAGGCCCTGCTGGACAACCTCCTTCCACAGTACAGCAAGCTGTATGGGACACCAGGGGAGCAGGTGAGTGTGCTGTCCACTGCCTTACTAATTGTGCATGTTGTCTGACTAGCAGGATTTACAGTGTGCACACCACTGGCTAGCATGCTCACTGAGTAGTTCGCACCCCCAAAGTGTGTAGTCACATGCACTGAACAGGTACAGTGGAGTAACAGTGCATTCAAACAAGGTTCACTTCCCATGCAATGATACCATGTAGTAACTGCTGGCAAACTGTCCATAGCCCTCGTTGCACTGCCTGTGTACATCATATGCCCCTGTGATTGAGAGATGTATTTCCAACTGTGTGATGCACGGATATGTTGCATGTGTAGTAATGGCATTTTCACTTTGTCATCCTCACAGGTTGATGCCCATCAGAAGCAGGATATCTGGCTGGCCATCGTCCGGGCAGTCAGATCCGTGGGGGTCTACAAGCGCCGGATCCGCAACTGCCAGAAGAGGTGGCAGGACCTTCGGGGCTGGACCCGGAGGATCGCAAGGGTCCAGCTGAAGCTGTCGCCTCCTCGCAGGAGGGGCGGACACCGGATCCTGACCCCCCACATGCTCCAGATCCTGCTGGTGGTCTTCCCGGAGCTGGATGGGCAGCTGAAGGGCAGACAGCAGCAAGGAGGGGGTGAGTCAAAGACTGCACTGTGAACTCTGTCTAACATGCTATGTGCACTCCTCTGGCGTGGTTAAACTTCCCCAGTACATCAGTCTTGTTGTCCAGTACCCATGTCCCTCTATTGTGACATGGCCACTACCCATCTGATAGGCCGGTGTGCTTCTTACGCTCAGGTTAATTGTGTCACTTGGGTACAGGGTCCTTGCATTTTGCTTTGCTCAAGGTGGGTGACAGCTTTTGTTCCCGTGATATTGTGTTTGCCTTCATGGGTGGGTCAATTGCTCACACAATGCCTAAGTTCTGACATGTAATCTGGGTGTAACTTTGATATGTGATCCACTTGCAGATCAGAATCACCACATGTCCCTGGGGTATTTGGCACACCCCCATGCTGCGGGTGGGTACAATGTTTGGGCCTCAGGAGTATGTATGTCAAGTGTGTCACACATGCTTAGCCACCTGCCTACTGACCAGGGCTCATCCCTCTTGCAGGTGGAGCCGGACAGTCATGCCTACTCCAGGGCATACAATACACTCTGTACTCCCACTCCCGTGTATCAGCTGACATGCTGTGCTCAGTGAAATGTTCCCTCAGGTGTCTGCCTCTGTGTCGTTGTGCTGTGGCTTCGTTGTCGGGACTACTGGGATGTTTATCGGTTAGGGGTCAGCATGCCATCTGCTATTGGACCATGTGAGACAAGACTTCTGTGACTTATAGGTGTTTGATCACTTGACTGTGCAGACAGGTGTATGCAACTGTGACTTTCAGGCAGATGTTCATCATTCACAGCACACTGTGAGGTGCTCTGGTTCAGAGAGTTGTGTCCCCCATATGTCCAATTGGTATGACGTGGACAAATAGTAGTTCTGATGATGTGGTTTATGGGGGCTGGACATGTGCACTTGTCAGTTACATAACTTGCATTCCCCATGTCCTAGGATTGTGACACAGTGCAGACTGTTGTTGGCTGGCTGCCATGGCCAGGTGACTGGAGACAGTGATGTATGACTTTGCACGCATGCCTGTGTCATGGCATTAAACTTCCTAAGACTGATCCTGCAGGAGAGTGACATGTGCAACATGCACCCCATTGTGGCATTGACTATCCGGACATGGGTGCATCATGGTGTCTGGTGCTGGTATGCGTCACATGCATTTCTATTTCGACTCTGGCCATCCCTTCATCCGGACACCTGCACTGACTCAGTGGCAAGAGATGTGTAGTGTGCATGTTCACATACTGCACCGTGTTCCCTGCAATGTCCAACAACTGTGTAGGTGGTGCATGTGTCCACACTGGGGTCTTACCATCAGACAGGCACCAGACAGATGTGTGCAAGTGCAGGAGGGGTGTGAGTCCCATGGTTGACCATCAGACTGACAATTGGCTTCCCCGAATCTGTGTGAGGACTTTAGGCAATGTTCAACTAAAGATGCCAGGGCTTGCTCTGTGATGTGCTGTATTTACTGTGGTGTGTGCGGTCAGTACAGATGACTGATGTTTGTCTGTTTCCCTAATTGTTCGCAGATACATCCACGGCCACAGGAGGGGACAGCTCCACGGACCAGGAGGAGCAGCGGAGCCAGACTGGGTCAGCGTCCGACGAGTGGTCAGAGGGACTCAGTGGCACGGAGGGCGAGGGGAGCCACACCGAGGAGTCCTCAGCACCATCCACCTCAGCTGAGGACCACAGCAGCTCGGAGGATGACTCCCTTGTGGAGGCGGGTGTCAACAGCCACCACACCCCAGCTACTCTGTCTGGCCCGCCACCACCACCACCACCGCCCTCCCATTGGCTCCCATTCCTGAGGTCCGTGGAGGCTCCCGTGCTCGGGAGCGTGTCTCCTTCGTGCCAGGCACCGCACCCCCTGCCCCTGTGTCCCCTGCTGCCCTGAGTGAGGAGTCTGTGTACCACCTTCGGCAGCTCTATGTAGGGCAGACAGCAATGCTGACTGTCTTCCATGCACACACCACTCTGTTGACACAGCTGGTGTCATTCATGGAGGGCATCTCAACGGGTATGTCTGCCCTACAGAGGAGCAATAGGTCCATGGACTCCTCCCTGACAGCAGCAGTGTCCCTCCTCCAACAGTCCCTCACCCCTCCCACCTCTGCCCCATCCACACTTCCTACCACCCTACCTGTCCAAAGCACATGCACACCTGCACATTCACCCAAGCACACAGACACGAGCAGCACAGACACACCCAAGAGAAAGGCAAGACGTGCACACAAGCATCCTCAGGGGACTGATACCACAGACACAGGGGATGGGGAACACACACAGGCATCCACATTCACTCCGCAGTCCTCCAAATCCTCTCCCTCCAAGACCCCTTCCCTTGCCTCGCCTGCTACCACACCTACAAAGAAGATCTTCATGTCTGACCTCGGCCTCTTCCCCTCCGATCCTGCTGATCCAGCATACCGGGGGAAGAGGAAGTCCACCCACACAGAGGGGAGTGCCCCTCGCCCCCGGACACCCTCCCCCAGGCGCAGGCAGACACAGGACCCCATTAGGAGGTCACCCCGAACCAGGAAGAGCAAGACCCCACCACCACCACGCAGCTCCACCACCCAGTCTCTCTCCTCCATCCCCCAGGCCACCACTCCACAGGTTCCCCCGCCACACCCTGCCCCAGGTTCCCCCACACACCGATACCGCATCCCCAGACTGCTTAGGCCCTCCCCCCCTGCCACTTGCTCTTCCACCCCCAACCCAGACGCTCTGCCTGTTAGTGGCACTGGTGTGGGGACCGGGTCCCCCCCTCTGTCCTGCCCACCTCATCTGCCCTCCCTTCCACTCCCTTGGAGTTATGCACTGCAGTGGGGTCCACAACCACCCCGTCTGACTCGGGCACTGCAGTGGGGACCCAGTCCACTTCATCAGACCAGCCCACTGCAGTGGTTGCACCACCCACACCAACTGTCTTGTGTAGCACGGTGGTGCTGGCCCCCGCTGAGTCAGACACCTCCACTGCAGTTGCCGGTGACACTACTGCACCCACCACCCCTTCACTGCCTCACTCTGCCATCCCCTGATCCTGTCCCTGCGGTGCCTAGCTTGCCCCTTGTATGCCCCTCCAAGGGGGATGTCCCCTGTCCCTACCAGTGCAGGCAAGCAATGGATGACCAGTTGAGACTTATCACCCTGTTGGGACTGTGTTTTTGGACTGGCCATTGGCCTTAGTTTCTTTTGGACTTCGGACTTTTCTACTCCATTTGCTGAATAAAGCCTCCTTTAGTTTAATTGTGGTTTTTCTTTTGATGTACATGATGTAGATGAGTAGCATCCTGCATTTGCAGTTGTAATAGTGTTCAGATCAGGAAAATTAAGTGTTGCTGTGATGGACTCCATGTCGTCCATGGGATATGTGTCCTGTTGTTGTGTGGATCTATGGCATCCTTTGCTGCAGTCTGAGGGTGTGATGTTCAGCATTTGACACAGGGATGTACGTTTAGCATTCGTAAATGAACATCTTTGTCTTACACTGATGCACATCTGGTGGGCTTACCACTGTTCAATATTCCAATTTCCCTGACTGTGTGCCCATCTCCACTGGACATGCAGTTTTGCACATCAATGTTGAAGGACTCATCTGTGTATACAGTACAACTGGATTGCCATGTGTTTTGGGTGTATGCAGATGACTGACGTGACACTCCCGTACCCAGACTGATGTGAGCAGAGGCTTCTGTGTGTTGTAGTTGTTGACTCACTGACGGAGTGTCCTGTTGACATGTTTGAGTCGTGCACAGACAAGGTTTGGCACAGCGGACCTTCCACAGGAGTGGAGTGCCCTCATGGCAGTGTGTATTCTGGTGACATTGCGTGTGCCCGTGTTGTGTGTTGTGTGTGCATGTCTGTGCATGTTCCCTTCCCTTTTCATACACAGGCTGTGTCCCTAGGGATGTTCCTGTTTGTGATGCTTGCAGAGTTGGTATGTGTTCATCCAGCATCTTGGACCTGGTTTCTCCGTGATGTGGGTGCATGGCAAACTAATGTTCATGAGGTTCTCATCCCAGATTGTCTTTGTTGTCAGGGCTGGGGATGTGGGCAAACGCTGATTGGACACATTCAGGATTCCCCTTGGCACTTGTTGTTTACACAAGTAATGTTATTTTGAGTTTGTGGTAGCTTTCAGTGATTGTGACACGTTGTGTGTGTGACTGCTGCCATTCCTCAGGGTCAGAGCTGCAATGTTGGAAGTTGTGTACGTGTGTTCTTTGTGTGTCACCTTGGCTTCTTCGTTGGTGTGTGACTATGGCCAGGATCCCATTGTTTGTTGTGGATTTCACATCATGCGCATGTACGGCGTACTGTGCTGTGTGTCAGACATAGATGAGTCATGTTGAGTGGGCATGTGTGATGGGTTTCTGCACCTTAGTTCCCCCCAACACCCCTGGGATTGTTATGGGTGCATGTGCAATGTCACCAGTCCATGTGAGCTTCACTGCTGCACATTGGTGGAGATCAGGGTGTGTGGTGTTGAGTGTGCAAATGTGAGTTGTTGCACGGCTAGACCCCTACCTCCATATCGGCCTTGGCTCGCAGGCCGTGCTGATTGATTGGAGCTTGTGTAGGTGTGATGGTAGTTTGTTGCTCAGGACACATGGCTGTGGTTCACAGTGTGAACGACATCTACCTTTGTCATCACAGTGGAATTGTCATGCAGGCTAGTGTCAGCACAATGTGGGGTCCCTGGGGGTAGTGCTGTGGTGGGTCTGTCTCTTGCTGTGTTAGTTGATGTTCCTACAAGCTTGTGTGACATGTGTAATTTGGGCTCCTTCTCATCTAACAATGCCAGATTGCCCACATAGGGGAATCCAATCCATGAGTTACTTGTGTATGGCACTGTATACACATCTGTGTAATTGGGATTCAGGCCTCCTCATGTGTTGTGTGGTTGCCTGGGGACACTGGCACACACCCCCATCACCTGTTGTGTTTGATATGCAGTGTGAGTCTGCCTGTTTGTGTTAGTGCATTTGCATCACTGCATTAGCATTTCTGTGGTGTGCCATTGGCTGTATGTAGTTTGGTGGTTTTCCCCTGCTCTCCCTGGGACTCCTAGGTCATCAGTCAGCACAATGATCATGGTTTGTATGTCCCATTGCTGCCATGGTATGGTATTTGTTCACCTGACATCGACAGTCTCCACAGGATATCAACATTTGTGTGTCCATTGGTGCAGATATGTGGGTCAGCATCATGATGGTCACTTCTGTCATTGTGTTATTGGCTGAATGTTGACAATGTGGTCCCCCATGTGTGATGTTTGCATGCACATGGCCAAAACGATGTTTCTGTGACACTGCACTGTTAGCCTCGCCCAATCTATGTTGCAATGGGACACAAGCACTACTATGCCATAGATGTTTTAGTTGTTGTGTAACCAGGATTCATCCATACAGTTTGTCTTTGGCAGCTTTTACCATGCCCACACTTACCTTTTGGTGACTGTGGTGATGGGGCTTTAGGCCCCATTGCCACACTGATCAAAAGGTGCATCAGCCATGGACCCCACACTTACCTTTTGGTGACTGTGGTGATGGGGCTTTAGGCCCCATTGCCACACTGATCAAAAGGTGCATCAGCCATGGACCCCACACTTACCTTTTGGTGACTGTGGTGATGAGGCTTTAGGCCCCATTGCCACAGTGGCCATGGTCGGCTTGTATTGTGGAGGCCACACACATTTATGTGTGACACATGTGATAGTGGGTCACATTGTATGTTCATTGTCATGTTCAGTGTTCTAGGCATTTGACATAGACTACACATGCTTGTCATGTTGTTTGGGTGGATGTAATTTTCTGTAATTCCTTATGTGGGAGTATGCTGGTTGTGTCATGCATTACCCGTCCTATGAGTAGGGGTGGTGGTAGTGGCAGGCATCCAGCCCCCCCTGAGTGGGGATGGTAGTGGTGATAGGCATCCAGGCCCCCCTGAGTAGGGGTGGTGGTAGTGGCAGGCATCCAGCCCCCCTGAGTGGGGATGGTAGTAGTGATAGGCATCCAGGCCCCCTGAGTGGGGATGGTAGTAGTGATAGGCATCCAGCCCCCATGAGTGGGGATGGTAGTAGTGATAGGCATCCAGGCCCCCTGAGTGGGGATGGTAGTAGTGGCAGGCATCCAGCCCCCCCTGAGTGGGGATGGTAGTAGTGATAGGCATCCAGGCCCCCCTGAGTAGGGGTGGTGGTAGTGGCAGGCATCCAGCCCCCCATGAGTGGGGGTGGTGTTAGTGGTAGGCATCCAGCCCCCCATGAGTGGGGATGGTAGTAGTGATGGGCATCCAGGCCCCCCTGAGTAGGGGTGGTGGTAGTGGCAGGCATCCAGCCCCCCCTGAGTGGGGATGGTAGTAGTGATAGGCATCCAGGCCCCCCTGAGTGGGGATGGTAGTAGTGATGGGCATCCAGGCCCCCTGAGTAGGGGTGGTGGTAGTGGCAGGCATCCAGCCCCCTGAGTGGGGATGGTAGTAGTGATAGGCATCCAGCCCCCCATGAGTGGGGATGGTAGTAGTGATAGGCATCCAGGCCCCCTGAGTGGGGATGGTAGTAGTGATAGGCATCCAGCCCCCCATGAGTGGGGATGGTAGTGGTGATAGGCATCCAGGCCCCCCTGAGTAGGGGTGGTGGTAGTGGCAGGCATCCAGCCCCCCATGAGTGGGGGTGGTGTTAGTGGTAGGCATCCAGCCCCCCATGAGTGGGGATGGTAGTAGTGATGGGCATTCAGGCCCCCCTGAGTAGGGGTGGTGGTAGTGGCAGGCATCCAGCCCCCCCTGAGTGGGGATGGTAGTAGTGATAGGCATCCAGGCCCCCCTGAGTGGGGATGGTAGTAGTGATTGGCATCCAGCCCCCCATGAGTGGGGATGGTAGTGGTGATAGGCATCCAGGCCCCCCTGAGTAGGGGTGGTGGTAGTGGCAGGCATCCAGCCCCCCATGAGTGGGGATGGTAGTAGTGATAGGCATCCAGGCCCCCCTGAGTGGGGATGGTAGTAGTGGCAGGCATCCAGCCCCCCATGAGTGGGGGTGGTGTTAGTGGTAGGCATCCAGCCCCCCATGAGTGGGGATGGTAGTAGTGATGGGCATCCAGGCCCCCCTGAGTAGGGGTGGTGGTAGTGGCAGGCATCCAGCCCCCCCTGAGTGGGGGTGATGTTAGTGGTAGGCATCCAGTCCCCCATGAGTGGGGATGGTAGTAGTGATGGGCATCCAGGCCCCCTGAGTAGGGGTGGTGGTAGTGGCAGGCATCCAGCCCCCTGAGTGGGGATGGTAGTAGTGATAGGCATCCAGCCCCCCATGAGTGGGGATGGTAGTAGTGATAGGCATCCAGGCCCCCTGAGTGGGGATGGTAGTAGTGATAGGCATCCAGCCCCCATGAGTGGGGATGGTAGTAGTGATGGGCATCCAGGCCCCCCTGAGTAGGGGTGGTGGTAGTGGCAGGCATCCAGCCCCCCCTGAGTGGGGATGGTAGTAGTGATAGGCATCCAGCCCCCCATGAGTGGGGATGGTAGTAGTGATAGGCATCCAGGCCCCCTGAGTGGGGATGGTAGTAGTGATAGGCATCCAGCCCCCCATGAGTGGGGATGGTAGTAGTGATAGGCATCCAGGCCCCCTGGGTAGGGGTGGTGGTAGTGGCAGGCATCCAGCCCCCTGAGTGGGGATGGTAGTAGTGATAGGCATCCAGGCCCCCCTGAGTAGGGGTGGTGGTAGTGGCAGGCATCCAGCCCCCCTGAGTGGGGATGGTAGTAGTGATAGGCATCCAGCCCCCCATGAGTGGGGATGGTAGTAGTGGCAGGCATCCAGCCCCCCATGAGTGGGGGTGGTGTTAGTGGTAGGCATCCAGCCCCCCCTGAGTGGGGATGGTAGTAGTGATAGGCATCCAGCCCCCCATGAGTGGGGATGGTAGTAGTGATGGGCATCCAGGCCCCCCTGAGTAGGGGTGGTGGTAGTGGCAGGCATCCAGCCCCCCCTGAGTGGGGATGGTAGTAGTGATAGGCATCCAGCCCCCCATGAGTGGGGGTGGTGTTAGTGGTAGGCATCCAGCCCCCCCTGAGTGGGGATGGTAGTAGTGATAGGCATCCAGCCGCCCATGAGTGGGGATGGTAGTAGTGGCAGGCATCCAGGCCCCTATTGGTGATGCCCATCCCACCCCTATGATTGTGCTGTTGCTAGTGTACATCATTTGTGCATCCCTATGTGTGTGTGACATATTTTGGGTACGTGTAGTTAGTTTGTAGTGTTGGAGTTTGGCTTACCGTCTGCGCCGTACGCGTCCGAACCGGTCCCGGTAATAGATGTAGAGTATAGGTAGGACCTGCGCGATGGGATTCATGGTTGGGTCGTCTCGTTCGGGTTTCGCGTGTCTTCGACTCGTACTCGTCGCTGGCTTGTTCGTCTCGTAGCCGTGGATCTTCTTGTGGCGTGAATCGGAGCTTATCTGCGGCTCTCCCGGATGCTCAAACGTGCCGGACGTGGCGACGAGTTCGGCGCGTACGGAAGACGCATCGTACTAGTCCGGCCGGAAGGTGCTGTGTATTTGCTTCCGTACGACTCGATTCGGCGTTTACGGATCCGGCGGAGAACAGGAGCTGGATTGGGTAAGTACGGCTCGCTCGGAATCCGGGCTGTTATGCGCATCGTACTTGTTCGTTCAGACGAGTGTTCGAGTCGGTCGGAAAACACGCGTTCGGCTGGTATTTTTTCCAGATGAATACTGTTAGGTGTGCTTCCGGCCGACATCGGAATCGACCCCTAAGTCTACCTTTAATCCTAAAATGCAGCACAATGCGATTGATACATTTGAGGTGCTGGTTGCTCAGGACCTCCAGAAATTGACCCGGAGAAAATATTGGCACTTTGATAATTTGACTAAAGAAGAGAGGGAAACCCTCAGAAACCTACGAAATGAAGATAGCATTGTAATAAGGCAATCGGACAAAGGGGGAATGCAGTGATCCTTGATAAAGAAATCTATTTAAGGGAAGGTTTCTGGCAACTTAATGCAGAATGCTATGAGGTCATGGACCATGAAGCTAGCCAGAGTTTTAACAAAGCATACTATGATAAATTGCATGAGTGGAGGGATAGAGATTTACTGGAATGGGATGAATTTAAATTCCTGTATTGTGAACATCCAAAGATCCCTGTATTGTACTTACTCCCTAAGGTGCACAAAAATCCCATTAACCCTCCAGGGAGACCTATTTTGTCATCCATTCCCTTTTGGAGAACACCTCACCCTACATTGATTTCTTTTTGTGGTCCAAACTCTTTCCTCCTAGCTACAGGATAGCAGGGACGTCCGAAATAGAATTGAGGGAATTGAGAGGGAGGATGACTTCCTACTATTAACCTTAGATGTGCAAGCTTGTACACACGCATCAGACATTCGGATGGTATTGTCCGCCTGCAACCACTTCTTGAACGCGAGATCCCTCTCATTATTTCTTCGCACAGATATGCTCCTAGAAATGATCAAATTTTGCCTTGAGAATAATTACTTCTTATTTGAGAAC
The DNA here is from genome assembly GCA_963921515.1 of Calotriton arnoldi. NCBI lineage: Eukaryota > Metazoa > Chordata > Amphibia > Caudata > Salamandridae > Calotriton > Calotriton arnoldi. Next base: position 140,536 of record CAWUFW010018150.1, read on the forward strand.
AAGTTATTTTGCCAGAGACAGGGGACTGCGATAGGTACGTATTTTGCTCCCAGTTATGCGGGTCTCTTCATGGGATGGTGGGAGCAGCAGTTAGCTGGAGCACTGGAAGAGTTCTATTCTGAGGAGTGACATTGTCACGCTATGTTGATGACCTCTTTGTTATCTGGAAAGGTACCAAAAGAGAGGCAGAAGCATTTGTCAAACAGCTTAATGACAACCCATACAATATTGCTTTTACTGCACATATAGATATCAGGTCTGCTGAATTCCTTGATGGTACTGTGGAGGTGACCAATAAAAGATTAACTACTAAAGGGCACATAAAATCTAAAGTGGACAATACACTGCTTCATGCGTCTAGCAGTCATTCTAGGAACCTGATTAAAAGTATCACCTGTGGTGAGCTTCTGAGAGACCGTAGCAACTGCAGTAGTGATGCAGCTTTCAAGAAAGATGTGAAATTATGCTACAGCACTTCAGACAAAGAGGCTATAAACCAGCTATTTTGGAAGCTGCAGTCACTAAAGCACGTGCCATCAAAAGGGAGGATATTCTGGCCCCAAAAAATCTCCACCTGAAGAATCAGGAACTAAGTGTAGGTTCATCACAATGTATAATAACAGAGCAGGCAAGGTTAAGAAGATACTGTGCAGATACTGGCCAGTGCTTTTAAGTGAACACAGCCTCACTGATTTTTCGGATGCAAATCCTAGAGTCACATTCAGAAAAGGCAATACACTCAAGGACAGACTGAGCAAGAGTGATTTGTGTGGGAATAACAATTACTCTAGGAACGTGAAAGGTTTCTTCTCCTGTTCCAAATGTAAGGTGTAATAGCACACCTGTCACTAAATTTAATACACCACTTAATGGCACTACTATCAATATAAAATCTCACTTTTCTTGCTCCTCTGATTTCTCCATTAATGTCCTTGAATTTCTGTGTAAACTCTGATACATTCTCTATTCATGCATGATTTTCACTTTCTGTTTCATTTTTATGTCCTTCACAAGTTCACTTATGTTTGGAACAGTCAGTATGATATCAAGAGTAGTGCAGTGGATGGCCTCAGCAAGCAATCTTTGATCCTTATGATTTCAAATTGAGATAATATACACATATATTTACAACATAGATCTTTATCTCTTTTATACAAGGCATAATTTGAGCACTTTTTCTGCCCTCAGATGACTTATCTTATGACATCATTTGCTCACATTTTCTGTGTACTCACTCAATTGAGAGATACGCGCTCTGAGACACACGGTAACCCTCCCTTACCACGGATTGTTGGTTGTTCATTAGAGTGTATGTAGGGGTTCCTATTGGTGGGGATGCCCTAGCCAACTTGGGCTCAATTGGATTACATGATATACTTATGTTACTTTTTGTACAATTAGTCATATTTACATTTTTGTACTCACTATGTAACCGTGGATAAGTTTACTGTGAGGTGATTACCTGAATATGGGAGGGACTGAGGTGCGTTAACTTACATGATGGAATTATATTATTATGCAGATATGTCTATGGTGGTTTTACCCGTGAGCAAGGTCTTTGTAAGACAGAAACGCGTTGGGCTGTGCTGTATTGCCCCAGCTATGTTGTTCCCAGAAAAATAAACAGAATTGGATACTGACAATATCCGTGAGTGCTTTTGGAACCTTTCCTGTTGGGGAAAATCGTGTATTTACCATTGGCTTGGCTCTGCCGTATCCAAAATTGCACCACCATAGAGCTCCAATTTCCAGGAAAGTGAGCCAATTCGAGGTGGATATATATATATATATATATATATATATATATATATATATATTATCTACTGGCGGTCGCCAGTAGATAGTTATAGTTAGGACCTATTTTCCATAGGAAATCTGCGACATTCTATTTGAAATAACTCTCTTGCCGGTTGACGAATCTTCGCGAAATTTTCAAACTTTATGGCCCGCTCCGGTCCGCTCCTACCCTGAAAGTCTCGGGGTGATTCGTCAAGCGGGGGCCGAGAAAAAGGGGGTCCCAAAACGTGTTTTCCCCATTCATTTTCCCATAGGAAACTTTAGACATGGCTACAGCCCGAACTGCTGAACGGAATTACACAAAATTTGGCAAAGAGGTAGTTCTTGGTTCAGAAAGAACCCTTTTTGTTAAATGGTGTAAATCCGTTCAGTAGTTCCTGAGAAAATCAAAAGGAAAATCACATATATATCTATGGCCGCGTTGGATTCGCGCACCCTCCCGATCACGAGCTGTCTGCTAATTGGCTGTCAACACTCCAAACCAGGAAGTGTTGGCAGCCATCTTGTTCCTCGGTAGAACCGAGGAACAAGAAAGCAGTAAAAAAGTGCGCAAAACGCACAAAGGGGGCAGGGTAGAAACACCCTGACCCCCTAGGTCTGCTCAGGGGTCCCACAAGGACCCCTGGGTAGAAAAAGCATTTTTTTTTAATCGGCAGGATGCGCTCAGGGAGCGCGGATCCTGCCGGAAAAAAAAAATCGAAGCGCGGTCTCCCGCGCTACGATATCATTTGCCCCGGGTGGGCCAAGTCCCGGGGGCATGGTGGGGGGTTTAAATTTAATGTGGGGGGCCAAGCCCCGGGGACTGCCACCCCCCGGGGCTTAAGAAAATAATGGTGCGGGAGGGATCTTTGCCCTCCCGCAGCCCCGGGGACCGCCACCCCCCCGGGGCTTTTTTAAAAAAAAAATGTTTTTGACCTGTGTGGGGGGGCCTTAGAGGCCCTTCAATCCTGAGGGTCCCTGGGGGCCAACTAGCCCACCATGTACTTCTAAAAAGTGCCACAGAGCTGCGTTGCAGAGAGGTGTAAAAAGGGGCGTGGCCTCTGTACACGTCTCTGCAACGCAGCCCCCTGGCGCATACTGGAGGTTCCTGGTGGGCTAGTTGGCCCCCAGGGACCCTCATGATTCAAGGGAACTTAATCCCCCAACTTAAAACGCGCCACGGGGCGCATTTGCACAGATGTCACCTCAGGCCCCGCCCCCTCCCTTCACCATTGTGCAAATATTCCTCTAAAATCAGCCGAAATACGAATTCCGATTTACTCACCTGTTATCAGGAGAGACCTCAGTGCTGCATCTTTCAGCCCAGTACTGATCCTGAAAAGTAATTTTAACCGTACTTACCAGTAACTTGAATTTCCTTCCATAGGATATCATTGCCTGCTTTTTACTGAAAAAGTTTCTAAGTGTCGATTTTTGAAACATACAAATATTCCTCTAAAATCGGCCGAAATACGAATTCCGATTTACTCACCTGTTATCAGGAGAGACCTCAGTGCTGCATCTTTCAGCCCAGTACTGATCCTGAAAAGTAATTTTAACCGTACTTACCAGCAACTTGAATTTCCTTCCATAGGCTAACATTGACTGATTTCACTTGGAAATTCTTCGAAGTGTGGAGTTTTGGAACTTTATAATATTCCTCTAAAATCAACCGAAGTACGAATTCCGATTTACTCACCTGTTATCAGGAGAGAACCCAGTGCTGCATCTTTCATCCCAGTACTGATCCTGAAAAGTAATTTTAACCGTACTTACCAGTAACTTGAATTTCCTTCCATAGGATATCATTGACTGGTTTCACTTGGAAATTCTTCTAAGTGTGGAGTTTTGGAACTTTATAATATTCCTCTAAAATCAACCGAACTACGAATTCCGATTTACTCACCTGTTATCAGGAGAGAACCCAGTGCTGCATCTTTTAGCCCAGCACTGACCCTGAAAAGTAATTCTAACCGTACTTACCAGTAACTTATATTTCCTTCCATAGGAATCCATTGTCTGGTTTTTAGCAGAAAAGTTTCAGTGTCGATTTTCACAAATTACAAATATTCCTTAAAAATCGCCTGTATGACTTAAACGCATTCTTTCAACTGTTTACAGGAGATGCACCAGTGCTGGATCCAGGATCCAACACTGAGTAAGAAAAAGTAACGACAACACTACTTACCTGCTAAGTGAATTTCCTCCCATAGGATAACATTGGTGATTCTATGTGAAAAAGTTTCTAAGTGTCAACTTTTAAAATACAATAATATTCCTTAAAAATCACTACTGTAACCAAAACGCTTTTACTCAACTGTTTACAGGAGATGTCCCAGGACTGAATCTAGGATCCAGTCCTGTGGTTAGAAAAGTAATCCATAAAGTAACTAATTGCATTTAACTAGAAATTCACATTGAGCTCAATGTTGCATTGTGTTTGAAATTGTGTTGCCCATTGCAACAACTGTAACTACTGTACTTAAAACTCTATTGCCTATTTGCAAACTATTTAAACTAAAGTAATTCATTCTGAGAAAGTATATTTTGTAATGTAATGTATAATGTAATTACAATGTAATTTAATAAATAAAATATATAAAAATAAATAGTTTTAAAAAATGTAGTAAATCAGTATCAAAAAAATAAATATAACAATTAATACATTTAAAAATTGTCATTTACAAAACCTTTGAAATTCACTGAAAAAACCATAGGTTTTAGGGGCGTTATAGTTAGAAATTAGCATTTAAAAAACCTTTGAAATTCACTGAAAAACCATAGGTTTCAGGTACGTTATAGTTAGAAATTAGCATTTAAAAAACCTTTGAAATTCACTGAAAAAACCATAGGTTTCAGACACGTTATAGTTAGAAATTAGCATTTAAAAAACCTTTGAAATTCACTGAAAAAACCATAGGTTTTAGGGACAGTTATAGTTAGTTGGACATTTCACTCGTACAAAACCCGTGAAATTCCCCTGTTATAGTTAGTTCAGCTAACTATAACTCGCGCCCCACAATGCACTGCTGATGACGTCACATATTACATCACTCATGACATGGTCAGTGACATCACTGATGACATCACTGATGACATCTCAAATGACATCACTGATGACATCATCCACGTGATAATCTGATGCACCTCCTCACACCCTAATATAACCTTTGATACACCCAATCTAAATTACAGACTGCCATTCGCAAAACCATAGACACTCCAACACCAATAAGTACATACCCACTCACTGATTCTTAGGTCTACACACACACATCCACTCACTCACCCGTACAGTCACTCATACTTATGGTCACTCAGTACAGGACTATCATATGCACTCTTACTCCTATATAGACACGCAAACACCGCCACTCATCCATAGAGGTACTCACACACCTAGTCAGTCATGCAAATAATTAAACACACTGCCATTTACTCACCTATACAGTTATACACACACCAGCTCACTTAATCATACAAATACTACCACATTGTTATGCTCTTATACAATCACTGATACAAGCACACACTCATCCATACAGCCACTATCACAATCACTCACTCTCGCTTATAGCTATTTATATACTCCAACACACATATATACTTCCTTTCACATATGTAGTTACTCACACATGTACCACTGGGACATACATTCACTCACTAACACACTCTTACACACACTTACCCACCCATACAGTCTATCACAGATGCACTCTTGAAACCATCCACCCAGTGAATCACCCACTCACACATCTATGCACAGAGTCGCACACACCCCTCCCACACAAACACTCAGGCACCCATACAGATACTCAGACAACCATTCAATAACTCATATAGACACTCATGTAGCTATTCACAAACACATGCAGCCACTTACACAGCAACAGACAGACGGATACAGACATTCACCCAGTTTAGTCACTAACCCATGCATTCAGTAAGATACGTTAAATCACTCACTTATAGAGTCAGTCACGCACCTACTAAATCATCCATACAGACACTTACACACCCACTCATTCTTCAATACGTCTTTTCCTATATATATTAAAAATATTTAAACTTTACAGAAACACACAGTCACTGGATGATGTCATCAGTGATGTCATTTGAGATGTCATCAGTGATGTCATCAGTGATGTCACTGACCATGTCATGAGTGATGTAATATGTGACGTCATCAGCAGTGCATTGCGGGGCGCGAGTTATAGTTAGCTGAATTAACTATAACAGGGAATTTCACGGGTTTTGTACGAGTGAAATGTCCAACTAACTATAACTGTCCCTAAAACCTATGGTTTTTTCAGTGAATATATATATATATATATATATATATATATATATATATATATATATATATATATATATTGACGCTCACTTCTCTTGGTTATCGTATTCAAGAAAGAAGCACTCACAGGGGTTTTCTCCTTATCCATCCATTTTATTCGGGAGCAAACATGACACGTTTCGGCATCCGCCTTACTCTAATGTTTGGATAGGGCACCAAAGGACGGTGCATTTTTTATAAAATAGTCAATCACATGATGTATTTCGACACAAACATTAACAACGGACCAACAGTGACATTGGATTGTCTCACGAACGTCAGCGCCATATTGGTACATATACCTTCAACCTATAGCCAACCTTCATTCAAAGTTACATTGTGTGTCCCAATTTTAGTTATGTTTTAACACCTGATCGGCGGGTCGATTACATCAAAAGTTTTCAAAATCCACAGCACCAGAGTTTTTTATATACCAAAACGATAACATTAACGTTAGTCTCACCAAGCAGTCATACGCTCATATCACACCATATATTGGCCTAAACTCTTTATTAGAGTGCGATCTGCGAAAAAGATGCTATGCATATTTATCATGCCGTGTATCGGCAAATGATACAATTTCCACAATTGGTTGCACTGCGCTCATCACTCACACAACATACGCAGCTCTTCATCTTGGGTTTTAGGAGACCCTATTTAGTGATAACATCAAAAACATCCCAGAGCTCCTCCCTCACAGTGAGGGGGTTGTAGCCCTCGGCTGTACTAGGAGTTACAGCCGGGAGGAGATCCCAGATGATGAAGCATGTCACTTTGGTGAGTGATGGGATTCCGTCCTTTATTTAGGACTTCCTGTGTAGGTAGAGTTTTCTTTGTACTATAGGCACACATGCTACTATAGATCTAGGTAGCTGTTCTAGACCCGCGGACATCACGGTTTTGTGTATTCAGCAGAGTCCCCCCCAAAAAATGTTTAAAAAGAAAAGGGGCAGGGTAGGTATGCCCTGACCCCAGGTGTGGTGGTGGGGCCCCGACAGGACCAAAAATCACTTTTTGTAAAAAAAATGTGGCAGTGAAAATGTGACGGAGCTAAGCCATGAATCTGCGGCAAAAATTTTAAATAAACAAGCGTGGGCGTCCGCACTTTTTTTGAATACAGCCGCCGGGTGAGCCAGGTCTTGGGGGCATTTTTTACAAAAAGGAGGGGGCGCACGGGGCCTCCCCGCCTAAGGCTCATTGAGCCCCGGGGACGTACACCTCCCCGGAGCTTTATTGATAAGAAGGAGGGGGAACACAGGGTCCCCCCCACCTTGGGCTGTATAAGCCATGGGGACCACCACCTCCCCAGGGCTAAAGAAAGATTGAAGGCGGGTGCACAGACCCCCCCAAGCCCCGGGGACCACCACCTCCCTGCGACTTAATACCACCTTATGGGTGCCCCGCAGACCCCCGGGCCCTGGGAATGACCACCTCCCTGGGGCCAAATATTTTTTAAAAATGGGAGAGGGGCAAGGTGGCCCCTCTCCTCGGCCATATACAGCCCTGGGACCACCACCTCCCCGGAGCCGGCCCATGCAGATCAAAGGTCATCAGTGATGTCATTTGAGATGTCATCAGTGATGTCACTGCCCATGTCATGAGTGATGTAATATATGAGGTCATAAGCAGTGCATTGCGGCACGTAAGTCATAGTTAGCTCAAGCAACTATAACTGCTGAATTTCTCTGGCTTTGTACGAGTGAAATATGAGCCTAACTATAACATCCCTGTAACCTTTGGTATATATATTCTGAGAAAAAACAGAGGCCAAATTGATGTATAGTTAGGTGAAAATTTCTGTGACCACATGTTTTAAACTCAAAAAAATACCTCTGATTCACCAGTTATAGTTATCTATAGTTTCTATAACTCATGCCCCTTGATGCACAGTCTTCTCATCAATGATGTTATTTCAAATGTTGCAGCGATGTTATCAATGATGTTATGGAACATGTCATGAGTGATGTAATATGTGGGGTAATTTGCTGTGGATGGCAAGGGCACACGTTTTTTAGGCTGAGGGGGCATGCACTCCCTCTCCCTGGCCATATTGGGCCCCAGGGACCAAACCCCCCGGTGCCCGTTTTTTTATAAGGGGAGGGGGTACATGACTCCCATCCCTGAGTCACAATGGGCCACCGGGACCGCTTCCCCATGCCTTCCTCTTTTATTAAGGGGAGGAGGCATGCAGGCCCTCCTCCTTGAGCCACTATGGGCCCTTGGGACCACATCCCCGGGGCCTTTTTTTTATAAAGGGGAGGTAGGCACGCAGCCCCCCTCCCCAAGCCTATAGTGGCCCTGGGGACCCGATCCCCCCAGGGCCTTAGGTATTCCTGTTTGGGTGCCCCAGTGTTCACCCAGGGCATCCATCAAACAGTACGTTGGAGTTGTGGAGGGAGCCCTTGGGCCAATGCTGCCTCGCCGGCTCCCCGAATGCACACATCCTGGGTGCTGCGGGTGCCATCATTGCTTCCGCCAGGCGAGAGGAGCTGTTTCTGCTTGCTCCCGCAGGGCAGGAACAATCTAAGATAGGGCAGGGAAACAAAAGCTAGGGGAGGAGGCCATGTGCCCCCTCCCCTTTTTGAAAGAAGTGGCCCCGGAGGATGAAGTCCCTGGGGCCATAATCGGCATTGGGAGAGGGTCTGCATGCCCCCCCTCCCTTATGTTTAAACTTCCTCCACAGGGGATGGGGCCCATGGGACTTAGGGGGTCATTATGATGGTGGGCGGATCGCCACCGCCGGGCCGGCGGTGGCGATCCGCCCGACATCTACCTGAATATTCCCACCGCAATATTAGGATGGCGGTGGGAATGGGAATGGTACCGCGGCGGACGGAAAGACCGTCCGCCGTGGTCCCGCAAGGCGGTCCTTTTCCGACCGCCTTGCGGGACACGGTACAATGGGGCATTGTGGGCGGTGCCGTGCAGGCACCGCCGTGGGCATTACGATGCCTGTCTTTTGCGGTGGTGATCCTGCCGCAAAAAGACAGGTGGAGAATGCCTTCGGGGGCCCATTGCGGGCCCCCAGAGTGTTGGGGGGTGGGGGGTGCACATAGGTACCCCCCCTGCATCTGCATGTACAAGGTGGCAGGCACCACACGGTGCCTGCCACGTTGTACATGCAGATGCACAACATGTAGTTTTACATTGCGGCGGGTGCTGCTTGCAGCAACGCCCGCCGCAATGTAAAAATACGGGATGCGCCCGCCAGTGTGGCGGGCGCATCCTAATGTGAATTGCGGGACCGCCGCACCTATGGTGGGCGGTCCCTTTTGGCACTGCGATGGCGGGCGGACTTTGTCAGCCCGCCATCGTAATCGACCCCTAAATGAGGCTCGTAGAAGGGGGCCATGTGCCACCCTCTCTCCTGTTTTTAATAGCAGCCCCAGGCAGCCATTTTTTTTTTTTTTAAATGCCATGATCCCACAGGAGTCCTGCTGGGTTCTGGCTTTGCTTTAAACAAAAATGTTATTTGCGCCCTGGGGGTTATTCCTACCCTGCCCCTTTATATTATTTTTAAAAATTAAACTCAGGACAGGGGACAGTCCCTGAGCCCTGCATTTTTCTTCATGGCTAATTTATATAATGACAGTTGCCGGTAGGTAATTATAGTTAGGACCTACTTTCCATAGGAAGAGCGCTTTTTGTTCTGCCAATAACTTTGGTGCCGCTTGATGAATCTTGACAACATTTTCAAAACTAAGGGGTATATTCACAAGAACGTGTGATAACTACCGCAAGAGTAGCGTAACGCAACTTTCAATATCGCAGCCTATCACGGGAAAATAACCCAGTGTCAACGTGGAATTCACAACAAGGTGGTACCATGCGATAGTCACCAGATAACGCGTCAAATGTCAGCGTGAAAATCAACGCCACGCCGAAAAATTGCGAAACGCGAGAAATCATGCGATGAGGCCAATCGCGGTAAAAAAAGCAGCGAAAAGCAGCCATAGGCCTGCAAATCCCACGCGTCTGATGGGAAATTGCACCATAAAAACCACAGAAACAGCACACCAGAAACAAGCCAAAGCACGAAGCAAAATGGATGCACCCTGACCCAGCGCAGAGGTCAACGCGAACCCCACAACCCCCACAGACCACCAGCAAGGAACAACTGGGTCGGGGAAGGCCAAGGAGAAAAGGGAGAGGAAGATGGGGTGCAGACCGCAGGAAAACAAGACCAGCGTCACGGAGGTGACAGAACACTACCAGCAACTGACCCACAAGCAGACCACCTGGAATGCAGTCGGAGTGCCGAGGAGGCCAATCTAGGAGGACAAGAGACTCCGCCAGGACGTGACAACCTAAACCAGGCACAAACCCGCCTCCAACAGGAAGGCAGCAACGGCGACAGGAGGTGGCAGTCCAGCGCCACAGGAGGAGCTGGAGGAAACCCAGGCCACAGTCATCAGTGTGGAGACGGTGCAAGGAGTAGGGAGTACGGACACAGCTCGACAGGACCTAACACAACAACAACAGGGTGAGGATCCAACAGGGACTGGGGGGACGGGGGTGATGGGCACAATGGCAAACATGCACAATGAGGTGTAGCACACTCAACACCCACAATTACCCAGGGACATGTCCCCCATCCCCGTGGCACACGGCAGCACACATGGTGAGCAGTCAAAATATCGAACTTTTTATATCGATATACAAAAATATTGAGTTTTGAATATCAATGGTACTAAATATTGATGTTTTGTATATCTATGTAAAAAATATCGATATTTGTATGTGTTTAAAAATATCGAAGTAGATAATATCGAATGTGAAAATATCGTAGTGTCAAAATATCATTATAGTATAGTATTTTGTAATTGTTATTAGTTTTTGGTATTTTTTATAGTATATAAGGTGTCCATTACGATGTCGGACGGTAAAAAATCCGCCATCTACCACAGTGTTAAAAATCCGCCCGCCTACACCGTCTGAATACCGACCGAGCAATTACGATGCCACGAACCGAAAACCGCCGGAGGCGGAAAATAAACAGAAAATACCGCCCGCCCATGTCCGAGTCTAAGTCCATCCGCCCGCCACGGACGGAAAGACGCACGACAAGCCAAAACCGCCCGCCCTGACGACCGAGACACCGCTTGTGAAATTAGGATCGTACTGACATGAGCGCGGAAAATCCACAAATACACCGCCCGCCAGCGCAAACAACAGTGACGAAAATGGACACGGCGGAAGCCCTGGCGGCCACGTCCATGCACAGAAACCATCCGCTGACGAAAACAAACACACACAACATGGCCAACAAGTCCACACAGTAACCCATGCACAAATACCCAAACACAGTACACATCCCGGAAACACACCCCCCCCGGACAAAAAAATCAACAACAAATCCCAGAACACCAGCCACAACACACCTGAAAACAACAGACCATCATGACACACCCACATAGGTAAGTACAAAACCAGCCCCTTCACAGACCACAACCCCCTGCAACATTACAAACTGAGGACGAAAGCACACAACACAGCGAGACAGAAAGGACAGCAGCACACCACAGACACGCACCTATCACACCCATCACCACCATCACCACCACCACCACCAAACACCTGACCCACAAACCCCCTGCACATCACACACCACACACCGTACCAGCACCACAAACACCAAAACACACACCATGGCATCACACAGAATGCCCAAGTTCACTTCCACCGAGCTGACGGTCATGGTCGACGAGATCGTCAAGGTGCACCCACAAATCTATGGCAACCAGGTCCAACAGACACCACTATCCACCAGAAACCGGTTGTGGAGCAGGATCGTAGACCAGGTCAATGCAGTCGGGAACGTTCCACGCAACAGAGGAGAAATTAACAAAAGGTGGAACGACCTCAAAAGCGTGGTCAAGAAGAAGGAGAGCAAAAATCGAGAGCTGGCTGCCAGGACTGACGGAGGGAATCCCGCGCTATTCAAGACCTTCAAGGCGTGGGAGGAGAAGGTGCGAGTCATCATACATCCGGAGATCCTCACCGGATTACCAGGGGAGTGGAGGCTGGTAAGTACAAACAAACGTATACCAGCACACCGCTATGTAATCACATGCACTACCACCATGCCATAGCTCCTAGGGACAAACACCCCCATGTCCAGTACACAATACACAAGACATCACCCACACATGCAACAGACACTCACACACACTCAGCCCAAAGCTACCAACTAACAAAACCATGGGGGCATGTGTACAGTCAGCCAGCACCGCAACTTCCACCAGGTCCCCTTGTACTCCAGATGCGCCAGAATGAGCACTCCCCACACCCACATCCATGTGTCTGCCATAGCTGCACTGACCGACAACTAACAGGTAAGTAGCCGGAACACAAAGACAGTAGGTCGGAGGGGGGACAGCTGAAGTAAAACACCCACCAGGCTCCCACTCCCACAGACCAGCAAGGTGGAGCACACCCCACATCCATGTGTCCGCCATAGCTGCACTGACCGACAAGTAACAGGTAAGTAGCCGGAACACAAAGACAGTGGGTCGGAGGGGGACAGCTGAAGTAAAACACCCACCAGGCTCCCACTCCCACAGACCAGCAAGGTGGAGCACACCCCACATCCATGTGTCCACCATAGCTGCACTGACCGACAAGTAACAGGTAAGTAGCCGGAACACAAAGACAGTGGGTCGGAGGGGGGACAGCTGAAGTAAAACACCCACCAGGTTCCCACTCCCACAGACCAGCAAGGTGGAGCACACCCCACATCCATGTGTCCGCCATAGCTGCACTGACCGACAAGTAACAGGTAAGTAGCCGGAACACAAAGACAGTGGGTCGGAGGGGGACAGCTGAAGTAAAACACCCACCAGGCTCCCACTCCCACAGACCAGCAAGGTGGAGCACACCCCACATCCATGTGTCCGCCATAGCTGCACTGACCGACAAGTAACAGGTAAGTAGCCGGAACACAAAGACAGTGGGTCGGAGGGGGACAGCTGAAGTAAAACACCCACCAGGCTCCCACTCCCACAGACCAGCAAGGTGGAGCACCCCTCCCTCCCAGTACCATGTGGCATCCATTGCATTGCGCACTCAGAAACAACCTGTAGGTGGGAAAATGTACAGGGCGGGGCGTCTGTAGGCATGAGGACTGTATTATGACTGACACATGGGACATGTCACGTAGCAGAGGAACACGCAGCACTGCTCCCAGTCACAATCATGAGACCAATGTGCACACGGACATGTTCAACAGAGTCAAACCCCACATGACCCATCACAGATACAGCAACACCTAAGGAGCCACGTCTGCATGCACAAGTCCCACTGGAGCACAGACCCACACGGCAGGCACTGTGCCACCCATCACACACATCAGCAACACCATCGAAGTCCTGTCCATGTAGTCCTCACTGCCTGTCACCCACACATCGTACAACAACGCCCACGTAAGACAGACCGTACTAGAAGTAACAGCTTGGAACCACAATATTGCACACAAAGACAACTGGACCCATGAAACACACAGGCACACAATGCACATTCAACATATCATCCATCTCATCTCTCAGCCACAGTGTCATGAAAGGTATGTCATCCGAACAGCTGGCCCTCATAAAGTAGTCATGCAAAGATACCTGCCCATGACAAATCAAGTGCCTGCAGTGACTGAAGCGCACGTCACACTGCGAGTAACAACACACATAATATAGTCAACACCCCAAGAGCACAGCACTGATGCACATGTACCAGGGCAGCACGCACACAAAGGATTTGGCCCATCTGCAATACGTCGTGTGGCACACAACAAGCACGAACTCACAACAATGCTACCAATGTGATGTCCATGAATGATAACAGTCAGCAGATATTCCGGGCATGTGAGACAGACACACACCTTTGTCTATGCACTGTCATGTTGCCAGAACACATGTCACGTTCTGCACCCATTACCCACAGCATGTACCCCAAAAGCATATTTCAACCCAAGAGCGTTTAGGGGCTGTACCCCTAATGGCATCAGCGTACCTAAGCGTTCCATCCTTCCCCCTAAACCATCGTTCAACCCAACATCGTCTATGGTCCTGGAGCACGCATACACCCGAGCCACAAAATGTAGGAGCATAGCAACACACACCCATCGGCATTGCTAATCCGTCCCATGCCACATGTCCACATCACACAGTCCCATTGCCTAGCCCACGCATACACACATCGTACATCCACACACACGCCACTGGGAAACCTGTGCACGACAGTGCACGAACTGTGAATGTCAGACAACCAATACATACTTTGCTAGGTGCAACACAATGACCCATCTCATTCTCCCCACAGGTGCCGAACTGCTGGATGCTGGAGAGGGTGACAGCAGCCAGCACAGCCAGTCCGCAAGCCCCCGACCCGGACTCATGGATGTAGAGGAGCTGGACACCTCTCCGGACACGGACCACCCAGCAGGCCCATCTGGAGTGGCAGGGCACACCCGCTCCCCAGGGCCCCTCCTGCCCACCAACCCATCACCCAGGGCTGCTGACCAGTCACAGACCCCTGCTGCCACGGTCGTTGCGGCCACCACCACCGCCGCACCCACCACCACCACGCCATCCCTGGCCACAGCCCCTGTGCAAGCGGTGGCACGGCCGTCGGGCTCCACCCTGGGAGCCAGAGCGAGGACCGTGGTGAGCAATGTGGCTAGTGGGCAGGTCGGTGGCAGCAGTACTGGTAGGAGGAGCAGGGCCAGGCCAACGCCATCTGAGCCTGGGAGCCAAGCCCTGCCGCAAATCGCCAGAGTCCTTGGGGCCTATGAAGAGGCCCAAGGACAATGGGCAAGGTCGGCTACCGACACGCGGGAGGTCCTTGGGGTGTTGAGGTCCATGGACGCCCATATGGGCCAAATCGTGGCCCTCATGGGCCAGCTGGTGGTGGGGGGGAGGGCACAAGCAAGGCCAGCAACACCACCTCCGCCACCACCTGCTGTGGCGCAGGGTCGTGCAGCATCGTGTTCCCCTGCGTCCACAGCGAGTGAGCACTCCTCAGCCACCACCAGCGGCACATCAACACACCCCCCCTACCAAACGTGGAAGGGGCCGTCCGAAGAGGAAACAGGTGTCCAGAGAGGACTTCGCACGCACCAAACACCAGTGAGTCAGCCAGCCACCTTGACCACCTACTGCATTGACTTGTACTACGATCCTACCCCACACTGCCATGTGAATGGCATGTGTCTGTTGGACTGTGGACATGGAACTTCATGGGTACACCCTGACCATCACGCAGCCATGACCGTCAACTAATTGTCACAGCATGCACCACGTTTGTCATCACCTTGCACACAATCACATGTCACCGCTGTAAATAAATACACCTTGAACACAATCTGCTTCATGTGTCCTGGGTTTATTCAACGATGTGCAATCGCCACCATGAGCAGAAATGCATCTGCTGTGTGGTATGTCGATGGGACAGGAGAGGCTGTAGGGACCTAGGGGTGAAAAACAGAACAAGAGTACATTCAATGAGTGTGTCACACACTCATCACACAGTACTTGTCACCAACTACAAGCAATGTACACACATCACACAGAGCAACAGGGCACACTGCTACAGCCGCTGCCAGTGGCATACCAACCTGGACATGGACCATTGACACACAGCACTCAGTGAACAAAAGGCCCCCGTGACAGAGCACACATACACCTGCACAACTACAGCTACATCAGCCGTCGTACATGGACACTCACCGTCAAGTGAAGTAGCGGGCGATGAGCTGCTGACGCACATTCACAGCTTCCTCCTCTCCACTGTCCACTTCACTCGAGCTGTCCTGGTCTGCAGGCTGGGGCCCTGGACGATCTCCGTCATCCACAATTAGGGGGATCTGCTTGCGAATGGCCAGATTGTGCAGCATGCAGCAAGCCACTATTATCTGGCACACCTTCTGTGGGGAGTACGCCAGTGCACCCCCGGTGCGGTCCAGGCATCTGAACCTGGACTTGAGGAGGCCAAAGGTACGCTCAACCACATGTCTGGTCCTCCCATGTGCCTCATTGTAGCGGACATCAGCTGGGCCCCCAGGACGTCGCAATGGGCTGAGCAGCCAGGGTCCATTCGGGTAAGCAGACTCACCTGGGTGTGAGGGACACAGAGAACCGTTGCAATTCCAACTGGATACAAGACAGCATCGCACAGCCAGCACGCTACACTACTCCACATACTCACCGACAATCCAGCCACGGTCCGGTTGCAGATTGGCCATCAGTCGTGGTAGGATGCTGTTGCGCATGATGTGCGCGTCATGTGCCGATCCTGGGAACTTGGCACACACGTGGGAAATCACCATGTCCGCAAGGCACACCACTTGCACATTCAGGGAGTGCGTGTGCTTCCGGTTGCGGTAGAGCTGCTCAGTGGCCTGTGGTGGAACAAGGCCAACATGGGTGCAATCTATAGCACCAACAACGTGGGGGATCCATCCAAGGGCATAGAAAGCACCCTTCACTGCCGCCAATTCACGAGCCCTGGGGAATCGGACGTATCTGTTCCTGTACAGCATCATAGCTGACAGTACATCCCTCAGCACCATGCTGAACATGGGCTGGGACATCCCACCTCCACTGCCCACTGTGTGTTCGAATGACCCAGTGGCGAAGAAATGCAGTGCAGCCATCACCTTAGCCGTGGGGGTGAATGCTGTTGGATACACCCTGCGAGGACCGAGGTGGGGTTCCAACATGGCACATAGACGATGCAGGGTGGGTCGGTCCAGACGATATTTACGGATGACCTCTACATCCTCCATGTCTGACAGCAATTGGTAGGGGCGATGAATGTTTGGTCTCCGCCTAGGAAGGATGGAAGTGGACACATGTCAAAGCAAGACGCCACATGGCATATTCACATACACAAAACACAAATGACTGAACAAGCACTTGAATCACAGAACAGCTGACAAGTAGGGACAGCACAGCCACAATACACTTACACAGGTCCCCTACCAATAGCAATGGGCAGTGACACACACCATTGCTATGAGCATGCACATGGGGACCTAGGCCTCAATGACTTGTAAGGCATGCTGATGGTAACAGACTGCATATTCGGCAAGCGGCAACACCGCGGCAACATGACTTGCTGCTGTGCATCACACTGCTTCCGAGGCTGGGTGAGTATGGCACACACCAACAACGCTATGGACACAGGCTGAGCGGCCAAAACAAGTGGGGCCTGTGGCACGGGGGGATATGAGACAGTCATTGGTGTCACCACTGCACCCTATGTACAGCACTGTACGGATCACACCTCCAGACACATTGACAGGTGTACACATTGACAGCCCCATGCCAACACGGCTGTGTGCTTGCAAATACACATCACAAGTGACACGTAACATTGCACGTGCCAAGTGGCAGATGTACATAGTGAAAGATGGCATGTGTGTGCATATGCATATCCCATGCACCCATGCCAATGTGTACATGATGATGTGCCAACAGACATGTGGAGGCTGGCCACTGGCCGTTCCTGCCTATGCACACAGCATGTTGTGGCCCCGTCCATTGTGCACCTGCACCCACACACAAAACATGGCCACACCTGCAGATGCAGTGCGCACATCATACTGTGTGGTGCACATGGCATCAGTGGACTGTACCCGCCATGGTCCAGGCCCTTACGGCCAACTCCAATGTCCCTCGCGGTTGCACCCTGCGTGTTCCACTATGGAGGTAAGCGTCCCGGGCCAGCTGGGAGCAGGCCTACGTCTGCAATTGAAGCTGCCAGACATGGTACACGGATTGCAGCAGCTTGGACCCACTGAAACTGACCCAGGGGGTTATATGTGTGTGTGAGTGGGACAGGCATTACCACATCTACCTGGAACTGCAGCCTGGCACCCCTCGAGAACACATGCTGCTGCCACCTCTCCACCTACACGTCGATGACGCTGAGGACATGTCCAGGTCCACTCACCAGCGAGGAGCTGGAGATCCTGGATTCCGAGCTCCACGCACACTGCACATGGCTATTCCTTGCGAAATTTGTGTGTGGGAGACAGCTGCAGTGTGTGTGTGGGTGCATGTGGGTGACACACATGTCGTTGATCCGCAGCACTATGAGTCAGAGCCTGTGGTGTTCAAACATCCACTGCTCACCATGCTGACTGCAGGTGACATGGATCATGGAGGGCCCACATGTACGCGTGGGTGGACTACACAAGACTGTCCAATGGTTGTCACCCCCAGTCAGTGCTTCGAATGGGAAGAATGTGGTGCTGGTACTCATTTTGATGTGTCGAGTGTGCGGGGCTAGGTGCGGGGCTACATGCAAGACATGGGTAGGTCATCGGCTTATCTACTAGTTGCAATACACACGAGGCACGTCTTTTTCTGACCACATCAGGGGCATTCCTTAAACTAACTGAAAGTCAAACAGTTATCTTTTACACTGTCCTCATGGCCTCCCCTCGCTCACACCAATATGCATTTGCACATGAGAAGCTAGCGCATGCACAAGCAGCTCCAAGCTCGCCCCAGAGAGGCCAAGGAGTGTATGTGTGGGTCCAGTTGAACAAGTGGTCTGTCTCACGGTATGATATGTGGCGGGACGCCGTCCACCTGCGTGGTGCCCCGACTCGAGACCCGGGCAACATTGACAATGCATGACAGGCTCCGCAGTCCGGATACACCACCTGCAACACACAGAGGCTGTAGCTGCCCTAGCGGCCCAGGCCGCGTCCAACTGGAGCTCATGGACCCACACATTACTCTTTGGCCTCTCTGGGGCGAGCTCGGAGCTGCTTGTGCACGCGCTGGCTTCTCTGTTGCAATGGCATGTGACGTGTGTGGAGATCTAGGCAATGGGTGGGATGGTGCGAGCCACCTTCCGTGACGTCACTACTGCTCGTGATGTGTGCGTCCCCCACTACTTCCATATGACTTGTGCCATACTACACATTGGGGATGTGTTGCCTGCGTGATGTGACCAGGAGGAGCGCGCCATGACCTCTCACCCACCATGCTCCACTGCCATCCCGTGTCCTGGATTGCCTGTGCAGGTGGACTATGTTGTGGATACACCTGGTCGACAGGGAATGTGAGTGCCTTGGCAAGAGCCTTGCAGACGCACAGCAGTATCCAGCATGTCCAAGGAGGGTGGGCTGACGTCTACACTTGATGCAGCATTGATCGTGTGCCCGCCTGTTGTGCACACACGAGTTCACATTCATCCCCAGACAGGTGGTCTTCACAAATTCCCAGGAGAGCGCCAATGTACTGTTCCTGTATCCTCCCAACACAGCGTGTTTCAACATTGCATGTGCGCACCTACCCGTCACACCCACCCACCTGAGCCATGCGTGACTCCCGCTTCACATGACACATGTGTGTCTTCCACAATTGTGCTACTCATTTGCGTTGACATCCAATTACAGTGGACTACATGGTCATCTCACAACTGCCGTGTACTTCTCACACTCTCATCCTCTCTCATTCGTACTTGTGAAATGAATCAGCAGAGACACATTTTTGCTTCTAGACATGTATTGGTACTTATGTCCTCTGTGATGCAGTATAGTGGACACTACTGGCAGCAAAATGCATGTGGAGGATATACTCAGCATGATTACACATGGCATAGGGTGTAGGGGTAGATGTGATTAGTTGTTGACTGTGGGATGTGGGCTTCAGAGTTACGACTGCTTAGCCGTTGCTGTGCTAATGTACATTTGCTACTTACTGAGGTGCTGCTGACTTTGACACAGACAGTACACATTTAGCCTACCAGTCCGCTTGTCATCATGGGCACAGTGCATCTCAGTTCCATGTTACAGGTTTGCTGTGATAGTTACTCATACACACGTGCGTGGAGGTGGCATCAGGGCATGGACTTATGTGCATGCAACGGCGTCCCACTTGTTGTTGCGATGTGGTGGCTACTGGACATGTCACAGTCGCTGGGGTCATGTTGTTGGTGGATGCACTTGTTGTCCATGCAAAGCTCCTGGCACGGAAGTTCAGGGGAGGTGAGGTGACAGCTCTCACATACTACAGCCGGACGATTACTGTCCACTGACCGGTGCATATGTTCATGGGCGCAGGATGCATATTATGGCATGGTTGTACGTGCAGTTCTGTCCATGTGGTTGCCATTCACGAATCCCATGCCTCTGCCTCCCCCTGTTCATGCAGAGTTACTGGATGTGATGAGGAACAGAGTGCATGTCCCGAATATATCCGATGTCATTGCAGTGTAGTTGATGGTGTGGTGTCAGTTGCAGGTTGTATGGTATAGTTGTTGTACTGGTAACTGCCCAGTCCGTGCGGAGGCCATGCATGGGTACGGTGTGGGACATCATTGCTCAATTGGGGGTATGGCGGCGGGGCCCGACGAATTGACAGGTTGTCAGGTATGCAATACCTTCCAGCAGGGCTTCCATGGCATTGGTGGTGAACATGGATGCCATCCAATGTAGCGGATGGTGGCTGTCAAGGTGTTGGTCGTGAGTTGTCCCTTGTAGGAGCATGATGGGACATGTTGGATGACATTCGATGTAACTGTGATCCATTATCCATCGTGTGGAGGCACAGTGGTCCCATTGCAGTGTGGGTCTGATAGTAGCCACATACGCCATGCCCCCATAGGCTGAACAGACCCTGTCGTGGACGTCCAGGGGTTGAATAGTTGTAGCAGGTCCGCCCTTGGACATGCCGGGTTGGAGAGACATAAATCCACAGGATAGTAGAAGGGACACCTCCGACAGTAGAAGACGGGGATGACGCAGCTGAACAATGCGATGCGGTAAGTTAGTCGGTAACTTACGTTCAGCAAGGCCAGATTGTCACATCCCAATATCTGTATCAGGTTATGTTTGTACAGCTTAATCTGTCCGGCGTAGTTGGGTAGGTGTGGTGCAAGTGCCATTTTGCTGCAGGGCGCTGTGGTGGCGTGCTCCGGCTGTCTGTGCAGTCTGCAGGGTGCAACCTCCGACGTTGCTGGGAATTCTGTAATGGTCGTAGGGAGGCAGGACTTGTGTTATGTTGGCTTGTGCGGAGGACACGGGCCCTCATCCCACATGCTTCTCTGAATGGTCAAGGTCAGTGGTGTCTGACTCCTTCCAGATAACTTGCATGTGAACCACATGGGGGAGTGTTATCATTTCTTTTTCCGTTCTGAATGTTCTTTGGTGTTATGCGCTATCTGCCCTGTGGCCGCTTCCCTCTGCATGCCTGTTTTGGGCTTTTTTGGTGCAATGATTGTTGTCTCCGGCTTGTTTAGTCGGGATGTGGTTTCGGAGTGGGAATGGAAGGTCATTCAGTGCTGTCTCCTCTCCCGTGTGTGGGCGGCAAGCTGCGTTTCCGCTATACGTTGGGCCTTGTGTTAAAATTGGTACCACCTGTTGTCTGTCCCCGGTATCTTTGATGTTACGTATTGCATGTCTTGTTATTGGGTGCAGGGTGGCATCGGTGTTTCTGTGTGGTACTGGCGTACCTTTTCCGACGGGGTCCATATTCTGCTGGGTGATGTTGCCGCCGCTGTGTGCTTCGCCGTGTTTTGCACACAGGGGTGTGTCCTAATTTGGCGTGACGTCACTGACATGTTCGGGTCACTTGTGTGACGTCAGGTTGGCAACAGTGAATTGCCGGTTGGGGACATGACTGTGGCAGGGCTGTCACGTGACATGTGCGTTCTGGGTGGTGCTGGTGTGTGTGGTGTTTGGTTGTGACCCTGTGTTGTTTGTGTGCGGCGCATGCATTGCGCTGCCGTTGGCCTCTGCGTTGTGCGCATGTGTGGGTGCAGTGGTGGATGTGTCGTGTCCACGCAGGGGTGTCGGGGTGGGGGCCATATACAGTTTTCCCGCCCTTGCACAGTGTGCGCTGTTTGCGTGCCCCTGTTGTGTGTCTGCCTACCTGCGTCGCCGCGGTGCGTTGACTCCTGGGTGCTGCATCAGGTAGAGCATGGGGAGGGCCTGCAGTGCTGGATTCATGCTCGGGGTGCCGCCTCTTTGCTATCCGTACTGTGCGTTCGGTTTTCCGCCTTGCTTTCACGTGCGGTGTCTCTTAGCCGGGGGAACTGTTTGGTTCTGGCATCGTAATTTGTACGCCGGGCGGTACCTGATTTCGTCGGGCGGTGTGTCACCATTAGGCCGCGCCGCTCCGTGAACGGGCGCACTTTGATGGCGGAGGGCGTAGCTGGCTTACGGGCGGTGTTTGGCTGACTTTTCACATCCTAATTGGGCGGGCGTGTGTGCTGTGGCGGGTGGACGGTAACTGGTGCTTTTTGCATCCGCCAGCACGGCGGTGGTGCTTCCACCCGCCATACTAATGGGCCCCTAAGTGTTTAAAAATGTTATTTTGAATGTTTTAAAAATGTATATTTCATATATTTAATTATGAATAAATATTTTTAATTTTGATATTTAATTTTAGGAGCGGAATGTTGGGTTTATAGCTGATAAGGGTGGGGAGTGTTTTAAAAATATAAGGGGGTCATTATGATGGCGGGTGGATCGCCCCTGCCGGGCCGGCGGTAGTCACCGCCGGCCCGGAGGGGGGGATCCGCCCGCCATCCAGACAGCAAAGACCCCCCGCCATATTATGATGGCTGGGGGGTCCGCGGCAGACGGAAAGCCCGTCCGCCGCTTTTCCGCCGGTCGACTCGTCGTCCGGCGGAAAACAAGGATAATATGGTGGCAGTGTCTCCAAGACACCGCCATCCATATTATGATGCCAGCGGAGATCAGCCTTTCCATGGCGGCATTGCCCCCATGAAAAGGCATACGGTCTTTGCATTTGGGGGCCCATTGCGGGCCCCCAGGATGTTGGGGGGTGGGGGGTGCACATGGGGGGTACCTATGGTACCCCCCTGCATTTTTATGCACAAGGTGGCAGGCACCGCGCGGTGCCTGTCACGTTGTGCATGCAAATGCACGACCTGCATTCACAGCATTCTGGCGGGCGGTGAGCACCACCCGCCACAATGCTGTGAATTGAGCTTGCCACCGCCACGGTGGCGGTGGCATCCTAATAGCATGGCCGGGACCACCGCACCCCTTGCGGACGGTCCCGTATTCCGCTGCGGTGGCGGGCGGACTTTGTCCGCCCCCCGTCGTAATGATGCCCTATATTTTTAAATTAAATATTATATAATTATTTTTAAAATTGTAGATTTTTTTTATAATTAAATAATTTTAATTTTGAAAGTTAATTTTAGGGATGTTGGGTTTATAGGGGATAAGGGTGGGTAGTGTTTTAAAAAAAAAATCTAAATTAAATAAAATTTAAATTTATTTTAAATTAAATTTAAATTAGAATTTTAAATTTAATTTTTAAGTTTTGATGTGGGAGTATTGTATTTTATGAGATAAGGGTGGGTAGTGTGTTGTCAATATTTTAAAAATTTGGAAGTTTAAAATTTTTAAATATGTGGAAAATATATATTGAAAATATTTTTTATGAGCGTGATGATGTGTTTATAATGTATGATGTTGGTAGTTTAAAAAAAAAAAATTGAAAACATTTATAAATTTTAATATTACAAATTTAATATTGAAATTAAAATTTGAAATTAGAAATTAAATTTTATGAGTGTAATGTTTAGTTTATATTGTATAAGGGTGTTAGTGTTTTATAAAATAGTCTATATATTTTAATTATATTGCAAATTTTAAAAATTTAATTTAGTAAAAAAAATTAAATTTACGAATTTTATTTTTATGAGTGTAATGTTTAGTTTATATTGTATAAGGTTGTTAGTGTTTTATAAAATAGTCTATATATTTTAATTATATTGCAAAATTTAAATAATTAATTTAAGAAACACATTTTGAAAATAGAAAATTTTATTTGGGGGAGTAAATTGATAATGTTTAGGGCCTGATTCTGATGCGGTTAGGAAAGCATTCCCACCTAGGGCCTGATTCTGATGCGGTTAGGAAGGCCTCCTAATGGCATTTGCTCCTTCCAAATCGGATCGGGAACGTGTCTTCCCGACCCAGGGCCCAATTATGATGCGGTTAGGAACATATGCTCCCATTGAAGTCAATGGGAGTCCAACCAAATCGTATCTGGAAGCATCCAGATGTATCGTACTCCGTCGGTCGGACTCTCCCGATCCGAGTGGGTCGGAAACCATTTCCAAACCGATTCGGTCAGGAAGCTTTCCAACCTGCATCAGAATCAGGCCCTTAGGGGCCGATTCCGATCTCGGCCGGTAGGGCTCCGAATAGGATTCGGAGCCCTTTTTCCCGACCGAATCGTACGCGGGTCCGGCCGAGCGAGTACGATGCGAATTCGCCGACCGACTCGTCCGGGCGACCCGACCGCTCCGACCGACTCGTACCCGGATCGTACCGCTCCGACCGACTCGCTCGGACCCGATTCGCACCGCGCAATGGAGACGTTTTCCGGCCGGGTAAGTACGATGCGCACCTCGACCGCTCCGACCGACTCGCGCCGTCCGACTCGAACTCGCTGTCGGAGCCGTACTTTGGGGGTCCGTGTCGGACCCCCTGTACGCGTACCCGCGCGAGGCGCACACAGGGGGACCCATGGGTCCCCCTACCTGTGCGTGTACGCCGCGAGCGCTTCGCAGCGTACTCGCTGTAGGGGGCGCCCTTGTCCGCCTCGCACCCATTGAGGCAATGGGAGCCCGCGTACGCGTTGTACGACCGGCTCCCATTGAGTTCAATGGGAGTCCGACCGACTCGTGTCCGGTGGCATACGAATGCATCGGACTCGTTCGGTCGGACTGCACGGGTCCGATTCGGTCGGAAATTTCTCCGGGTCCGGCTCGGTCGGAGAAATTTCCGGCCCGAATCGGAATCGACCCCTTAGTGTTCATCACCTACTGTTATTTAGTTTATATTGGAGTGGGAATAGTTAATTAATTATGTTTAGTGTCCAGCACCTACCCTAATTTATTTTAGACTGGAGTGGGAATAGTAAATTAATTATGTTTAGTGTCCAGCACCTACCTCAATTTATTTTAGACTGGAGTGGGAATAGTACATTAATTATGTTTAGTCTCCAGCACCTACCCCAATTTATTTTAGACTGGAGTGGGAATAGTAAATTAATTATGTTTAGTGTCCAGCACCTACCCCAATTAATTTTAGACTGGAGTGAGAATAGTAAATTAATTATGTTTAGTGTCCAGCACCTACCCTAATTTATTTTACATTGGAGTGGGAATAGTAAATTAATTATGTTTAGTGTCCAGCACCTACCTTAATTTATTTTAGACTGGAGTGGGAATAGTAAATTAATTATGTTTAGTGTCCAGCACCTACCCCAATTTATTTTAGACTGGAGTGGGAATAGTAAATTAATTATGTTTAGTGTCCATCACCTACCCCAATTTATTTTAGACTGGAGTGGGAATAGCAAATTAATTATGTTTAGTGTCCAGCACCTACCTCAATTTATTTTAGACTGCAGTGGAAATAGTAAATTAATTATGTTTAGTGTCCATCACCTACCCCAATTTATTTTAGACTGGAGTGGGAATAGTAAATTAATTGTGTTTAGTGCCCAGCACCTACCCTAATTTATTTTAGACTGGAGTGGGAATAGTAAATTAATTATGTTTAGTATCCAGCACCTACTACAATTTATTTTATATTGGAGTGGGAATAGTAAATAATTAAGTATAGTGTAGGACATAAATAAAGTTTAAGTATAAATTATAATATGTTTATTAATATAGTTAAATTTATTAATGGAAATTAAAATATAAGATAGTTTTGTATTTTAAAAATTGTAAGTAGTAGCTAATAAATTGAAAATATTTATTTATTATAATATTTGTGAGGAATAAAGTGCACTTTGTATATGTAAAACATAATTAATATAAGAAAAGAAAAATAATTAGAACACCACCGCATTTTTATTGTAGAAGTTATAATATATTTTTTATTTGTTAATTTCAGTAGGATAATGCAGTAAAATATTTTATAACATTATAATTAAATAGAACATATTTGTGCATATATTTCAGAAAATATGTTATGTACATTTACAATAGTTTGTACATTTTTTAATACAGATTAATTAATCACAAAACATTATAATTTTTGGGTACAAATTATATTTTATGAAATAATAGGTATTGGATATATTTATGCAAAGAAAGTTTAAACAGTTTTTATATAATATAAATGTTAACATTTTTATATTTTGTTACATACATATGAGAATTTTTAATTAATAATATTAATATTAAAAATATTAATATTAATAACTATTACATTTTTAAAAAAATTAATAAAAATTTTCAACAAAGATTTATTTTCATAATACACAAAAAACATTTATAATTATTTTCTATACATTGTTTTTTCATATTTAATGCAATTATAATAATAAATATTATATATATTATAATATTTATTTTTATAATTTTACAATTCTGGAAAATAATGTAACAATTTCTAATAAAATAAATGATATTTGTAGTATTTTAGTTAAATAGTTGTATAATTTTTATATGTTAAATAACATTTTACTACATTAAGGGGTCGATTCCGATCTCGTCCGGAAGCGACCCAACACCATTCGTCCGGGAAAAAACCAAGCCGAACGCGTGTTTCCCGACCGATTCGAACATTCGTCCGAACGAGCAAGTACGATGCGCATAACTGCCCAGATCCCCACCCAGCCGTACTTACCCAATCCAGCTCCTGTTCCCCGCCCGAGCCGGTTCCGTAAACGCAGAATCGAGTCGCACGGAAGCAAAAATACAGCACCTTCCAGCCGGACTAGTACGATGCGCTTTCCGTACGCGCCGAACCCGTCGCTACGTACGGCACGTCAGAGCATCCGGGAGAGCTGCACATAAGCTCCGATTCGCGCCACAAGACGATCCATGGCTACGAGACGAACACGCCAGCCACGAGTACGAGTTGAAGCAACGAGAAAGCCGAACGAGACGAACCAATCATGAATCCCATCGCGCAGGTCCTACCAATACTCTACATCTATTACCGGAACAGGTACGGACGCGTACGGCGCAGAAGGTAAGTCAAACACCCACCACACAAACAAACGACACGTACCCTACACATAACACACACACATAGGGATGCAGAAATGACTTACACTAGCTACAGCAGAACCATAGGGGCGGGATGGCCATCACCAATGCCATATACACCCATAGGGGCCTGGATGCCTACCACTACTACCACCCCTACTCAGGGGGGGGATGGATGCCTACCACCAACACCACCCCTACTCAGGGGGTCCTGGATGCCTGTCACTACTACCACCCCTACTCAGGGGGGGATGGAAGCCTACCACCAACACCACCCCTACTCAGGGGGGGCTGGATGCCTGTCCCCAACACCACACCTACTCAGGGGGGCCTGGATGCCTGTCACTACTACCACCCCTACACAGGGGGGGATGGATGCCTACCACCAATACCACCCCTACTCAGGGGGGCCTGGATGCCTGTCACTACTACCATCCCCACTCATAGGGGGATGGATGCCTATCACCAACACCACCCCTACTCAGGGGGTCCTGGATGCCTGTCACTACTACCACCCCTACTCAGGGGGGGATGGATGCCTGTCCCCAACACCACCCCTACTCAGGGGGGGCTGGATGCCTGTCCCCAACACCACCCCTACTCAGGGGGGCCTGGATGCCTGTCACTACTACCATCCCCACTCATAGGGGGATGGATGCCTACCACTACCACCATCCCTACTCAGGGGGTCCTGGATGCCTACCACTACCCCTACTCATGGGGGGCTGGATGCCTGTCCCCAACACCACCCCTACTCAGGGGGGCCTGGATGCCTGTCACTACTACCATCCCCACTCATAGGGGGATGGATGCCTACCACTACCATCACCCCTACTCATGGGGGGCTGAATGCCTACCACTACCACCACCCCTACTCAGGGGGCCTGGATGCCTGTCACTACTACCACCCCTACTCAGGGGGGATGGAAGCCTACCACCAACACCACCCCTACTCAGGGGGGCCTGGATGCCTGTCACTACTACCACCCCTACTCAGGGGGTGATGGATGCCTACCACCAGCACCACCCCTACTCAGGGGGGCCTGGATGCCTACCACTACCACCACCCCTACTCAGGGGGGGCTGGATGCCTGTCCCCAACACCACCCCTACTCAGGGGGGCTGGATGCCTGTCCCCAACACCACCCCTACTCAGGGGGGCCTGGATGCCTGTCACTACTACCATCTCCACTCATAGGGGGATGGATGCCTACCACTACCACCACCCCTACTCATGGGGGGCTGGATGCCTACCACTACCACCACCCCTACTCAGGGGGCCTGGATGCCTGTCACTACTACCACCCCTACTCAGGGGGATGGATGCCTACCACCAACACCACCCCTATTCAGGGGGGCCTGGATGCCTGTCACTACTACCATCCCCACTCATAGGGGGATGGATGCCTACCACTAACACCACCCCTACTCAGGGTGTCCTGGATGCCTACCACTACCACCACCCCTACTCATGGGGGGCTGGATGCCTGTCCCCAACACCACCGCCACTCATGGGGGGCTGGATGCCTGTCCCCAACACCACCCCTACTCAGGGGGGACTGGATGCCTACCACCAACACCACCCCTACTCAGGGGGGCCTGGATGCCTGTTACCACTACCATCCCCACTCATAGGGGGATGGATGCCTACCACCAACACCACCCCTACTCCTAGGATGGGTAATGCATGACACAACCAGCATACTCCAACATAAGGAATGTCAGAAAAGACATCCCCCAACACCATGACAAGCGTGTGTAGACTGTGTCAAATGCCTACAACACTGAACATGACATTGAACATACAATGTGACCCCCTATCACATGTGTCACACATAAATGTGTGTGGCCTCCTCAATGCAAGCAGACCATGACCACTGTGGCAATGGGGTGTAACCCCCATCATCACAGTGACCAAAAGGTAAGTGTGGGGTCCATAGCTGAAGCACATTTTGAACATTGTGGCAATGGGGTGTAACCCCCATCATCACAGTGACCAAAAGGTAAGTGTGGGGTCCATAGCTGAAGCACATTTTGAACATTGTGGCAATGGGGTGTAACACCCCATCATCACAGTGACCAAAAGGTAAGTGTGGGGTCCATAGCTGAAGCACATTTTGAACATTGTGGCAATGGGGTGTAACCCCACATCATCACAGTGACCAAAAGGTAAGTGTGGGGTCCATAGCTGAAGCACATGTTGAACATTGTGGCAATGGGGTGTAACCCCCATCATCACAGTGACCAAAAGGTAAGTGTGGGGTCCATAGCTGAAGCACATTTTGAACATTGTGGCAATGGGGTGTAACCCCCATCATCACAGTGACCAAAAGGTAAGTGTGGGGTCCATAGCTGAAGCACATTTTGAACATTGTGGCAATGGGGTGTAACCCCCCATCATCACAGTGACCAAAAGGTAAGTGTGGGGTCCATAGCTGAAGCACATTTTGAACATTGTGGCAATGGGGTGTAATCCCCCATCATCACAGTGACCAAAAGGTAAGTGTGGGGTCCATAGTTGAAGCACATTTTGAACATTCTGGCAACGGGGTGTAATCCCCCATCATCACAGTGACCAAATTATAAGTGTTGTCATGGAAAAAGCTGCAAATGCCAAACAGCATGGATTCTCCCTGGTCACAGAACAACAAACACATCAGTGGCATAGTAGTGCTTGTATCCCATAGCAACATAAATTGGGTGAGGCACGCAGTGCAAATAAGACATACCTTTGGCCATGTGCAGACAAACATCACCCATGGGGGCTGACACTGTCAACATTCATCAATAACACAATGACAGAAGTGACCATGATAATGCAGACCCACATATCTGCACCAATGGGCACACAAATGTAGATATCCTGTGGAGAATGTAGATGTGAGGTGAACAAATACCATACCATGGCAGCAATGGGACATACAAACCATGATCACTGTGCTGACTGATGACCTAGGAGTCCCAGGGACAGCAGGGGAAACCCACCAAACAACATACAGCCAATGGCACACTAAAGATATGCCAATGCAGTGGTGCAGATGCACACACACAAACATGCAGCCCCACACTGCATATCAAACACAACAGGTGAGGGGGGTGCCAGTGTCCCCAGGCAACCACACAACACATGAGGAGGCCTGAATCCCAATTACACAGATGTGCATACAGTGCCACACAAAAGTAACTCATGGATCCGAATCCCCTATGTGGGCAATCAGGCAATGTTAGATGAGAGGGAGCCCAAATTACACATGTCACACAAGCTTGTAGGAACAGCAACTAACACAGCAAGACACAGAGCCACCACAGCACCACCCCCAGGGTCCCCACATTGTGG
Organism: Calotriton arnoldi; assembly: GCA_963921515.1. Classification (NCBI taxonomy): domain Eukaryota; kingdom Metazoa; phylum Chordata; class Amphibia; order Caudata; family Salamandridae; genus Calotriton; species Calotriton arnoldi. Next base: position 170,982 of record CAWUFW010018150.1, read on the forward strand.
TGACACTGGCCTGCATGATATCCCACTGTGATGACAAAGCTAGATGTCGTTCACACTGTGAACCACAGTCATGTGTCCTGAGCAACAAACTACCATCACACCTACACAAGCACAAATCAATCAGCACGGCCTGTCAGCCAAGGCCAATATGGAGGCAGGGGTCTAGCCGTGAAACAACTCTCATCTGCACACACTCAACACCACACACCTTGATCTCCACCAATGTGCAGCAGTGAAGCTCACATGCACTGGTGACATTGCACATGCACCCATGACAATCCCAGGGGTGGAGGTGGGAACTAAGGTGCAGAAACCCATCACACATGGCCAGTCAACAAGACTCGTGAATGTCTGACACACTGCACAGTACGCCGGACATGGGCATGACGTCAATACCACACCAACCTATGGGATCCCGCCCACAGTCACACACCAATGAAGAAGCCAAGGTCACCCACAAAGAACACACATAGACAACTACCAACATTGCAGCTCTGACCCTGAGGAGTGGCAGCAGTCACACACACAACGTGTCACAATCACTGAAAGCTAACACAAACTGTAAATTACATGATTGGTGTAACCAACAAGTGCCAAGGGGAATCCTGACTGTGTCTCATCTGCGTTTGCCCACAAACTCAGCCCTGACAGCAAACACACCTATGGGTGACACCCTGATGACCAGTAATGTGCCATGCACCCACATCCCAGAGAAGCCAGGGAGAAGACTTGGCGGGAACATAGGTCAACTCAGCAAGCATCACAAACTGGAACATCACTAGGGATCCCAGCCTGCATAGCAAAATGGAAGTGAACACACACAGACATGCTCACACAACACACACCTTGTGCTCAGGCAATGTCACAGAATTACACACTGCCATGAGGGGACTCCACTCCTGTGTAAGGAAAGCTGTGCCATACGTTGTCCCAGTAGGGCTCTATCTTGTCAGCAGAACACTTGGGGGCTGATTCCGATTCGGGCCGGAAATCTCTCCGACCGAACCGGACCCGGAGAGATTGCCGACCGAATCGGACCCGTGCAGCCCGACCGAACGAGTACGATGCGCACGTATGCCATCGGACTCGAGTCGGTCGGACTCCCATTGAAGTCAATGGGAGCCTGTCGTACAACGCGTACACGGGCTCCCATTGACTCAATGGGTGCGAGGCGGACAAGGGCGCCCCCTACAGTGTGTACGCGGCGAAGCAACTCACGCCGTACACGCACAGGTAGGGGGGACCCATGGGTCCCCCCTGTGTGCGACTCGCGCGGCTACGCATACAGGGGGGTCCGACACGGACCCCCAAAGTACGGCTCCGACTGCTCTTTCGAGCCGGAGTGCGCGGCTCGGTCGGACTGCTCGCGGCGCGCATCGTACTTACCCGGCCGGGGAACGTCTCCATTGCGCGGTGCGAGTCGAGTCAGAGCGAGTCGGTCGGTGCGGTTAGACCCGGGAACGAGTCGGTCAGAGCGGTCGGGACGCCCGGACGAGTCAGTCGGCGATTTCGCATCGTACTCGCTCGCCCGGACGCACGTACGAATCGGTCGGGCAATAGGGCTCCGAATCGGATGCGGTTAAGCCGAATCCGTTTCGGAGCCCTACCGGCCGAGATCGGAATCGGCCCCTTGGTCACTCAGTCAACAATTAGCCCAAACTGAAGGCTCCCGTCATATCAGCCTGGTCATGGGAGTGTCACCGAAATCATCAGCACAGATCCAACACACATGTATAGCAAGTTGCACTGATAACACAGATGAGTCCATCCCCATTGATGCCCAAACTTGCATGTCCAGTGGAGATGGTCACACGATCAGGGAAATAGACAAATAGAACAATGGCAAGCACAACTGATGTGCAGGGGTGTAAGCCACAGATGTAATATTGAAAATAAAAGTAGGAAATCCCATTGCCAAATCTTGAAAGCATGACACCCTCATATTGCTGCAAAGGATGACATGGATACACAACAGGATAGGACACATTCCCCCTGGACCACATGGGGACCTGCACAGTAACACTTCTTTTTCCTGACATCAAAAATCACCATCACTGCAGCAAGGGCATGGTTAGCATCATCAACATCATGTACATCAGAAGCAAAACCACTAGAGAACAGAAAGTAGCTTTATTCAGCATATGTGTTAGAAAAAATGAAAGTCCAGAAAAATAACAAAGGCCAATGGCCAGTCCATTATCAAAGTCCAAACAGGGTGACAGTGGCAGATGTCACCCTTTGCATGCCTGCACTGCTACACACCAGGGACATTCCCTCGGAGGGGGCATACGGAGGGGCAGGTCAGGCACCGCAGGGACAGGATCAGGGCTCACCAGAAGGAGGCAGGGAAGGGGTGGTGGGTGCTGGAGAGTCACTGACAACTGCAGTGGAGGCGTCTGACATGGTGTGTGCCGGCACAACTGGGGGCATGAGTCAGATGGTGTATGTGCCGGCACGACTGCAGTGGGCTGTGCAGATGGAGTGGACAGGTTTCCCACTGCAGTGCCCAAGTCAGACGGGGTGGTAGTGGACTCCACTGCAGTGCCTATCTCCAGGGGAGTAGAATGGGGTTCAGGTAAGGTGGGCAGGACAGAGGGGAGGACACGGTCTCCACACCAGTGGCACAAACATGCGCAGCGGGGGTGTGGTGCTGGAAGAGCAAGTGGTAGGGGGAGAAGGCCGGATCATTTTGGGGATGGTGTATCTGTGGGTGGGGGAACCTGGGGCAGGGTGTGGTGGGGGAACCTGTGGAGTGGGGGCCCGAGGGATGGAGGAAGGAGACTTGGTGGTTGAGCTGCAGGGCGGCGGCGGGGTCTTGCTCTTCCGGGTCCGGGGGGACTTGCGGATGGGGGCCTCAGTCTGTCTGTTCCTGGGGGAGGGTGTCTGGGGGTGAGGGGCACTCCCCTCTGTGCGGATAGACTTCCTCTTCCCCCTGTATGCTGGATCAGCTGGATCGGAGGGGAAGAGGCCGAGGTCACAGAGGAAGATCTGCTTTGTAGGTGGGGTTGCAGGTGAGGCAAGGGAAGGGGCCTTGGAGGGAGAGGTATCGGAGGACTGCGGAGTGACTGTGGATGCATGTGTGCGTGTCTGTTCCCCATCCCCTGTGGGTGTGGTATCAGTCCCCTGAGGATGCCTGCGTGCACGTTTTGTTTTTGTAGTGGGTGTGTCTGTGCTGCTCGTGTCTGTGTGTTTGGGTGATTGTGCAGGTGTGCATGTGCTTGGGACAGGTAGGGTGCCAGGAAGTGTGGATGGGGCAGAGGTAGGAGGGGTGAGGGACTGTTGGAGGAGGGACACTGCTGCCGTCAGGGAGGAGTCCATGGACCTATTGCTCCTCTGTAGGGCAGACATGCCCGATGAGATGCCCTCCATAAACGACACCATCTGTGTAAACAGAGTGGTGTGGGCATGGAGGACACTCAGCATTGCTGTCTGCCCTACATGGAGCTGGCGAAGTAGGTACACAGACTCCTCACTCAGGGCAGCAGGGGACACAGGAGCAGGGGCTGCGGTGCCTGGCACGAAGGAGACACGCTCCCGAACACTGGAGCCTCCACGGACCTCTGGAATGGGAGCCGATGGGAGGGCGGTGGTGGTGGTGGTGGCAGGGACAGCAATACTAGCTGGGGTGTTGTGGCTGCTGACACCCGCCTCCACAAGGGAGTCATCCTCCGAGCTGCTGTGGTCCTCAGCTGAGGTGGATGCTGCAGAGGACACCTCGGTGTGGCTCCCCTCGCCCTCCGTGCCACTGGGTCCCTCCGACCACTCATCGGCTGCTGACCCAGTCTGGCTCTGCGGCTCCTCCTGGTCCGTGGAGCTGTCCCCTCCTGTGGCCGTGGATGTATCTGCAAACAATTAGGGAAACAGACAAACATCAGTCACCTGCACTGACCGCACACACCACAGTAAGTACAGCACATTACAGAACAAGCCCTGGCATCCTTAGTTGAACATTGCCAAAAGTGCTCAAACAGAGTAGGAGAAGCCAATTGTCAGTCTGATGGTCAACCATGGCACTCACATCCCTCCTGGCCTTGCACCCATCTGTCTGGTGCCTGTCGGATGGCAATACCCCAGTGTGGACACATGCACCACCTACACAGTAGTTGGACAGTGCAGACAACACGGTGAAGTATGTGAACATGCACACATCACAACTCTAGCCACTGAGTCAGTACAGGTGTCCGGATAAAGGGATGGCCAGAGTCTAATTAGAAATGCATGTGATGCATACCAGCACCAGACACCATGATGCACCCATGTCCTGATAGTCAATGCCACAATGGGGTGCATGTAGCACATGTCACTCACCTGCAGGATCACTCTTAGGGAGTTTAATGTCATGGCACAGGCATGCCTGCAAAGTCATACATCACTGTCTCCAGTCACATGGGCAGGGCAGCCAGCCAACAACAGTCTGCACTGTGTCACAATCCTAGGTCATGGGGAATGCAAGTTCTGTAGCTGACAAGTGCACATGTCCATCCCCCACAAACCACATCATCTGAACTCTTATTTGTCCACGTCATACCAATTGGACATATGGGAGACATGAAACACAACCCTCGGAACCTGAGCACCTCACAATCTGCTGTGAATGGGAGACAGCTGCCTGAACTTCACATTCGCATACCCCAGTCTGCACAGTCAAGTGATCAAACACCTATATGTCACACAAGTATCGTCTCCTATGGTCACATCTCCGGTGGCATGCTGAGCCCTAAACGATAAACACCCGAGTAGTCCTGACAACAAAGCCACAGCACAATGACACAGAGGCAGACACCTGAGGGAACATTCCACTGAGCACAACGTGTCAGCTGATACACGCGAGTGGGAGTACAGAGTGTATTGTATGGCCTGGAGTAGGCATGACTGTCCTGCTCCACGTGGAAGAGGGATGAGCCCTGGACAGTAGGCAGGTGGCTAAGTATGTGTGACACACTTGATATACATACTCCTGAGGCCCAAACATTGTTCCCACCCGCAGCATGGGGGTGTGCCAAATACCCCAGGCACATGTGGTGAATCAGATCAGCAATTGGACCACATATCAAAGCAACACGCAGATTACATGTCAGAACTCAGGCATTGTGTAAGCAATGGACCCACCCATGAAGCCCACAACAAAGTTACGTGAACAAATGCTGTCCCCCACTTTGAGCTAAGCAAAATGTAAGGACACAGTACCCAAGTGACACAATTTCCTGACTGTAAAGGCCACACCTGGGCATCAGATGAGGAGTGGGCATGTCACAATTGAGGGGCATGGGTCCTGGACCACAAGACTGATGTACTGTGGAAGTTTAACCAGGCCAGAGGAGGGTACATAGCATGTCAGACAAAGTTCACAGTGCAGTCATGGACTCACCCCCTTCTTGCTGCTGTCTGGCCTTCAGCTGCCCATCCAGGTCAGGTAAGACCACCGCCAGGATCCTGAGCATGTGGGGGGTCAGGGTCCGGTGTCCGCCCCTCCTGTGAGGAGGCGACAGCTTCAGCTGGACCCTTGCGATCCTCCAGGTCCAGCCCCGAAGGTCCTGCCACCTCTTCTGGCAGTTGCGGATCCGGCGCTTGTAGACCCCCACGGATCTTACTGCCCGGGCGATGGTCAGCCAGATTTCCTGCTTCTGGTGGGCATCAACCTGTGAGGATGACAAAGTGTAAAGGCCATTACTACACATGCAACATATCCGTGCATCACACATTTGGATATACATGTCTCAATCACAGGGGCACATGATGTACACAGGCAGTGCAACGATGGCTATGTACAGTTTGCCAGCAGTTATTACATGGTATCATTGCCTGGGAAGTAAAACCTTGTTGGAATGCACTGTTACTGCCCTATACCTGTTCAGTGCATGTAACTACACACTATGGGGGGTGACAACTACTCAGTGAGCATGCTAGCCAGTGGCGTGCACACTGTAAGTCTTGCTAGTCAGACAACATGCACATTTAGTAAGGCAGTGGGCAGCACACTCACCTGCTCCCCTGGTTTCCCATACAGCTTGCTGTACTGTGGAAGGAGGCTGTCCAGCAGGGCCTGGTTCTCCTCAGTGCTGAAGGCTGGGGCTCTCTCCACAGTACGTGCCATTGCAGGATCCAGAGGATGCAGAGACAGCAGCAGTGGTGTTGGCAGATGTCGTCCTGGAGCATGTAGTGCAGGCAAGTGAGCTCTCAGGGGAACAGCCAGCATTATATGTGTGCTGCTGAGGCAGATACTGTCCCATGTGTCCATAGTGATAGGTCCAAGTCGTTTGCATCTTCTGAATCTGGCCAATCCATGGAATTGCACCACTTACACACGCCCACAGCATCCTTCAAAAGTTCAACTTCATGAGACCCATGAATTTGCAACATTGTTGTGGGTGGCCAACTGAATTCACAGCATCAGACTCGTTGAAGTTTCTAAAACGCGTCCGTTGCCATGCCAGGCCACAGCCAATGCGTGCGCACCGATCGGTCCACTGCACAACGCGTAATTTGAAAAACAGCGCGTACCCGCTCACATCATATGCAATGGCCAATGCGTGCGCACCGATCGGTCCATTGCTGTACAACGCGTACCCGCTCACATCATATGCAATGGCCAATGCGTGCGCACCGATCGGTCCATTGCTGTACAACGCATACCCGCTCACATCATATGCAATGGCCAATGCGTGCGCACCGATCGGTCCATTGCTGTACAACGCGTACCCGCTCACATCATATGCAATGGCCAGTGCGTGCGCACCGATCGGTCCATTGTTGTACAACGCGTACCCGCTCACATCATATGCAATGGCCAATGCGTGCGCACCGATCGGTCCGTTGCTGTACAACGCGTACCCACTCACATCATATGCAATGGCCAATGCGTGCGCACCGATCGGTCCATTGCTGTACAACGCGTACCCGCTCACATCATATGCAATGGCCAATGCGTGCGCACCGATCGGTCCATTGCTGTACAACGCGTATTTCGGGCCACATCATATGCAATGGCCAATGCATGCGCACCGATCGGTCCATTGCTGTACAACACGTATTTCGGGCCACATCATATGCAATGGCCAATGCATGCGCACCGATCGGTCCATTGCTGTACAACGCGTACCCGCTCACATCATATGCAATGGCCAATGCGTGCGCACCGATCGGTCCATTGCTGTACAACGCGTCCCTGTACAAGTCACTCGCATATGTCACCATGCCTGTCACAGGTGAATGTATGCCAGCCACATTTACTTTCCAGGGACTCAGGGGCACACCTACAACACCACAGCCTGTCCACACTGTATCCTAAGACATGTAAGGCTGCATTACCTTTTCTGTGTATGGGTGTCAACATGTGGTTGTTTGGGTGGCACTTGGGGGCAGCCACTCCCAGGATGTGCACATGTTCATGGGGACAGAATCCTTGGTGTGTTGTGCACATGACCACTGTGATGTGCAACTGTTCATTTCAGAGCATGTGGCATGGTCACATTTCCAGGTTGTGTATGTGTATGTCATGTCACATACCCCCTGAATCCCATGTGGGACGGTATGTACGTCACAGGGGGACCCATTGCCACAATAGTGATGGCCCTCCACAGTCTGTGTGCATGTTGTGTTTACAATGTCTCTGATTCCATGTGCACAATGGGAGACAGTCTCCACATCCACGTTGTTTGTGCATGGACTTTGATGTTGTGCGTGTGTGTGTCACAGACGTCCATGTCTGTCCTGCAGAGGCAACAGGGACCACTACCTGTGGGGGTCATGGTTGTTTTGCTGTGGTGTATTCATGATACGCCATGTCATGCCACTGTCCTTGTGGCAATACAGGGTCCCTGGGAATCTACCTGTCAATGAGCTGTGATGCCTGGGGCACATCTGTCCTCACTGCCATTGACATACTGTGGTGTGTGTTTGGAACGTGACAGCAGTACATGGGTACTGTCACACAGCCTAATGCTATCCCATAGCACAACCTGGAACTTGTTGACAATACATGTTGAACTGTGATGTTAGATGTTGGCCATGTAGGTGCCATACATGTCCTTACAGAACGGCACACACATCATGTACTTGTGTCTCGTAATGATGTGTCATGTGATATTGAGTATGGTCTATGCCACATATGTGGGGTGACTGACAATCTTTCTTTCTTCACCTATGCACTGCAGGGCACCAGCTGTCCATAGACCATTCCCTGACCTTGCAACCATGGTGGAACGGGACTGCATCCGACGTTACCGCTTCACCAGGCCGCTGATTGAGGAATTGACGGTGCGGTTGGCCCCACATTTGCAACCTGGCCGGACATATCCTACAGCGCTGACCCCCAAGGTGAAGGTGATGGCAGCCCTACACTTCTTTGCCACCGGTACCTTTCAACACACTGTGGCGTCTGCTGGTGGGATGTCACAGACCATGTTCAGCCGTGTGCTACGCGATGTTTTGGAGGCTATGTTGAGATACCTGAACCAGTACATCTATTTCCCTAAACGTCAACAACTCACTGACGTCAAGAGTGACTTCTATGCCCTGGGGAGGATGCTGCATGTCATTGGCTCCATTGATGGGACACATGTGGCTTTGGTACCACCACAGGCACATGAGCAGGCATACAGGAACAGAAAACATTACCATTCGGTCAATGCTCTGGTGGTATGTCTTGCAGATATGAGCATCTCACACGTGTGTGCCCGTTTCCCGGTTCTGCACACAATGCCTACGTGATGAGGAGTAGTCGCATCCCGAGGATGATGTCACAGATGCAGAACCAGCGTGCCTGGCTTGTCGGTGTGCACTGACTTTGTACCATTGTGTGTGTTCTGCAATGTAGTATTCCACCCTCTTTTCCAACTCAGCTAATGTGCAATTGTCTGTGTGTAGGTGACTCCGGATACCCCAACATGCCGTGGTTGCTGACGCCCCTCAGGAACCCTGTGACACCAGCCCAGATGCGCTACAATGAGGCACATGGTCGGACCAGGAGAGTGATCGAGCGGACATTTGGTCTCCTGAAGAGCCGCTTTCGCTGCCTGGACAAGACAGGAGGGGCCCTCCCATATGCCCCAGCAAAGGTGTGCAAGATTGTCATCGTCTGCTGCATGCTACACAACCTGGCAGTGCGGAAGGAGTTGCCTCTCATCCTGGATGATGATGACCAACATCCACCACCTGTGGAGGATCCTGGCCTGGGCCACGATGCCAGTGATGGTGATGATTATGAGGGTGATGTCCGCACACAGCTCATCACCAACTTCTTCAGCTGAATGTGAGTATCCAGAGATGTCATGTCAATGATGTGAGTTTGCGTGATATGTGTTGGTGGTGCTCTGGTGCTGTTTGAGTGTGGCCATGTGCTACTTGACTGTATGCGTGCAGCGATGTGTCCATACAGGTAGTCTGTACTCCCCAACAGTGTTGACATGCTAACTTGGTTTTGTGTAGGTATCTTGTGACATGTATTGGGCATGAGTATTGCAGTTCTGACCTGTTCTTCAGTGCTTTTGACTGTGTGACATATCTGTCCTTCACAGGGTACTTTCAGAGTTGTTTGGTCAACTGTGATCCCCCGACATCGTGATTCAACTGTCGTTTCCCTACAGGTGATGTGCCACACACCCCTGGACTTTCTTTCTTCTACACTTGTTGACTGTGTGGCCACTGCCACGTGGGATTACCTTGCATCTGTAGTGGTAACAACATGTTGCAAATGTGTAATAAAACTGTGCTTCACTTTGGGATGTGCGTTGCCTGTGGTCACACATCTGACTGACATTTGCTTACTGCACCAGTGGGGTACCTAACACAGACTGTGAATAGGTGTGGTGTCTGTGCATTGCACTGTATTTCCTGGCAACATCGGTGTAGGCGATGAGTCAGATGGCCCTGGTGTGCATGTGTTGTGTAGCCCTAGTGGTGTGTCTCCCTCATATGTGTCACGTCGCCATGACTCACATGACGGTGTTGTACTTGCTGTAGCAGTTAGCATGCACAGTGTCATTTAGCAGATCATCATCTCCATGACAGAAACCACGTTGGTATCACAACAGAGGCAAGTATGGTGTATTAGTGAGTTTATTTACATACATGTGTGAGTATAGTGCACAGGATGGTGGGTGCTGTACATTGGGATTGGAATCCAAAGTTCCCACGTGAGTTGGAAGTCTTGGTAGCAGAAATGTCCTGAGTAAAGTCAACAGTCACCTGATACATTGGGCCAACTTAAACTCCCCATGTCATGTGGGGGAGTTGGGTTGCATTCGACAGGGTGGACAGTTTGCACACAAAGGTGAATTTCCAGAACAGGTGTTGGGTTCCTGGGGGATGTACATGGCCATCGGCCTCTTAGTTGTCCTTCCTCGGACGACCCCTCTTCTTTGGGGGGGGACCCGCATGTGCAGGCTGCTGCGGTGCAGGGGACTCTCCGCCAGAGTCATCCTCCCTCCCTGTGGCAGTTGCAGTTGTTGCAGCACCAGATGTTGTGGGCACACAGGGAGGAGTGGCCATGTTGGTTCTAATCTGGCGGAGGCATGTCAATATGTCCCTATGCACCGCTGTCAGTTCTTGCAATGTGTCCCACTTGGACTCCATGCCAGACATGTGTGTCTCCACACGGGACATGTGTGTCTCCACACGGGACATGTGGGAGTCCAAGCGGGCATGATGGGCAGCCTGCTGCTGTTGAATGTCCTTGAGGATCCCCACTACCTGGCTGACCTCTCCGGTGCTATTCTGGTACGCATCAGCAATGCGTACCAGTTGTGGGTCATCATGCAGTCCAGACCCCTCTGCAAACAGCGAACTATGTCTACCACCCCTCCCACCACCCCTGGTGACATGTGCGGGACCTGCGGTGGCACGCACAGGTGACCCTAGGCCCCCTTGGGGGTTGTTACTGGGGTTGTTGTCCGTTGCTCCACGTTGGGCCGGGGTCCGTGTGCTGTTGTCATTGGTGGTCCTTGGTCTGTCCGTGTCGGCGGGGGTGGTCTGTGTGTTGGCAGTTGTTGGAGGGGTGGGTGCAGGGGGTGCAGATGGTGGACCTGCTGGTGCTGCATGATGACTCACACCGGAGGGGCCAGGTAGGTCTTCGCCATCCGAGGAAGGCAGAGGCTGTTCCACACCAGTGAGCTCAGTGTCACCCGGAGCCTGGGACAGGGACTCCTCATCGTCTGCTGCTGTGTCCCCATCATCACCTGTTTTTGGGAGACACACACAATGTATGTTATGTTTCTGCAGGCATCAATGGATCACACACCTGACAGTTGTGACTGTACCGCTGGATGCGGGCCTGTACATTGCATTGTCCTAAGTTGTCACAGTCAGAGGTTGATATTGGTGTAGCACATTGTCCTGCAAACTTGAAGCATTTCAATGTGAATGTTGAGGTGTGTACATGGACAGCATTGGTTGTATTTGTTGGACATCGGGCCCTCCTTCTCCCCCTAGCCCAGTTATCCCACCATGAAGCATGCCACCCTTGCAGTGGGTTCAGGTTGACTCTCAGGATGTCAGTCAGTGGTGTCCTGTTGTTTGTTGGTGCCCAGTTCCCAGCATGGCCTTGTGCTCCCCACAACAGAGCACCATTGTCAGACATCTTTGAAGTGGCTTTTCACTCCCTGTGAGGTGTGCATGCTTCAGTGTGAGCTTGCTGGGCCATGTGGGTGGGGGATGTTGAGCTGTGACTACCACTCCCATCTTGCTATTGCCTACACCCCCCTTCCCAGCATGCCCATACTTCCTTCCTTTTGAGTGGACTTCACTGTGTGTGAGTGTGACAGCAATGGCAAGATGGCTGACAGTGGTGTCCTGCTGTTGGTTGGCGCACAGTTCCCAGCAGGGCCTTGTGCTCCCCACAGCAGTACCCAGTGTCAGCCAACTTGTCAGTGCTTTTCCACTCCCTTTGATGTGAGCATGGTTCAGAGTGGTGTTGATGGGCCAATTGTGAGGGTGAACAATATCTGTGACTACCACTCCCATCATGCTATTGCCTACACCCCCTTCCCAGCATGCCCATACTTCCTTCCTTTTGACTCTGCTTCCCTGTGGGGTAGTGTGCCTGTGCTGTAAGGATGGCTGACAGTGTTGTCCTGGCGTTTGTTTGGCTACAAGTCCCATGTGTGTCCCTGTGCTTCACACAGCATAACCCAGGGTTGTGGTTCTTTGTGGGATATTTAATTAGAGTGTGAGGCATTGCATTATCCCAGGTGAGTTGTGTGGAGTTTGTGTTAAGGGGGTGTGTGTGAAAAGCTGCTTGTAAATTTGGTCAGAGCTGTCAGTCCTCCTTCCCACCCAGCCAGATATCCCTCCGTGGAACGTGCTTCTATTGCAGAGAGTGCAAGTTGTCTTTCAGGATGTCAGACAGTGGTGTCCTGCTGTTGGTTGGTGCACAGTTCCCAGCAGGGCCTTGTGCTCCCCACAGCAGTACCCAGTGTCAGCCATCTTGTCAGTTGTTTTCCACTCCCTTTGATGTGGGCACGGTTCAGAGTGGTGTTGATGGGCCAATTGTGAGGGTGAGCAATATCTGTGACTACCACTCCCATCATGCTATTGCCTACACCCCCCTTCCCAGCACGCCCATACTTCCTTCCTTTTGAGTGGACTGCACTGTATGTGAGTGTGACAGCAATGGCAAGATGGCTGACAGTGTGGTCCTGTTGTTTGTTGGTGCACAGTTCCCAGCAGGGCCTTGTGCTCCCCACAGCAGTACCCAGTGTCAGCCATCTTGTCAGTTCTTTTCCACTGCCTGTGAGGTGTGCATGCTTCAGTGTGAGCTTGCTGGGCCATGTGGGTGGGGGATGTTGAACTGTGACTACCACTCCCATCATGCTATTGCCTACACCCCCCTTCCCAGCATGCCCATACTTCCTTCCTTTTGAGTGGACTTCACTGTGTGTGAGTGTGACAGCACTGGCAAGATGGCTGACAGTGGTGTCCTGTTGTTTGTTGGTGCCCAGTTCCCAGCAGGGCCTTGTGCTCCCCACAACAGAGCACCAATGTCAGACATCTTTGAAGTGGCTTTTCACTCCCTGTGAGGTATGCATGCTTCAGTGTGAGCTTGTTGGGCCATGTGGGTGGGGGATGTTGAGCTGTGACTACCACTCCCATCTTGCTATTGCCTACACCCCCCTTCCCAGCATGCCCATACTTCCTTCCTTTTGACTCTGCTTCCCTGTGGGGTAGTGTGCCTGTGCTGACAGGATGGCTGACAGTGTTGTCCTGGCGTTTGTTTGGCTACAAGTCCCAAAGGTGTCCCTGTGCTTCACACAGCATAACCCAGGGTGGTGGTTCTTTGTGGGATATTTAATTAGAGTGTGAGGCAATGCATTCTCCCAGGTGAGTTGTGTGTAGTTTGTGTTAAGGGTGTGTGTGAGGCAGCTGCTGGTAACTATGGTCAGTGCTGTCAGTCCTCCTTCCCACCCAGCCAGATATCCCACCATGGAACGTGCTTCCATTGCAGGGAGTGCAAGTTTGCTTTCAGGGTGTCAGACAGTGGTGTCCTGCTGTTGGTTGGTGCACAGTTCCCAGCAGGGCCTTGTGCTCCCCACAGCAGTACCCAGTGTCAGCCATCTTGTCAGTTGTTTTCCACTCCCTTTGATGTGAGCATGGTTCAGAGTGGTGTTGATGGGCCAATTGTGAGGGTGGGCAATATCTGTGACTACAACTCCCATCATGCTATTGGCTACACTGACTTCACCAGCATACACAGAATTCCTTCCTTTCAGTGAGCTTCCCTGTGAGGTGGTGTTCTAGTGGTGGCTACATATCTGACTGTGTTTGTTGGTTAGATTTGTGCCACTGCCTGGCTCTCTTTGTTGTTGGGTTTGTACATGTCATGACACGGTTACATATCACAATGAGATGGCATGTATTGTGTTTATCTAACTAACATACACATCTTGGTATGATTATCTTTTGGTTGCTGTGGATTTGCTAAGGGTGCATGGTTTGACTATCCCCTTGACAGTGATGTGTGTGTATTGTCACACAATATTGTGTATATTTGTTGTGTACTCACCAGGCTCTGGGATGTTTGATAGTCCATATACGCTCACTGGTGGTAGGATGGCCCGCACCTTCTCCTCCCAGGGCCTGAGGTATACTGGTTTGGCAGGAGGTTGTCATAGGGATTCTGCACACACAGAGCTATGCACAGGATAATAGAACCTCGGAATATAGTGGTGAGCCAACCATAACCCTTAGCACCTAAAACCCCAACCCAACTAGCTTTAGCGTCCCATTGGCACTAATGTACCAGTGATTGGACAACCCAGAACACGGTATCTCTATCTCAGGACTCGCAGAAGCAAGAACACTCTTTCGTCACTCACTCGTACCTGTCCACAACATGCGTAAGAAGAGACACTGTATAGGTTAAGATGTTTATTTCAACTTACGTGCTCTAAGATACAGTACACGTGTCAGTACTACTAGCATAATACATATGAATAATATAATCAGCATAGTTACAACTCCATAGAATACGAACGGGGAAAGCATCTCATAAAGCAGTGGATATATGTCTAACTAACATTACCACCCTCCCCGTGCTGGAAGCCAGTTTATTATAAAAATAGAAGACCTCTGGGCTTTGACTAGCGAACCCCCATACCTCAGTCTCTAGATGCAAAACTACATCAGCAGACAATCACAGCTCTTCTCTCTGGAAAGGTTGTCTCCAAGTGTGTCTAGCGCGGGCCAACCGCAATATTAAAAGCACACTAATTTGTCCATGACAGCTGTACCTAGTGTTATGTCTAGGTGTGAGGGACTGGCCAAATCAACAAGACAAGGAAACGTTGTTATTCGACCTTGTACATGTTGTGCAGTCTGAGCCCAAAGTGAACAGGAGAAAAGGTGAAAGATAGAAAATGCAGACAGTGCAAAAAGAACTTGGCAAGAGCAGAGGTCGATAGAACAACGGCCCAGAGTAACGTGTGCAAAGGAAAGAATTATGGCAGCCAGGCCCAAGACAACTTAGCGAGGCAGGCCAGGGCCAGGAAGCCACAAACCACAAGACACCCTCCCCTGGACAGTCCATCAGCCAAGACAAAGGACGAAGACAGAGTCCAAATGGGCCGAGCAGAACAAAAAGGTCTGTAGGCGATGCAGTCCCAATGAGGGAGAGGGACTAAAAAGAAACAAAAGTGTCCAATGACAAATGAGAGCCAGCAAGGCAGGCCATTCAATCCAGGAGCGTGTAAGAGCAGAAAAACGCTATAGCATCCAGGAGGACATCATTGGAAGTGTCAGAAAACATAGACGCCATCCAGTCCATCAGAGCAAACGAGCATGAATGTTCCTCAGAGGACGGAGCATCCAAAAGCAATGCGGGACAGCTTGCGTGATATTCAATGTAGCTCTGTTGTAGGAGATCCTGAGCAGCCGCCCAGATATCCCATTGTGCCAAAATCCCAAGTGCAGCCGCACGCGCCATACAGCCAGTAACGGAACAGTCCTGTTCATGGGCCTCCAAGGGACTCACCAACCGAACAAAATCCAGAACAGACAACGACGAATTGGAGAGGCAATAATCCATGGTCCAGGTGAAAGGACAGCGGATGCAAGACATCACAGGTTGCACGCAAGTGAAATACGCAAAGCGAAAAGAAAGGGTATATGACACACTGATGGTCGCCAATGGCAGGACACCGAAACTGTCCAGGAGACGCTCACGGAGAAGCTGGAGGCGTTCGGGATCAAGAAGGGCCCATCGGGGAGCAGCCATTGCGCAGAAAACAGACCAACAGTAAGGCACCAGCCGCCAAGGCGAGGATTAATGGGAATCCACCAAAGACGCTGGAGAAAATAGAATGAATGAACGCCGGTATCACACCGAAAATAGTTTGGAAGGTGGACACCAGGCCGGACCCCACAACCTTAAAAAAGTGCACCAGACCCTCAGTGTTTGATGCGTTAAAAATACGATGAATTAACTCCCCGAAATGTTGGGGGAGGTCAGTGTTCAAAAGGGCCTGTATTTCACTGTGGGTACTCGCCACCTGGAGAATGAATGTCTCCCGGGCGGATGTGAGCATAACCTCCTCATTCAATAATAGGGCCTTTATTCTGCTCAACTTATTGAAATCTGCCTCCATGGTAGGAATGGAAGGCCAAATAGAGTTATCAACGATGTCGTGAGGGGGAGGAAAAAGCACATTCTTGCAGCAGACAACTCTGTGCGAAACCGTGACAATATACGGAATGCCGGCCTGTAAGCCACAACAGTCTTCGTTATTTAAAAGCAAATAGCTACCATTAGTAAGCAAAGTAAAGGTGGGAGAAATAGCAGGAGCAGGAATACCTTTTAGCACACATGCAAGATTTGGAACGGAAACGCTACAAGCTCCATGCAGCTTAATATGTTTACAAATAAGTGAATGACCTACAGTTGAATCACAAGACTCCCCGTGAGAAAAACTTCCTTGCCATCTCTAAGGCATTTATACATGAAAGGCAAGGACCAGAGTTCATGTAGGAAGGCACTACCCAAAGGCTGGAAACGGCCCACAGGATAATGTTTCATGCATGAGCTAAATTCAAACAAGGAAAAAGGTAAAGCGATAACCCCATGAACTAGCCACACAGCAGAATCTAGTTCCGCTACAGAGAATGGTAAAGGATCCACTTTTTCAATATGTAACAAAGTGTAAGATGCATCTTTCATGGACATGAACTGCTGTTTTTCAGTCAAATTAAAAGGCAGAAATAGGGCGGTGGTGTTCAAGAAATTCCAAGGAACTTTACCTAACTTAAGGGTTTGCAAAGTCCACGCAAACTGCATTACTGAACGCAATTGATTCTGACCATGGTACAATATAGAAACATCATCTTGTACAATATCAACAACAGAGGACACAATATTCTCTAATGTGTAAATGCGGGAAGACAGGGTATTAATACTATTGTCAACAACAGCAAGCACCTTTTCCAAATTTGCTTGGTCTATTTCCCGAAGACGGGATGCAGCTTCCATTTGTGATAGCTTCCAGAGTTCATTATACGCTTCATAAATGAATCTCTTTGGTCGTGGACCACGAGGCCCCAAAACAAAGTCGGACAGCTCAATATTGCCTGAAAGGAGGGATAAATGCTGTTTAACAGAATCTAGGGACGAATGCTGCAACCACTGTTTGCATAATTTACCAACAGAATATGTGGTGACAGTACGGGAATCAGAAAACCTCGGATCAGGCCTGTCCTGTTTGTATCCAGGAACTGAGCCGTGAAAACGCAGTTGGCATGCATTAGACGATATGGGCCATACCAACCAGGGTGACTGTACAGGGTGACTGTACAAGTGTAGAAACATTGAATGAATTGTCCTGAAACATAGCCTGCAAAGTCGCAAGGGACATATTAAAACGCAAACTATCATTGGGAGCGCTTGACAGGGATGGTAGGGAAGGTGCGTTTAATTGTTTAGTAGTAGCCAAACCCCAACACGTAGTCTGATAGATGGAAACATTTAGAAACATAATTTGGGCCGGGATAAGGCAAGCACGGTGCAAAGCCTCTGTGCCCTGCACCTGCCATGGCTTTGAGCCCCAGATTGATTTCAAATCCACAGTGTCCCTCCAGTACTCATAACCACCCACAGCTAAGGCTTTCAAAAAGGAACTCGAATAAAGTAATTTTGTGTGGGTTAACATGATTTTCTGAGTTGCTGGGGCATTCAGTTTAAAATAATAGGACCCAGGGTTTGATCGATTGAAATCAGTGAAATAGGTAAATTTATTTCTAAGGGTCTGGGAGCTACCTGGTATGGGGTTTGGGCAATGTTCCCATTGGGTGTATGTAACAGGGCTACGTAGTGCACTCGGTTTGTGGAGAAAATGGTTGCCCCAATGCTGGTAGCAGTACAAATCGGCATAATTTGCAGAATTCATATACAAATCCTCAGCATTAAAAGAAGCATAATATTTTAAATCAGCAAATAATGCTTCAACGGCATGCACATCCCAATCGTCAGAATGAATATTACTTTTTACTACATCACCCATCGAAACTCGAAGGACATTTGGTACATTAATAATTTCTGTCGGACAATGGATTTGAAAGTTTACCGCATCCCATACGATGCCATCAGCAACTGGAAACGCTGATATGTTCACAAATGTGTGGTCACGCTTCATGATGTGAGAGGAGGAATGTGGAGCCAAAGTTCCAGTAACACTGTTCACAGCAGAGCGGTCAGGTAAATAGTGACCATTGATGAGTAGAAAAAACACTGTGACAAAGCCAATGGACATGAACAAAAAAATCAAGAAAAGCACCAACCAGAGATATGTCCAGGGTGGAACCAAAAATTGTCTCTAAACCAGGATACAAAAAGACTGAACTTGGACGGGACATTTGAAGAGGTGGAATCCGAGTCAAAGGAAAACGTGTCGGGCTCAGTGGCATTGTTGGTTGGTGTGCCACCGACTCTGTTGCAGGATAGGTATACTCGTCCTCGTCGATGCAGGGGGATGCAGGGGGTTCGAATATATTTTCAGGCAAATCAACCATCTCCATGGTAACACCAGTGACCGTTCGTGCAGGAGTGCCCCGAACACATGTCCGATAAATGGCAGGACAAGAGACCGCTGGTGTAACACTATTCAGGATCGGCCAGATATTGTAGCTTGACATTTTCCACTGAGATGTATCTGTTCTCCTTGCGACCAGGAAGCGGTGGTAAGATTACTGTACGTGTTCCCTTCAAGCCCAAGAACTGGAACCGGTGCACGAAAAGAGGGGCCGAATTCTTTTTTGTTCTCCACCTTCTCTCGAACCAGGTCTCCAATCTTCGGAAGCCAGCCGGCAACCGGAATCTGCAGAGCGGGGTCTGTGGCTGAAGGCAAATGTGCAATTGCAAGTTTGTCTCGGGCTTCTTGTAAGTCCTGTAACATAGCAGAATGGTTATCTACATCAAACTTGGCGGATTGCGCCGCCATGTCTAGACCATCAAGGTCAGGCACAAACATTCGTATGCCAAAAGAATTTCGTATGGGGTCCGCCCACCCAGAGGTCTTCTAGGGAGATTATTAAGTGCACGTTGTACGGTATACAAGTGGGCCAGCCAGTTCCTGCCAGTACCTATAAATCTAGCTGTCAAGGATTGCTTTAAGTCACGGTTCATTCGTTCAACGATAGAATTGCCCTTAGGCCTATATGGAGACGAAAATTTCACCCGCACCCCCAATGAACCCATTGCGTCCTTGTAAGCCTTAGAGGCAAACGCCGGACCTTGGTCAGAATGGAAGGTGCCGCATGCGAAAATTCCCACAAAGACACGCAAATCCCTGATGACATTTCGAGCGTCAGCACTCCGTTGTGGCCAGACCCAGATGAACCGTGTGCACGAGTCCACTGCCACTAAGATATATTTATAGGCAGTGTCTGAAGAAAATGGACCGCAGTGATCCAGGTAAACACACCCAAAGGGTCTGTTAGAAATGCCTAGCGAGGTCTGAGGTGGTCGTGTAACCGTGGAAGGCTTGATCTGTTGACAAACGTCACAGGAAAGCACATAAGTACGGGTGTCTTTATATAAACCACGCCACCAGTAACGCTGCTGTAAGATGGAAACTGTCGCAGACACACCAGCATGAGCCAAAGCCATGCCTTCGTGCGCTGCCGTTATCAAGGAAAACCTGCGGTCCGCGTTGGGGATCAGCCGATCCCCAACACCGGGTATTGTTACATAAGGAGCCTGTTCGGGACCTAACTGATAAGAATATTTGGAAGGAAAACCCCTATGGTAATTAACGCCTTCCTTTGTCGCAGCAATAGCTGCCAAGATATCGGTGTCTATTTTAGACATGGATCTAGTAACTGCTGCTACTGAACACGTGACTACTGCTGATTTGGCAGCTTCATCTGCCAAACTGTTACCAAAAGCGTGTGCGCCCACCCGCTGATGGCCTAGGGTGTGTACCACCTGTGTGAGCGGCAGACGTTTTTGTAATTCTGCCACTCGAACCCAAAGCGTTTTAAGCTTGATTGTGTTGCCTTTAGCGTCTCTATAGTCGTTTTGCGACCAAAAGAACAGATTGTCATTGTATGATTGAACACAGTAGTAAGAGTCGCACACAATTAGAGTGGTCACATCAGGATTAACAAACTCAAGTGCAAGCACCAAAGCGCGCAGCTCGGCCAATTGTGCGGTACTATCCCCGAGTGTCTGAGTGTGCACTACAGTGGATTTGAACTCTCCGTTCACAAAGGTACCTGCAACAATAGCACATGCGGCTGAATAAGCATGCTTGGACCCTGTGGCTGGTTGTGCCAAACCATCAGTGTAGATCACACAATCGTAATCCTCAAGCGGCAGTAAAGACAAAGGAGGAGGATGAACAAATTCATACTGTAAAAACTCCTGAGTCTGAAGAGAAGAATCGAAAATGAAAGTGACATCCGGAGACGTCAAAGATGTTGCCCATTGAATCCAACGGGGGTGCAAAGCTTTAGAGTTCGGTACACTTGCTTTGGTCACTGCCTCTAAGGCAGGATATGGTGTTACCACCAGAATGCGTTTTCCTGTGCCAGTGCGCGCTCCTTTAGAATCGCTATTTGCACTGCTGTTAGAACTTTTTCTACAGAGGAAAACCGCATTTCCGCGGAAGTGTACAGATGTGACTTGTATGCGATGGGTACTGTATCACCTTCGTTAAAGGTTAAGTACGTGAAACCCACTGCCCCTGGTATGATTCTAATCACCAGGTTTGTGTGGTTATCACGCGTCAAAAGAAATTTAGACTCAAGAAGGTCAGTCTGTAAAGACTGTAGAATGGAGGTATGCTCCGGAAGCCAACAAGACTTCGAAAAAGTAGGTTGTATCAAGGCATACAGTGGCTTGATACGCTGGGCGTATTCGGGAATGTATGTACGCCCGAAGTTCAAAAAACCCAGCAAGGACTGAAGCTTCTTCAGATTAGTAGGAGGGCACAGAAGTGCACATTTCTCTAGGAAATGGGGGCTAAGCCCTTACCTTCATTGTTGAGCTCATAGCCCAAGAACAAAACGGTAAATTCAGCAATGTGAGACTTAGCAAAGTTAAATTTGTAACCTTGAACCGCAAATTCAAGAATAATGCGGTCTACTCGGGTCAGATGCGGAAACAACTCGTCATCTGTCAGATAAATGTCATCTACGTACGAACATGCGTCTGGATCTATGCCGTCTAACAAAGAGACAACACGAGCGGCGAATACGCCTGGACTATTCTTGTAGCCCATAGGAAGACGCCTGAATTTGAACATTTTACCACCGGAAGTAAAAGCACACCATTGGCCACTCTCCGGGGCTAAGTTGTGCGTGTAGAATCCATTTGAAAGGTCAAGTGTCGTTTTATATTTTTTACGAACAAGACTGTCTACAAGCGCAGAACTATGGGTATTTTGCACCGCAAAGGTCCGACAATGAGAGTTCAAATGCCGGTAATCCAAAACTAAGCGGTACGATCCATCGGGTTTAGAAACCGCGAATAGGGGATTATTCATAGGTGATACGCAGGTTTCGATTACTCCCTGATATTCCAACTGAGTCAGAATTTCGGAAACGGGGCCTTTGGCTTCACGTTTTATGGGATATTGGGGTTGTGGCTGCGGTAGTGACCGCAAAGGTATTTCATGGGGGAGAATCTTCGTCCCAACCCACGTGGTTGCGGTATAACGCAGGAGCCAGGGACACAGCCCACTCAGCTGCAAGAGCCTCCGCTTTGTCCTTTGGGACATGTCGAGAAAAGCTCGGAAGGATTACCTCCTCCCCTGTACGTGCAGCAAGAACGAATGGGGGTGGCCAATCCACCTCCGCTAATAAAATGTCATATGAAGAGGTTAGATTTTCCCAAAAAATCCCTTTAATAATACGCTGTATATCACATTCAATTTGAATGACAATATTAAAAAGTCTATCAGGGGGTGCCACTCTGGTGTCAGCTGTCTCGACAGTAATGAATGTTTCAGTTGCTGTCGCCTCCATATGAGGACGTAGCGCCTCCCGCACTATGGTAACTTCCGCGGCGCTGTCTAGGAGGGTTACTGCCCACGTCCAATTCAGGAGTCTCATTCTCACCGTCTGTGGCATATTTCGCTGTTACAGCGGCAACTTTCTTCTTCTGAAATTGTGGTCGAAAACGTTGAAAGTCTTCTGCTTTTCCTCTGACTTGTTGTCGAGGTTGGTCTCGTCCCTGGGGAGCCTCTCGGTCCCTCCCTCTATCCTGGCGGTCTCCTCCACCGGCCTGTGACGAAGTCTGTGCCTGTGAAGAACGAGGAGAACGCGCATCAGGGATCTGAAACCTATCCGGTGATTTAATTCTCGCTCTATCGCGTAAATCATAAGTGCATTCAGAAGAGACAGAAACCGGGGATGCTCCTCTCGACCCCGGCTTCTTTTGTTGCTTACCCTGTTTTTTCAGCCTCCAACTCTTTTTAGTGAAGACTGGTTTCTCATCTTTCTCAGGCTGAGATTTGGTTTGTTGTTGTTGTTGCGATTGTGTTTTCTGTTTTGCAAAAGGCTTGTTGCCCAGGCTATTTCTGCCAATAGTTTTATAAGCCTGGGTAATAATTTTCGGTAATTCACGAGGCCTGTCCAATTCTGGGACCAAAGCCAAAGCATTCGCTACTTGAAAGTTCACTGCATCGCCCTTGACATTCGCAAGGATCAGCTCCGCTACTACTTCAAACACTCCCACCAGTCTCATCCCTAATTCCACAGCCGCTTCAGGGCCATGTTCATCCTGTACTTTTTTAATTACTGAGGGGAGAACTGTCATGGAAGGAGTACCAAAACACTTAGAATATACTGCTGCGAATACCTTACCCCAGTTGTCACATGCTGTCAACTCGGGAATTAAGTCTTTTGGCAAACTAATCGTAAGAATGCGGTGTTTATCCACCGGGGTTGTGTGTGGAAAAACTGCCTCCAACTGGTCAAATTTTTCTGCAAGCCAATAAGGAAAATCATCCTTATTTTGTGGACGTTTTCCCATCGCCGAGTTCACCATGACAGGACTTATGGTCACTCCGCTTGCACCAGCTGGTTGGCCGGCAACTCCAGGAGCAACGCCATGGATGTTGCCTGTAACATATCGCACTAAGGCTCGATGCACTTGCACCAAAGCCGCATACATAGTGCGCAGTTCCGCGACTGGTATTGTCATATAGCGCGGATGTGGGGTGTACCCGGCCAAAACAGGCCAAGTGGCCCCCTCAATAGATAAGGGGCCTAAACGAACCGTGGTAGTCGGTTGTGGGAGGGCGCCATTAAACCAAACACGGTGCTGCCAAGCCATGAGCGGTACTTCAAGAGTAGTATAAGGTTGATAGACAGCAGGAACAGTAGTGGGTTCATATTCATGGAACAGATTATCGTTCGCGTCCACCGCTGGAAAAGTGATCCAAGAGTAGAACACCTCAAAGTGGAAAGCCGGATCGGCTTGAACCACAAAGACTAGTTCGACTCCCGTGTCTGGCACTCCATACACCCGTAAGTGATCCCGGAGTGCTGTGCGGCTATGCGCCGCTATGTCTATACCCGCCATTACTAACGGGATTATCCGACAATCTTACAAGAGGCAGCACAATAGGGTTATGATTAAGAAACCTTTTTTAACAACTTCAAGCTTGAAAGAACCTACAAAAACTTCAATATAGGAGGTATCACCGTCAAACACGCTTCCGGAAGCGTATGTGAGGGGGTCGTGGACAAGCACAAGTACTACTCAAGCGTCTCGCAGATAAGCAGCCTCACTCGTTGGTCGCGCCATGTCATAGGGATTCTGCACACACAGAGCTATGCACAGGATAATAGTACCTCGGAATATAGTGGTGAGCCAACCATAACCCTTAGCACCTAAAACCCCAACCCAACTAGCTTTAGCGTCCCATTGGCACTAATGTACCAGTGATTGGACAACCCAGAACACGGTATCTCTATCTCAGGACTCGCAGAAGCAAGAACACTCTTTCGTCACTCACTCGTACCTGTCCACAACATGCGTAAGAAGAGACACTGTATAGGTTAAGATGTTTATTTCAACTTACGTGCTCTAAGATACAGTACACGTGTCAGTACTACTAGCATAATACATATGAATAATATAATCAGCATAGTTACAACTCCATAGAATACGAACGGGGAAAGCATCTCATAAAGCAGTGGATATATGTCTAACTAACATTACCACCCTCCCCGTGCTGGAAGCCAGTTTATTATAAAAATAGAAGACCTCTGGGCTTTGACTAGCGAACCCCCATACCTCAGTCTCTAGATGCAAAACTACATCAGCAGACAATCACAGCTCTTCTCTCTGGAAAGGTTGTCTCCAAGTGTGTCTAGCGCGGGCCAACCGCAATATTAAAAGCACACTAATTTGCCCATGACAGCTGTACCTAGTGTTATGTCTAGGTGTGAGGGACTGGCCAAATCAACAAGACAAGGAAACGTTGTTATTTGACCTTGTACATGTTGTGCAGTCTGAGCCCAAAGTGAACAGGAGAAAAGGTGAAAGATAGAAAATGCAGACAGTGCAAAAAGAACTTGGCAAGAGCAGAGGTCGATAGAACAACGGCCCAGAGTAACGTGTGCAAAGGAAAGAATTATGGCAGCCAGGCCCAAGACAACTTAGCGAGGCAGGCCAGGGCCAGGAAGCCACAAACCACAAGACAAGGTCCACTGGCGGTGTGTTGGCTCAAGGCGTAATCCTTCTTGAGTAGGTCCTTGACCCTCCTGCGCACATCATACCACCTGTTCTGGATGTCTTCCTTTGTGCGCAAACATGGTGATTGTGCATTCACCCTGTCGACGATCCTCTCCCACATCTTGGTTTTCTGCGACATGGGGGTCTGTTGGACCAATGTACCAAACAACTGGGGCTCTACCCTGAGGATCTCATCTACCAGGACTTCCAATTCACTGTCTAGGAACTTTGGATTCTTCTTTGGGGGCATGGTGTTGGGTGGTGGTGGTGATTGATGTATGTGTGGGTGTGCAAGTGAGGGTGTGTGAGTGTAGGTTTTGCTGGGTGTATGTGAGGGTGCTATTTGTTGAGGTGCTGATGGTGTGTGGCTTGTGTGATGGATGAGCTGTGAGTGTGTCTGTGGTTGCTGTCTGATGGTGTTCTGTGATGGCAGGTCAGTTGAATTTGCAAAGGATCATGCTAGGGATTTGTGGCCTTTATATGGGTGGAGTTGTGGGTGTGTCTTTGTTCCATGTTCCCCCCCCCCCAGTATTTATTGGCTTTGTAATTGCTTGTTTGGCCCTTTTTTTGTATTTTTTCCTTTGTAGCTTTGGGGCATGTAGGAGACGTTCTTGTGACCGAGTAGGACGCTGCAGTTGTCTCGTGCGAGCTTCTCCGAGTCGTTCACGCTGTGTTTCTGCTAGGTTTCATGTGTGGCGTACGCGTCAGTCGCGGAGTATTGGGTTGCTTCGGCTCAGTTTTGTATGCGTGTCGGTCGTGCGGCTTGGGCTCCGTGCGACTCGGTCTGGTTTTCCACGCATTGCATCGTACTGCGCGGGTCGGAGTTCGCGGGTACGTTTCGGTCGGGTTCATTCCTGGTGCGTTTCGGTCGGTTCGATTCGCGTACTTTCCCGGCCGGATAGCTGGTTTTCGTGCGGTTCGGTCGTTCGGCTTGTGTTCCGTATGAGTCGGTCGTGATTCACATGCAATTCATCGTACTACGCAGGTCGGGCAGCGCCGGTAAGTGTCGGTCGGACTATTTTCCCGTACCGAGTCGGTCGGTACGTTTTCCGGCCCGAATCGGAATCGGCCCCTAAATGTGTTAAAGTCTCTATGGTTAAACTTTGTATTTGTTTTTGGGCCTTGTATTTTGTAACCGCTTAATGTTGTTTTGTGTAAATTGGTTGAAGAGAAGCTCGCGGTTTGGAGCCACTTCACGTCGCTAAAGGTAAGGTTTGTTTTCTTTGTTTTAAATAAGTTTTAAATGTATTTTGAACCTAGTTAGATAGTGTTTAGTGTGTTTAGATATTTATTAGCAATATTCGGAACTGTAATATGTTATAGTTACGTGTTGTGTTTTTCCGTATTTTTAACGTTATGGAGGCCTGTTTAGAGAGTTAGAAATACGGTGTTTAATGTGTCTTTTTTCAAAATTAAAGTTAGTAGTAATGTTAGTAAGTGTTTATGTGTTGTTTTATGTGGGTGGGAGTGTATGTGCTTTTGTTTTGAAAGTTTGTATTTTCAGAAGTTACCGGTGTCGGAAGGAGTCGTTTTTTTTTAAAGAAGTGTATGTTAGTTTTATTGACTAATATATTTATTACACTTCTTTAAATTTTTCGGCTTTCCTGGAGCGTTTTTAATATTTTCTACATTTTCGGGTTTTTATGGTTTTCCTATGGACGTTCTCTACATGGAGTATTCATTTTTGCTACAGTTATATTTTTCCATTTTTTGGGGAAACTTTTGTGGATTATTTTATCCTTATTTAATTGGATTGTATCAGAAGAAAATGGATTTTACAGCAATTGGAAGAAACTTGGTAAGTTTATTAATTATTTTTTATTGTGGGAGGGAAATACATTTCTTTATTATTGTTGTGTTTTATTTTATTAAAAATATCATTAATGTGTGTTAATATATTTTATTTAAAAATTAAAAATATGTTACACACAGTAATTATATTTGTGATAAAATTAATAAATTGTTGTATGCTATGTTTAAAAGATGAGTATTTTGTATTTTATTTGTATTGATCTTTTAAAGTAGAGTTTTTGCTATCATGCCTAGATACTCCAGGCCTTTTGTACTAGGGTACAGTTTTACTTGTTGTTCTAGGTATTTGTGCATTTGTTTAGTCTGTTTTGATGTTTTTGGTGTTAGTTGAGTTACAGATTGTTCCATTCGGAACTCTTGATAACTCTGTTCTTTTTGTAGGCATGATATAAATTTTTCTAGTGTTGGTTTGACTCTACCTGTTGCTTGAAGGAAGGCGTTATGCCATCCTTCTACTGCGTTATTAGTTTTGGCTTCCCCATTTAATGTGCTTCTGTATACGTTCCACCAGGGAATTAGAAATTTAGGGTTTCTGTGGCCAGATCTATGTAATCTGTCGACCCATGTGTCCTCAAAATAGTCCAATAGTGGACTTAGTTTTTGTTCATGTTGTTTGTAAAAGGTGCTGTCTATTAATATATTGTAATGTTCTGCGACATCTGTGTCAGGCACATAAGCTAGTGCTGTTAATTTTTTTATTTGAAATGCAAAAGAAGAATTAGTTGCATATTCAATGCTTAGTGCTGATTTTTGCATGTGCCTCCATAAGCATTGGTTAAAATGATAGTAACAGCCTTGAATGCAGGTATGGGGGTATGTCTTTAATATTGCGTTAATCATTGACTGCTCAAAATCTATGATGATTTTTTGTGGGTAATAATCATTAGTTTGTTGTTTTATTGTATTTAATACTTCTACGTATGTTGAGTTGTGTTTGTTTGGTAATAATGCGTAAATGAATGGAATATTGCAATTGTGATGTAGCCCATGTATTGTGTACAGTTGGAAAAAGGGCTTGGGACATGTTGTAAAAGTCCCATCCATCATCCAGTATTGACATTGTTGCAGTTTTACTAGATTAGTTGCAGTTCCAAATATTATTAATCTTTTTTCACTGCTTTTATTATCAAAAATGACAAATGGTTCTTTATTTAAAGTTATAGATTGTTCGGGGCTAATTATAACTTCGTTAAATGTTTTAGGAATTGGGGTGGAAGTAGTAGTAGCCCTTTTAGTACGTGCTATAGTTTTCTTCAATGAAGCTAGAGATGGCATTTGTGAAGTAGCTTCTTTTGGAATTTTGGGCAGCTGCTCTTTTAAAATTACACTTGTTGGTTTTTGGGAACTTGTGCTAGCTTCTTTTATTGTTTCCAATGCATCTCTGACTTCTATTTCTGTAATGTTTGGTGGGTGGTTATGTTCTCTGGTGCAAAGTACTGTAGTTTCCCTTGTTGTAGCACGGCCGTAACATTTATTGGAATGGTATTTGCAGCATTTCCAGTTAACTTTTAATCCAAATTGTTTTTCCTGCGTATAAACGTATCCCATATAGCACAATAACATTTTTCCTTTCTGGCTTGTAATAAACTGTGCTCCTTCAGTCATTTTGATGCAGGAAAATCTATGATAAATGTATATTATAATTATTAAATATGTTGCTATATGTATTTGAATGTTTAAAAAAACATTTTCTTAAAATATACTTACAAAGTTGGTCTTTATGTATTTGAATCTGATGATGTTTATTCTTTAGTTCTGGAATGTTCTTTCTGTATTTTCTTAGTCTGAAAAACAAAAGTAAATTCATTTTATTATTTGTTTCTACATATTTTATATGGGGTGGGTAGGGTGTTTGGGATGGGTTTTGAGTTTGGGTGGGTGTTTTATCTATTTATTTAATATAGTTTGAAAAATACTTACTTTGGGGGTCATTATAATGATGGGCGGATCGCCACCGCCCATATGGCGGTGGCGATCTGCCCGCTATTTCTCACCGCCCGCATGCCAGTTCCCCCCGCCATATTACGATGGCGTGGGGGACCCCGGCGGACGGAAAGACTGTCCGCCGGTTTTCCGCCGGTCCGACAGCGGACCGGGCGGTAAAGGGGCCTAATATGGTGGTGGTGTCTGCTAGACACCGACATCCATATTAGTATGGCGGCGGAGAGCAGCCTTTCCATGGCGGCGTTGCCGCCATGGAAAGGCATACGGTGTTTGCTGTTGGGGACCCGTTGTGGGCCCCCCCAGATGATGGGGGGTGCACATGGGGGGTACCTAAGGTACCCCCCTGCATTTGCATCCACAAGGTGGCAGGCACCGCGCGGTGCCTGTCATGCTGTGCATGCAAAGGCACAACTTGCATATATTGCATTGTGGCGGGTGCTGCTTACAGCACCGCCCGCCGCAATTCAATATATGCGGAATGCCACTGCCACCGTGGCGGTGGCATCCTAATCCCAATGGCGGGACCGCCGCTCCTATGGCGGACGGTCCCATTCTCCGTTACGGTGGCGGGCGGACTTTGTCCGCCCGCCATCGTAATGACCCTCTTTGTTAGTTGTATCTTTTTTTGATGTTTTTTGTAGTTTGTTAGTGTTCTTTAGAGTTGTCTGTAGTGGAAATATAAAATAGAATGAAGACATTAATTAATTTTTAGCTTATGTATATTATTGTTTAAAGTTTTTTACTTTTAGTATTATTGAGTCTAATTTAGTTTACTTACTTTTGATAGAGTTTCTTCTTTTTTATATGTTGATCTTCTTATGTCTTTAGTTGAATTTCTGTAGAGTTTCTCCTTCTTCAGCTTTCTTTATTTCAGGTGTGAAATAGGAATGAAGTTTAATTGTTTATATAGTGTTTTGGATGTTGTTATTTTCATTTTATTGGTCAGTTTGAATTTTGAGTGTTTCTATTGGTTAATTTGTATTTTTTTAAATTGTTTTGGTAGTTAGTTTCCAAATAAGGAAAACGCTAATTAGTAGTAAGTTGTGTATAATTTTGTATATATATTTAAATCGTTTTTGTTATAAGTTATATTATATAATTAAATTATAATAAAAATATTTTATATTATTAAAGTTTAATGTAATAATGTTGTTAATAATGTTTTCGTATTTTCTTGTTGTGTTAATATATTTTTTATTTGTAAAATTTTTTTCTTTATTTTAATTAATTTTGTAATGTGTTTTTAGTCATTTATTTATATTTATGTCGTTTTAATTTGATGTTTTCTATACTTTTATATAGTCGATGTATTTAAAAATACGATACTAGTGTTGTCGATATAATTGTGGTCGATATTTTGTATCTAGTTAATGTATTTTAATGAAGTTCGATATTTTTAAACTTCGATAAGTATGTTAGCGATATTTGTGATGTCGATATTTATGTATTTCGATATTGTATCTTCGATATTTTAGTAATTTTTTAATTAAGTATATAATGTCGATATTTATGTCATCGATAATTTTGTGTCGATATAATTGTAGCTCGATATTCTGTCTGTCGACATTATGTCAGTGATTCAGCACACACACATAGCAATCACAGCACATACCATGACAATGTGGCACAAAGTGCAACACCCACACTGCAGAACAGGGGACACAACTGGGTCCACCCAGGCGCAGAAACAGAACAATCACATTGGACAGAGCAGGGAACTGTGAGATGCATATCTACCCCTACAACCCCACATCAGCCATGTAGCCCAAATGTACACTGTCCCAAATCAAATATCCACCACCGCCCAAACAGTCACAATGTACATTGTCACACAGTCTGCATGTCGACAAGAACAAGGCGCCAACAAAATGCCAACATGCACCTCCCCTTCACAATGCAGAGGGACAAACAACACCTCCAGCAGGTAAGAACAGACAGCCCATCAGTGATGCCCGAGACGAACACCACACCTTCGACACTGATGCCCTACAACAGCCCATGGACATCCCACACAACCCACCACCAGGACCAGGGCAGACAAGCTACTCAGAGGAGAACCCAGCCTCTGCAACAGACCACACAGCATGAAGCACCCACAATCACGGCTGGCTCACAACACTTCACCCACCCACACATGGCACCCCAATGCCAGGTGTCAGAACGCCAAAAGGAGGTGGCCCAACAGGTGCGGGTGTTGCCCAACCCATGGAATGCGAACTAGAACACATACATGGGTGTCCAATACCCTTCAGGGACCACCTACACCCCACAAAGGAGACCCACACTTCCATAGAGACACATGCAGATGCACATACCCAGTACAGAACCACGCCCAGGGGCACGCACATATCAGTCACACACCCACGTTGGCTCAGCGTACGACGGCACAGTCCACTCCCCTTACGAATTGAGTGGGTGACGACAAACCTACATGTCCAGGTTCTAGCCCGCTGCCTGTGGTGACATGTCTGCATCCGCTGTACACAGCACAATGTAATGTCGTAGGGCCCAGGGCCCCCATGCATACAACAAGACCACAGGGACACATGCACATATCATTTTGAACTGGCTACGGGCACGTGCGCCCGGCCCCTTTATTGGCAGGGCCACATGTACAGTGACGCCTGTGCTGGATGTGTGTGGGGAGAGTATAAGCCAGCCCGCACGGAGTGCTTGGTGCTGGCAACAACCTGAACAGTGGACACCAGTGTAATGGAACCAGAAAACACCAGCATAACAGAGTCAACTGCAGAGCAACATGGAGGGATCCGGAGTAAGGACAGAGGTCACCCAATATTCAGTCAGGAGGTTCCGTGAGTTGCAGTGCACTGAGGTAGGGGCACTAGAGAAGAGCGCGCTCATGTGAAGAAATTGCTAGGATTGTGTCCCTTCGGGTTAGTCCTGATGCAGATGCAGTGGGGTGTGTTACACCTGCATCAACTTCCTCATCAACGTCCCAGGTCTCCCACACTGCCTGAGGTGACAGTTGCGTCTGCAGTCCACAGCGCAATACCCAGTATTAGATCCGGGTGTGTAGCTTGACTACCACCACCAGTCTGCATTCCTGCCTTGGGGCTGTTGCCTCCTGCCCTCCCATTGTCTGTGCCTTCTCCTGTCCGCACACTTGACACATCTTCCTCATCATAGTCCCAGGTCTTCCCCACTGCATGAGGTGACATTGCTGCGCAACCTCACAACAGCACAAAACTCAATCAGTAACGGACAATGGCTTGCGGTGCACTGAGTCACTGGCACCTGGAGTGCTGAGCAGGGTATCAGGCCGATGATGGCATCCACGACAGGTCTGAGCAACTCCGTAGGTCTGTCAGGACCACCGTTTCGACTCTGGCAGATGGCGGTTGGAGGTGGTCCTTGCGGTGGTGACGTGTGCCTCCTGCGGTGATGCGACGTCCGGGCCGGT
Organism: Calotriton arnoldi; assembly: GCA_963921515.1. Classification (NCBI taxonomy): domain Eukaryota; kingdom Metazoa; phylum Chordata; class Amphibia; order Caudata; family Salamandridae; genus Calotriton; species Calotriton arnoldi. The sequence goes on from CAWUFW010018150.1 coordinate 202,823, forward strand.
CATGACTCAATGCTATGTGTGGGCCCTGGTGGCCCGCAGTTGAGGCCGGAGGATGCGGACAGCGCAGGGCCACAGACACATGGCGTTGATGACCCCAAGACCATCGCTACAGAGGCCATTCAATGTCTCAGAAGAAGGGGTACCAGGCCTGAGCAGCACAGAGTTAGTGGCCCCGGATGCACTAAGGCCGGCACAGGCACCCAGCCATGGGTCGGTGACTTGCGGTGCAGTCAGATGGGCCATGCGACCTGAGCGGGTCCCCATCAATGTCCGAGGTGTATGTTGCAGAGGGTTTCGGGGGACAGTGGAAGGTGTCCTCCAGGGCATGATGCGGAAGGTCTGATGTTATCTGGAAGCAGCAAATGGAGGAGTGGAAAGCGCAACCCTCGTTTTCACCAACAATTCGGGATCAGCTACATGAGGATGAAAACTAGCCCCTAGTCCATAGACTCAAACGCCACCAATGTACGACCAGTGTGTGTCCATGAATGTCAGGGAACAAACTTAGTGGCACAGGTGCTGTGAGGGGATGCAGTCTGCGATGATGCCGGTACACATATGTGAACTCCAAGAATGCCAAATCAAGGCTCTGTGACCTACTGGACCGCAGTGTAGGCCGGAGGCAGCGGTCAGCAGTGGCCCACAGCCACGGGTCGTTGGCTCACGAGGCACAGAGTTAGTGACACAGTGGCAGTTGTCGGTAGTGTTCAATCACCTCCGTGACGCTGATCCTGTTCCCTCCGGACTGCAACGTGTCATCCTCTTACGCCCCTCCGTGCGTGCAAAGAAATGTATTCTGCCTTTTGAATTACCGATGTTCAGTTCCAAATCTGTGATCCCACTCGTGCACAGTGTAGGCCGAGGGCAGTGGTCCGCATAGGCCCACAGGCACGTGTGGTTGTGATGCCATGCACAGACTTGTTGCCACCACATCGGAGGGTGTATTGTGAATTGTTCTCTGCCTTAAATAATGTTCACTGCCATGGTGTAATCAAGACTCAGTTCCAAATGTGTGACCTACCTGACCGTGGTGTAGGCCTGAGGCAGCGGTCAGTACGGCCCATTCACCGAGTGTCTCCGGCATAGGTTGGATGGCCCCACCGGCCTGCGTAGTTCAGGTTCAGTGGCACCACGTGTTAAGGTCACCTCTGTGTATGTGACCCGGCATTCGTCCGGACTGAGCCGCATCTTCCTCTTACACCTCTCCGTGCGACCACTGGTGTGGACTCTGCCATTCGTGCTTTGCGACTAGGTGCTGGATGTGTGACCTACTGGTCAGCAGGGTAGTCCTGGTCCCTCATCCATGTGTAGCCAGCTGGCGTTGAACAGGGTTAGTGGCACCACGTGTTGCAAGATGCCCTTATGGAACTATGCCTCACTGATCGGGGGGGGGTCTGGTGCTGTGGCCGCTGGCCCGGATTTGGGGTCACTGCCATTCATGACTCAGGACACAGTTTCACATATGGGACCTACTGGTCCGAAGAGTAGGCCGGGGGCGGCAGTGGAGTACGTCAACGAAAAAGGAATAAAGCGGGCCTGTGTCGTGGAGGCCGTGATGGTCTGAGGTGGCTGCCAAGGTCTCGGGCCTCGGGCTTGGGGCTTGCGCCGGCACGTGGTGGGCCCTCCTTGATACACGCCGGTGTCGGAAGGTGATCAGTGTGGCCTGGCTGCGCAGGGGCTGGCCTGACGGGTTTGTGGTCCAGCGTGCCGGGGTCCGGCAGGCGCACGGCATCGCAGGCAACTCCGCTCTCGAGGATGGCGTCGGCCTCGTTGCGAGGTGGGAGGCGCCGCCCTGGCAGAGATGTGGGTCTTTCCGGAAGAGGACCACACCCAGGCCTACGTGCTTTTTATTCACACCCCTACACTGGCGTGGTATACGCCGGGCCATCCCACTCTGCTGACACTTAGGGGGGGGCGTAACAGGCAACATTTCCGCGAGGTCCCCCACTGGCTGGGGTGACATGGTGGCGTCCACTGTCCACTACACTCCATACACAAGCGGTGTATGTCGCCATGGATATGGGTGTGTTCTGCATACTGCGAGGTGTCCAGCACATCTCCGGCACTCTTGGCATTGTGTACTTTCCCAATCATGGTTCTACTGCATCCTTCACACATGCCTGGTTGCCACCTCTCCCCACATTCGGCTATTATATGGCTGAGGTGCCATGCCGTTGCTGGCTCATGTTCAGGGCTTGCCCATGTGGACATTGTAAGTTGTTCTGTCGTGTCTGGTGGGTGGGCATATTGTTGTGCCTGTTGTATGTGATTTTGTGAGTTGTGTGCATTGCCAGCGTTGTGAGTTGCTTGGTTGTGGAGTTGAGGTGTGTGGGGTGTTCATTTGTATATTGCCAAGGGGCTGTGCATTTCCCTTGTTGCCATCCTGGGAACGCTGGTTGATGATGGACTGTCGGAGGATGAAGGTATCATGCACACTGGCTGTGTATTTGAAGGCGACATTGTTGGGGGTTCCACGGTGTTCTGTTGTTGCCTGCACATTGGTGTGAGACGTGCGCTTCCTGTTGCAGTGATTGTGTGCTGTGTCACCTGGGGGCACAGGTAGTACATGTGTGCTGTGTATTGCCCCCAACACGTGCGTGCATCCTGCTTGGGCGTATGGTCCTTGCTTGGTCTCCAGCGGATCCTGCGCATTGTGTTGTACGTATGGGGACTGGGGTACCAGGGTGATGGTGATGTCCAGGACAGGTGTGGGGGACTTGGATGTGGCTGGCTGTGAGACTCCTCCGACTCTGGTGGGTGTTGGTTGGGGGGTCCCAGGGGCCAACAGGTGCAGCCATGCCATCAGCTTTGTGTGGGGTGGGATGTTGGTTGTCCGCTGTGTTGGTGCCGTAGGCCTGTTAGGCGATGATGGTCAGGATGCGTAGGTTGGTTGTCCCTTTCAGCCTGTAGTGGACGGTGACATTGTCAGATGTTGGGTCTGTGCGGCTGGTACGTTTCCTGGGGTTCAGCTGTCTTTGTCTGCGCTGCGTCTGTGGTGGTCCGGGGGGGGTGTTCCGGGTATGGGTTGGGGTCCTGGGCTGGTGGAGGTGGGTGTTGTGGCCCTCTTGGGTGTCCGGGCCGCATGATGGGTGGCTCCATGGCATCTGTTGCCCTTCAGATGTGGCCCAGGGCTGTGCTCCCTTTTGTGGTGCTGGCTGCCGTCCGACTTTACACCAGGTCAGAGCAGGTGTAAATTTCCTGGTGCTAACGTGCCTTATCGCCTGTTTTGTGATCTTATCGCCGTTGTGGCTGGTCGTTGTGAATGTTGAGGTGTGATGTTGTCTCGGCTTTTGTCACGGGAATGCCTGTCGTGTGGTTTGTGGCCTCCTGGTCTGCCTTGCTACGTTGGCCTGGGCCTAGCTGCCATGAGGCCCTTTTTTGCGCACGTTCTTTTGTGCCGTTGTTGTTCAAGCCTCTGCTTCTGCCCTGCTATCTTAGCGCTGTCTGCAGTTCTATCTTTCACCTTGTCTTCTGTTCCCTTTTGGGCTACTGTCTGCACACCATGTACAAGGTCGATAAACAACGTCCCTTGTTCCTGCTGATTTGGCCAGTCCCTCGCACTTAGACATAACACTCTATTTACAGCTGCCTTGGAGAAATTTGTGTGCTTTTAATATTGTGCTTTTTCACTGTTAAAGACACTTGGAGAACAACCTTTCCAGAGAGAAGAGCTGTTTGTATCTGTTGATGTAAACCTTGCATCTAGATATTGAGGTATGGGGGTTCGCTAGTCAAAGCCCAGAGGTCTTCTATTTTTATAATAAACTAGCTACTAGCACGGGGAGGGTGGTAAGGTCATTTAGCCTTATATCCACTGCTTTATGAAATGCTTTCCCCGTTTGTATTCTATGGAGTTGTAACTATGCTGCTTATTTTATCATTATGCATTATGCTGATAGTACTGACACGTGTACTGTATCTTAGAGGACGTTAGTTGAAATAAACATTTTAAACTAAACAGTGTCTCTTTTTACGCACATTGTGGACAGGTATGAGTGAGTTATGAAAGGGTGTTCTTGCTACTGCGAGTCCTGAGAGAGAGAGATACCGTGTTCTGGGTTGTCTAATCATTGGCAGCATTGTTGCTAATGAGGCGCTAAAGCTAGTCGGATTAGGGTTTTAGGCGCTAAGGTTTATGGTTGGTTCACCACTATATTCCGAGGTCCTATTATCCTGTGCATAGCTCTGTATATGTGCAGAATCCCTACAACATGGCGCCCAACGAGTGGGGCAGCTTATCTGCGAGACGCTTGAGTAATATTTGTGCTTGTCCACAACTCCCTTCACAGGCGCTTCCGGAAGCGTGTGTGTCGGTGATACCTCCTATATTGACATTTTTATAGGTTCTTTCAAGCTTGAAGTTGTTAAAAGGTTTCTTAAACAATACCCTCTATTGTGCTGCCACACATTAGGTTGTCCAGAACTTTTAGCCTGAAATGGCTGTTCAAATTGCGGCACATAGCCGCGCAGCGCTCCGGGCTCACTTAACAGTGTATGGAGTGCCTGACGCGGGTGTCGACTTGATCTTTGTGGTACAAGCAGATCCAGCTTACCACTTTGAGGTGTTTTACTCTTGGATCACCTTTCCAGCGGTGGATGGGGCAGATAATCTGTTCCATGAATATGAAGCCACCGTTGTTCCTAATCACTATAGACCGTATATGAATCTTGAAGTACCGCTCACGGCTTGGCAACACCGTGTTTGGTTTGATGGCGCCCTCCCCCAACCGGTAACCGCGGTTCGTTTAGGCCCATTATCAATTGATGGGGCCACTTGGCCAGTCTTGGCCGGGTATACACCACATCCGCGTTAAATGACGGTGACAGTCGCTGAACTGCGACATATGCATTCGTCTTTGATACGAGTACATAGAGTTTAGTACAATATGTTACAGGCAACATCCAGGGAGCCCCGCCTGGAGTTGCGGCCCATCCAGCTGGTACAGGCGGTGTAACCATAAGTCCTGTCATGGTGAATTAGGTGATGGGCAAGCGCCCACAGCATAAGGATGATTTTCCTTATTGGCTTGCAGAAAAATTTGACCAGCTGGAGGCAGTTTTTCCAAATTCTTCTCCCGTGGAAAAACATAGGATTTTGACGATTAGTTTGCCAAAAGACATAGTACCCGAGTTGGCAGAATGCAACAACTGGGGTAGGGTATTCGCTGCAGTATATTCAAAGTGTTTCGGCACTCCTTCCATGACAGTACTCCCCTCTGTGATTAAACGAGTGCAGGATGAACATGGCCCTGAAGCGGCTGTGGAATTAGGGATGAGACTGGTGGGAGTGTTCGACGTAGTAGCTGAGTTGATCCTTGCGAATGTCAAGGGCGATGCAGTGAACTTTCAAGTAGCTAATGCTTTGGCTTTAGTCCCAGAATTGGACAGGCCTCGCGAATTACCGAAAATAATTGCTCAGGCTTACAAAACCATTGGTCGCAATAGCCTGGGAGTTAAGCCTTTTGCTAAAACGCAAACACAATCGCAACAACAACCAAAAACTCAGTCTGAGAAAGATGAGAAACCAGTTTTTACTAAAAAGAGCTGGAGGTTGAAAAAACAGGGTAAGCAACAGAAGAAGCCGGGGTCGCGAGGTGCATCCCCGGTTTCCGTCTCTTCTGAACGCACTTATGATTTGCGTGATAGGGCGAGAATTAAATCTCCAGAGAGATTTCAAGTCCCTGATTCGCATTCTCCTCGTTCTTCACAGGCACCAACATCTTCGCAGGCTGGTGAAGGAGATCGCCAGGATAGAGGAAGGGGTCGAAAGGATCCACAGGGACGAGACCAACCTCGACAACATGTCAGAGGGAAACCAGACGATTTTCAACGTTCTCGCCCACAATTTCAGAAGAAAAAAGTTGCCGCTGTAACAGCAAAATATGCCACAGACGGTGAGAACGAGACTCCTGGATTGGACGTGGGCAGTGACCCTCCTAGACAGCGCCGCAGAAGTTACCATAGTGCGGGAGGCGCTACGTCCTCATGTGGAGGTGACAGCAACTGAAACATTCATTACTGTCGAGACAGCAGACACCAGAGTGGCTCCCCCTGACAGACTATATAATATTGTAATTCAAATCGAAGGTGATATACAGCGTGTTATAAAAGGGATTTTTTGGGAAAATCTGACCTCTTCGTATGACATTTTGTTAGCAGAGGCGGATTGGCCGCCCCCATTCGTACTTGCTGCGCATAAAGGGGAGGAGGTAATCCTTCCGAGCTTTTCTCGACACGTCCCAAAAGACAAAGCAGAGGCTCTTGCAGCTGAATGGGCTGTGTCCCTGGCTCCAGCGTTATACCGCAACCATGTGGGCTGGGATGAAGAATCACCACCCCATGAAATACCTCTGCGGTCTATACCATAGCCACAACCCCAATATCCCATCAAACGGGAAGCTAAAGGTCCCGTTTCCGAAATTCTGACCCAGTTGGAATATCAGGGAGTGATTGAAACATGCGAGTCACCGATGAATAATCCCTTTTCGCGGTTTCTAAACCCGATGGATCGTACCGCTTAGTTTTGGATTACCGGCATTTGAACTCTCATTGTCGGACCTTTGCGGTGCAAAACACACATAGTTCTGCGCTAGTAGACAGTCTTGTTCGTAAAAAATATAAAACTACACTTGACCTATCCAATGGATTCTACACGCACAACTTAGCCCCGGAGAGTAGCCAATGGAGCGCTTTTACCTCCGGTGGTAAATTATTCAAATTCAGGCGTCTACCTATGGGCTACAAAAACAGTCCAGGTGTATTCGCTGCCCGTGTTGTCTCTTTGTTAGACGGCATAGACGCGGATGCATGTTCGTACGTCGATGATATTTATCTGACAGACGACGAATTGTTCCAGCATCTTTCCCGAGTGGACCGCATTATTCTAGAATTTGCGGTTCTAGGCTACAAGTTTAACTTTGCCAAATCTCACATTGCTGAATTTACCATTTTGTTTTTGGGCTATGAGCTCAACAATGAAGGTAAGGGCTTAGCCCCCCATTTCCTGGAGAAATGTGCACTTCTGTGCCCTCCTACTACTCTGAAGAAACTTCAGTCTTTGCTGGGTTTTCTGAACTTCGGGCGTACTTACATTCCCGAATATGCCCAGCGTATCAAGCCACTGTATTCCTTCATACAACCTAACTTTTCAAAGTCTTGCTGGCTTCCGGAGCATTCCTCCATTCTGCAGTCTTTGCAGACAGACTTACTTGAGTCTAAATACTTGTTGACTCGTGATAACCACACCATCCTGGTGATTAGAATCATTCCAGGGGCAGTGGGTTTCACGTACTTGACCTTTAACGAAGGTGACACAGTACCAATAGCATACAAGTCACATCTATACACCTCTGCAGAAATGCGCTTCTCCTCTGTGGAGAAAGTTTTAACTGCAGTGCAAATGGCGATTCTAAAGGAACGCGCACTGGCCCAGGGAAAACGCATTTTGGTGGTAAGACCCTATCCTGCCCTTGAGGCAGTGACGAAAGCAAGTGTACCGAACTCTAAAGCTTTGCACCCCCGTTGGATTCAATGGGCAACATCTTTGACGTCTCCAGATGTCACTTTTATCTTTGATTCTTCTCTTCAGACTCAGGAGTTTTTACAGTATGAATTCGTTCATCCTCCTCCTCTGTCATTGCTACCGCTTGAGGAATACGAAAGTATTATTTACACCGATGGCTCGGCACAACCGGCCACGGGTTCCAAGCATGCTTATTCAGCCGCATGTGCTATTGTTGCAGGTTCCTTTGTGAACGGAAAATTTAAATCAACTGTGGTGCATACTCAAGCACTGGGAGACAGTACTGCACAATTGGCCGAGCTGCGCGCATTGGTGCTAGCACTGGAGTTCGCTAATCCGGATGTGACCACTCTTATTGTATGCGATTCCTACTACTGTGTTCAGTCTTATAATGACAATTTCTTCTTTTGGTCACAAAATGACTATAGAGACGCTAAAGGCAGCACAATTAAGCATAAAATGCTTTGGGTTCGAGTGGCAGATTTACAACAACGTCTGCCTCTCACACAGGTGGTACACACTCTTGGCCATCAGCGTGTGGGCGCACATGCTGTCGGTAACGGCTTGGCAGACGAAGCTGCCAAGTCAGCAATAGCCACGTGCTCAGTCGCAGCAGTTACCAGATCCATGTCTAAAATCGATTCCGATATTCTAGCAGCTATTGCTGCAACAAAGGAAGGTGCTAATTACCCACGGGGATTCCCTTCCAAATACTGTTATCAATTAGGTCCCGAACAGGCTCCTTATGTAAGAATTCCAGACGTTGGTGATCGGCTGATCCCCAACGCGGACCGCAGGATTTCCTTGATTACTGCAGCACACGAAGGCATGGCTTCGGCTCATGCTGGGGTGTCTGCGACAGTTTCTATCTTGCAGCAGTGTTACTGGTGGCGTGGTTTATACAAACAAACCCGTACTTATGTGCTTTCTTGTGACGTTTGTCAGCAGATTAAGCCTTCCACGGTTACACGGCCACCACAGACCTCGCTCTGCATTTCAAACAGACCTTTTGGGTGTGTTTACCTGGATCACTGCGGTCCATTCTCTTCAGACACTGCATATAAATATATCTTAGTTGCAGTGGATTCGTGCACACGTTTTATCTGGGTCTGGCCACAACGGAGTGCTGACGCTCGAAATGTCATAAGGGATTTGCGTGTCTTTGTGGGAATTTTCGCCTGCGGCACCTTCCATTCTGACCAAGGGCCAGCGTTTGCCTCTAAGGCTTACAAGGACGCAATGGGTTCACTGGGGGTGCGGGTGAAATTTTTGTCACCGTATCCACCTGAGGGCAATTTGATTGTTGAACGAATGAACCGTGACTTAAAGCAATCCTTGACAGCTAGAGTCTTAGGTACTGGCAGGAACTGGGTGGCCCACTTGTATACCGTACACCGTGCACTTAATAACCTCCCGAGAAGACCTCTGGGTGGGCGGACCCCATACGAAATGCTTTTTGGCATAAGAATGTTTGTGCCTGACCTTGATGGTCTAGACATGGCGGCGCAATCCGCCATCTTTGATGTAGATAACCATTCTACTATGTTACAGGACTTACAAGAAGCCCGAGACAAACTTGCAATTGCACATTTACCTTCAGCCACAGACGCTGCATTGCAGATTCCGGTTGCCGGCTGGCTTCCGAAGATTGGAGATCTGGTTCGAGAGAAGGTGGAGAACAAAAAGAATTCGGCCCCTCTTATCGTGCACCGGTTCCGGTCCTTGGCTTGAAGGGAACTCGTACAGTCATATTACCACCGCTTCCTGGTCGCAAGGAGAACAGATACATCTCGGTGGAAAATGTCAAGCTACAACATCTGGCCGATCCTGAATAGTGTTACACCAGCGGTCTCTTGTCCTGTCATTTACCGGACGAATGTTCGTGGCCCTCCTGCACGAACGGTCACTGATGTTGCTATCGAGATGGTAGATTTGCCTGAAAATCTGCACGACTACCCGGATTCCCCCTGCAATGAGGAGCCCGAGTATATCTACCCCGCAACCGAGTCCGTGGCTCATCTACCAACGACGCCACTGAGCCCAACACATTATTCCTTTGACTCGGATTCCACTCCATCACTTGTCCCATCCAAATTCAGTATTTTTGTACCCTGGTTCAGAGACAATTTTTTGATTCCCCCATGGACCTACATTTGGTTGGTACTTTTCCTAATTTTTTTGTTCATGTCTATTGGCTTTGTCACAGTGTTTTTTCTGCTCATCAATGGACACTACTTGCCAGAACGCTCTGCGGTGAACTCTGTCGCTGGAACTTTGGCTCCACATTCTTCATCGCACATCATGAAACGAGACCACACATTTGTGAACATTTCAGCGTTTCCAGTTGCTGATGGCATCATTTGGGATGCAGTGAACTTCCAAATTCATGGTCCAACCGAAATTATTAATGTACCAAATGTCCTTCGTGTTTCAATGGGTGATGTCGTAAAAAGTAATATTCATTCTGACGACTGGGATATACATGCAGTTGAAGCATTATTTACTGATTTGAAATATTATGCTGCTTTTCATGCTGAAGATCTGTACATAAATTCAGCAAATTACGCTGATTTGTATTGTTACCAGCATTGGGGCAACCACTTCCTTCATAAACCCAGTACCCTTCGGGGTCTTTTTAATTACACCCAATGGGAACATTGTCCGACCCCTTTGCCTGGTAGCTCCAAGACTCTTAGAAATAAGTTTACTTATTTTACAGATTTTAATAGATCGAACCCTGGGTCCTATTTCTTTAAATTAAACACTTCCTTTACTGAAAAAATCATGTTAACCCATACCAAATTACTATATTCCGGCTCCTTTTTAAAAGCCTTAGCTGTAGGTGGGTATGAACATTGGCGTGACACCATTGATTTGAAGTCTATTTGGGGCTCAAAAGCATGGCAGGTGCAGGGCACTGAAGCCTTGCACCGTGCTTGCCTCATCCCGGCCCAAATTCTATTTTTAAATCAGACCGTCTATCAAACGACATGTTGGGGTTTGGCTACGTCCAAACAATTAAATGCACCATCCTTTCCTGTCTTGTCCTCCACTCCCAACGAAAGTTTGTACTTTAATAAGTCCCTTACCGAATTGCAGGTTTTGTTTCAGAACAATTCGTTTAATGTCTCTGCGTTTGTTCAGTCACCCTGGTTGGTTTGACCAATTGCATCAAATGCCTGCCAACTGCGTTTTCATAACCCGGATACTGGCTACATACAAGACAAGCCAGATCCACGGTTTTCTGACTCTCGTACTGTTACAACATATTCTGTTGGTAAATTATGTAAACAGTGGTTGCAGCACTCTTCCCTAGATTCTGTTAAACAACATTTAACGCTCCTATCAGGCAACATTGATCTGTCCGATTTTGTTCTGGGGCCTCGTGGTCCTCGACCTAAGAGATTCATTTATGAAACTTATAATGAACTCTGGAAGCTTTCGCAAATTGAAGCTGCTTCCCGTCTGCGGGAAATCGATCAAGCAAATTTGGAAAAGGTGCTTGCTGTTGTTGACAATAGTATTAATACCCTGTCTTCCCGCTTTTACACCTTAGAGAATATTATTTCCTCTGTTGTTGATATTGTACAAGATGATGTTTCTGTGTTATATCATGGTCAGGATCAATTGCGTTCAGTAATGCAGTTTGCATGGACTTTGCAAACACTTAAAATGGGGAAAGTTCCTTGGCAATTTTTGAACACCTCTGCCTTATTTTCGCCTTTTAATTTGACTGAGAAACAGCGATTCATGTCCATGAAGGATGCAACATACACTCTGTTACATATTGAAAAGATAGAGCCCTTACCATTCTCTATTGCGGAAATGGATTCTGCTGTGTGGCTAGTACACGGGGTTATCGCTTTGCCTTTTTCATTGTTTGAATTTAGTTTGTGCATGAAGCATTATCCTGTAGGCCGTTTCCAGCCTTTGGGCAGTGCCTTCCTGCATGAACTTTGGTCCCTGCCTTTCATGTTTAAATGCCTTAGAGACGGGAGGGAGGTTTTTCTCACGGGGGAGTCATGCGAATCAACTGTGGGTCATTCCCTTATTTGCAAACACATTAAGTTGCACGGAGCTTGTAACGTTTCGGGTCCGAATCTTGCTTGTGTGTTGAAGGGTATTCCAGCTCCTGCTATTTCTCCTACTTTCACTGTGCTTGCTAATGGTAGCTATTTGCTTTTGAATAACCAAGACTGCTGTGGCCTGCTGGCCGGCATACCATATATTGTTACTGTTTCCCACAGGGTTGTCTGCTGCAAAAATGTGCTTTTTCCTCCCCCGCACGACATCATAGATAGTTCTGTGTGGCCTTCCATTCCTACTCTGAAGGCGGATTTCAATAAATTGAGCAGAATAAAGGCACTATTATTGAACCAGGAGGTTATGCTCACATCTGCCCGGGAGACTTTCATTCTCCAGGTGGCAAGTACCCACAGTGAAATACAGGCCCTTTTGAACACTAACCTCCCACAACATTTCGGTGAACTGATTCACCGTGTTTTTAATGCGTCCCGCACTGAAGGTCTGGTGCACTTTTTTAAAGTTGTGGGCTCTGGCCTTGTGACCTCTTTTCAGACTATTTTTGGTGTAATACCGGCTTTTATTCATTCCATCTTTTCCAGCGTCTTTGGTGGCTTTCTACTGATCCTCGCCTTGGTGGCTGGTGTCCTGCTGTTGATCAGTTTCCTACGCAATGGCTGCACCTCCATGGGCCCTTCTCGAGCCAGGTCGGCTCCAGATGCTCCGTGAACGCCTCCTCGCTGGCTTTGGCGTCCTGCCGTTGGCAACAATGAGTGTGTCCTATACACTTTCTTTTCGCTTTGCGTATTTCACTTGCGTGCAACCTGTGATGTCTTGCATCAGATGTCCATTCTCGTGGGCCATGGATTATTGCCTCTCCAATACGTCTTTGTCTGTTCCGGATTTCGTTCAGTTGGTGGGTCCTCTAGAGGCCCATGAACGGGACTGTTCCGCTGCAGGCTACATGGCGCGTGCGGCTGCACTGGGGATTTTGGCACAATGGGATATCTGGGCGGCTGCTCAGAATCTCCTACAACAGAGTTATATTGAGTATCACGCAAGTTGTCCCGCATTGCTATTTGCTGCTCCCTCTTGCGAGGATCATGACTGCAGCTTTGATTTACTTGACTGGATGGCTTCGCTTTTTTCCGATGATTCCAATGATGTCCTCTTGGAAAGTGTGGCATTTTTTTGCACGTACACTCTTTTGGATTGAGAGGGTTTTCGCTTTCTGTGACCTGCCTCACTGGAGGTGTGTACATATATGTTTTTGTTTTCAATTTTTGGTCCACGTCTCACAACATTCGTTCTGCTCAGTTTATTTGGACTCTATCATTTTCTTGAGAGTTGGACTGCCCAGGGGAGGGTGTCGTGTGGTTTGTGGCCTCCTGGTCTGCCTTGCTATGTTGGCCTGGGCCTAGCTGCCATGAGGCCCTTTTTTGCGCACGTTCCTTTGTGCCGTTGTTGTTCAAGCCTCTGCTTCTGCCCTGCTATCTTAGCGCTGTCTGCAGTTCTATCTTTCACCTTGTCTTCTGTTCCCTTTTGGGCTACTGTCTGCACACCATGTACAAGGTCGATAAACAACGTCCCTTGTTCCTGCTGATTTGGCCAGTCCCTCGCACTTAGACATAACACTCTATTTACAGCTGCCTTGGAGAAATTTGTGTGCTTTTAATATTGTGTTTTTTCACTGTTAAAGACACTTGGAGAACAACCTTTCCAGAGAGAAGAGCTGTTTGTATCTGATGATGTAAACCTTGCATCTAGATATTGAGGTATGGGGGTTCGCTAGTCAAAGCCCAGAGGTCTTCTATTTTTATAATAAACTAGCTACTAGCACGGGGAGGGTGGTACGGTCATTTAGCCTTATATCCACTGCTTTATGAAATGCTTTCCCCGTTTGTATTCTATGGAGTTGTAACTATGCTGCTTATTTTATCATTATGCATTATGCTGATAGTACTGACACGTGTACTGTATCTTAGAGCACGTTAGTTGAAATAAACATTTTAAACTAAACAGTGTCTCTTTTTACGCGCGTTGTGGACAGGTATGAGTGAGTTATGAAAGGGTGTTCTTGCTACTGCGAGTCCTGAGAGAGAGAGATACCGTGTTCTGGGTTGTCTAATCATTGGCAGCATTGTTGCTAATGAGACGCTAAAGCTAGTCGGATTAGGGTTTTAGGCGCTAAGGTTTATGGTTGGTTCACCACTATATTCCGAGGTCCTATTATCCTGTGCATAGCTCTGTATATGTGCAGAATCCCTACAACACGCCTACTCAGCATCTCATTAGCGAAATTTGCGGGGGTCCTCTGTGGCGATGTTTTTTGCGGCTGCTATTGCGGGAAAACTGGTGCTGTGGGCTGTTTACACCGGCTTGTGAATGGGGGGGTAAATTTATCACGACTTTGGCTGCGATAAACTGCCGTTAATTCGGCAATAGCTCCTTGTGAATATGCCCCTAATACTTTAGTCAGTTCCACTGCTGTGTTGACAGTTCCGGGTGATCTGTCAAGCGGGGGTCGAGAAAAAAGGGGGTCCCAAAACACTTTTTCTCCATGCATTTTCCCATAGGGATTTTGAACATGACTACAGCTCGGACCGTTGAGCGGAATTACACCAAATTTGGCAGAAAGCTAGATGTTGGTCCAGAAAGTGTGCTTTTTGTGATTTGGTGTAAATTCATTTAGTAGTTTTAGAGCTATTAAAGGGCAAAACAATATAGCTATAGAGGGACACGGATCCTTACAGTGGACTCGTGGATCCGCGTGCTAAAGAAATATTGTGATTGGCTGGCTGCAACCTCACAGAAAAGTTGTGGCCGCCATTCTGTTTGTTGCCTCGGCTCAGGGTAGGAAAATGAGAGCTCAAAAACACATAAGGGGTCAGGATACACGTAACCTGACCCCATAGGACTTATAGAGGGGTCTGTTAGGGACCCCTCGTGGGCAAAAAATGTCCCAATTTTTTTGTCCGATCTGCGAATCTGCGGATCCACCCATAAGTCTCAGCACGGCCCCCTGTGTAAATTCTGGGGTCCAGAAAAAAGATCAGTGGATCCAGATTTTTTTTTTTTTTTAAATTAGAACCCTCTGCATCCCATATGCAGCTTGTGTGTTGGGTGCATTCCGGCCAGGTCCTGTGGCCAAATCCCTGCAGCTCACAGCCGAAGGCCGTGCGCAGTGCTGGTTATATTAACATGTGTGCTAAAAAGACATAGAAAGTTCACTGAAAAAAACAAAGATTATAGGGACTTTATAGTTAGGTTCTGAATTTACTCACAGAAATCCATAGAAATTCAGCAGTTATAGTTTATACTTATAGTTAAACTTGAGAAACTATAACTCAGGCCATTAAGTAACTTAAGGCAACGAGTCATAGTTTCTTAACACTCACTTCTTAACAAAAGTTTAACTATGAATATAACAATATATATATATACATATATATATTACCCATGAAGAAAAATGTTGCAGGTAGCCATTACAGGATTCAGGGACCGTCCCCTGCCTTGATTTTAATTTTTAAAAATAATATAAGGGGGCAGGGTAGGAATAATTCATGGGGCCAAAATAACATTTTTGTTTTAAAAAATTGCCAGAATCCCACAATTACCTACTGGCGGTCGACAGTAGGTAGTTATAGTTAGGAACTAGTTTCCATAGGAAAAGCATTTTTTTACTTGCCTATATCTTTGGCGCTCGTTGATGAATCTTCATGAAATTTTCCAAAATATTTTGCCACTGACTTCAGCTGCAGTCTGGAAAGTTTTGGGGTGATCCTTGATGTGGGGGCCAAGCAAAAGGGGTGGTCTCAAATGTGTTTTCCTCATGTTAATTCCCAAAAGGTTTTTGAAGAGGATTACAGTCTGAACCACTGGACGGAATTACACCAAATTTAACTGAAAGCTAGATCTTGGTCCAGAGTAGTGCCTTTAGATAGTTTGGTGTAAATCCATTCAGCAGTTTTAGCTATATTAACTATAATCTAAATTTGTATATCTGGCGGGGCGTGGATCCTCCGCGGATTCGATAGTCCCGTGCTGAAATCTGATTGGCTGCCAACACTTTGTCCAGTTGGTGTTGGTAGCCATTTTGGGACTCAGCTTCAGTCGAGTCCCACAAAAAAAGTTTAACATAAAGAAAAGGGGGCACAGTAGGATACCCTGACCCCCTAGGTGCAATTGGGGGGTCCCACAGGGACCCCACTGGGGGTGAAAAAACATTTTTTTAAATATTGGTGTGAAATCATGGATGGATATGTGAATTCGTGGCAAAATTGGAGAAAAAAAACAAGAGCGGTCTCCCACGCTTGGTTCTAAAACAACCCCAGGTGGGCCAGGTCCCAGGGGCATGTCTCCTTTATTAAATTAATGGAGAGGGATGCATGTGGCCCCTTCCATGGGCATTTTTACCCCAGGGACCACAACCATCTCCCCGGGGCTTATGTTAAAATTATGGCGGGCCATGTGGACCCACCCCGGGCTGTTGGGACCAGCACCTCCCCTCTTCTATAAATTAAATGAATAGGGTTGCCACGCAAACCCCCCAAAGCCCCGGGGACCACCACAGCCCCGGGGCTACAATTAACATTAAATAGGGGTGGGACGCATGGCCCCCCTCCTGGAGCCGATAATGGCCATGGGTACCGCCGGCTCTTGGTATGTCCCAGGGTGCCCACCCTGGGACATAGCTGTTTGCTTTTGATTGGTGGGAGCTGTGACAGCTCCCATCAAGCCAAAGCAAAGACTCTGGTTCCAGCGGGCAGGAGCTGTCAAAGTGTTCCCACCCACTGGAAGCAGAGGTTTAATCTCTTTCTCTGTCTGCAGACATACAGGCAGGGAAAGAGATGAAACTATTGCTCTTGCACACAGGGAGCTGCATTTCCAGCAGCTCCCTTCGTGTGAGAGCAATGACGGCTCCCGCAGGAGGCAGGGAGGTGGCTGGGACCACTTGAGGCTTAACGGTGTCCCTGAAGTCCCAGGGGAAAAAAGGAGAAAGAGGCAAAATAAAGGTGAATAAACGAGCAGAAAGAGACAGAATAAAGAACAGAGATGAGCAGAAAGATGCAGAATAAAGGTCAGCAATGAGCAGAAAGAGGCAAGATAAGGGTGGGAAAAAAGCAGATAGAGGCAGAATAAAGGTCAGAAACGAACAGAAAGAGGCAGAACAAAGGTCAGCAGTGAGCAGAAAGAGGCAAAATAAAGGTGAGAAATTAGCAGAAAGAGGCAGAATAAAAGGCAGAAAAAGGCAGAATAAAGGTCAGAAATGAGCAGAAAGAGGCAAAATAAAGGTCAGCAACAAGTAGAAAGAGGCAATATAAGGCTGAGAAACGAGCAGAAAGAGACAGAATAAAGGCCAGAAACGAGCAGAAAGAGGCAGAACAAAGGTCAGCAATGAGCAGAAAGAGGCAATATAAAGGTGAGAAACGAGCAGAAAGAGGCAGAATAAAGGTCAGAAAAAGGCAGAATAAAGGTCAGAAATTAGCAGAAAGAGGCAAAATAGAGGTGAGGAACGAGCAGCAAGAGGCAGAATAAAGGTCAGGAGTGAGCCGAAAGAGGCAAAATAATGGGCAGAACGAGCAGAAAGAGGCAACATAGAAGGCAGCAGAGGGTAGCAGACTGTAGGCAAGCTGGATAGGAGGACCGTCATAGGGGGAGCTGGCATGAGGACCTGCTCCCGTGTGCCCCCTACTTTTTTACTACACTGACAGACCCACTCATGCACCCACTCACAAACCTACTCACACACTGATGCACCCAGTCACAGACACACACCCATTGACAGATGCACTCAGACACTCATGCACCCACTTACAGATTCATTCAAGCTCTCATTTACCCACTCACAGACCCACTGAAAGACACACACACACACACTCACAGACCCAGAGACGCACACACCCACTCACACACCCACTCACATATCTACTCAGACACTCACTCACCATATCACAGATCCATTCAAACTCTCATACACTCTGACAGACCCACTCAGTGGCTCATGCACCAACTCACAGATCCACTCAGAGACTCACGCACCCACTGACTGACCCACTCACTCACTCACAGACTCACACAACCACTCACAGACCTACCCAGACACTCACACCCCATTCACTCACTCGTCCATCCACTCACAGGCCTTCAAAGACACTAATGTCCCCACTCACAGACCCACTCAGACACTCATGCACTCACTCATAGACCCACTCAGACACTCAGTCATCCAGTCACAGACCCACTCAGACAATCATGCACTCACTCATAGACCCACTCAGACACTCACACACCCACTCACAGATCTACACAGGCACTCTGACACCCACTTACCCAGCCATGTACACACCCATAGTCACTCACACACCCACTCACAGACCCATACAGCCACTCACACACCCACAAACCCACTCACATACCCACTAAGAGACCCTTAAAGCCACTCACACACCAACTCACCTACCTATACATTCAATCAGACACACACTCTCAAAGGTTACAGGTAACAGTTAGGAAATAAAATTTAAAAAAATGTTGAAATTCACTGAAAAAAACCAAAGGTTACAGGGACGTTAAAGTTAGTAAATAGAATTTAAAAAAACCTTAGAAATTCACTGAAAAACCAAAGGTCAAAGGGAGGTTTTAGTTAGGCTCAGATTTCACTCATACAAAACCATAGAAATTCATCAGTTATAGTTGCCTGAGCTAACTATAACTTACACCCCCGCAATGCACTACTAATGACCTCACATATTATATCACTCATGACATGGTCAGTGCATCACTGATGACATCATTGATGACATCACTGATGAAATCACTGATGACTGGCATTACTGATGACATCATCCACAGAACCACTCACACACCCACTCATACCTCCACACAACTTCTCATAAACCCACTCACACACCCACACAACAACTCACATACCCATTCATAGACCCATACAACTACTGACACACTCACTCACATAGCCACTCACACAACCACTCTCTCACCCATGTAGCCACTCACAGACCCATACAGCCACTCACACATCCACAAAACCACTCACACACCCACTCACAGACCCATAAAACCTCTCATACACTCACTCACACACCCATGCAACCACTTATATAACCATTCACACAGCCACTCACACAACCACTCACTTTTGCAGCCACTCATGCAGCCACTCACTCACCCATACAGCTACTAACAGGGCCACTTACTCACCCATACAGCCACTCACACATCCATTCACTCATCCAGAAAACCACTTACTAACCCATTCACACACCAATATAATCACTCATACACTCACTCACTCATCTATACAGTCACTCACACAAATACTTGTTGTAAAAAACAGCCATTCACATACCCACTCACTTAGCCATACACCCAGTCAAACAGCTACTCACTTACCCATGCATCTAGTTACACACCCAGTCGCTCACCCATAGAGCCATTCACACAGTCACTCACCCACCCATTCAGCTACTCACACGCCCACTTATTCACCCATATAGCCATTCACACACACCCATACAGCCACTCAGACACCCACTCAAGTAGCGCATTTCGGCCATGACAGCCCCTGTCAATGTGACAGGCCGTCATGGCCGAAACGCGTTTGTCAGCAATGGTGATGAAATAAAGAAACTTTGCATCGAATCCTGAGTGCGCTACTTGCTTTGCTACGCCAAGGTTCTTTGTTCACACATATATATATATATATGCTTTTTCATATACATACAACAGAAATCCTAGATAGAGCCAAAGCTAAGGTGAAAGATAAATTGAGACTGATCTTTCGAAAGACAATCAAACTAAAAAGAAGAGAAAAGATGGCCAGAAAGACTTCAGAATGATCACTAATTATTCTAGCAATGCTTGTGATATCAGAAGGTCCTTACGAGTAAACTGCCCATTCTTAAATCTGATCCAATAATAGAGGAAGATTTACCTGAATCACCCATGTTAACATTTAGAAAAGCTCAGTCGTTGAAAGACCAGCTAGTATGAAGTCATTTTTCACAGGATAATAGACAATCAGTCTTCAGTAATGTGAAGGTTTTTTTCCATGTGGCAAATGTTAAGCCTATGCTAACAGCCACAAAGTCCTGACGTATGGTGTACCAGGCCTTGTGACACCAAAAAAGATCATGAAGTTTAAGAACTGCAATACAAGCCACACAGTGAACTGCCTGGTGTGCGAGTGTGAACTGAGATATATTGGGAGTACCATACATCCTACTAAAGTACGGATCCTTGAACATCTTAATGCTATTACCAACAAGGATGTAACTTATCCAGTGGCAAGACATTTTGAATCCTGTCATGGTAGTAATAGGGATCTGTTGAGGTTCTTCTGCTTGGATCATGTACTGAATCATATAAGAGGCAGAGACAGGCAGTTAAGACTTCGTAGGTAGAATCGAGGTACATCATTGATATACAAACCAAGGCTCCGACAGGGCTAAACAGTGGGGAGGAACTGTCAGTACACCTATAAGAGATCAGTGAAGGACAATTTTGAGGCAATACTATAGACCACGATAAATTAGATACTCACTAGCTTGAATAATATTATTTGTATTACTATGAAGGACCAAAGGCAGCTGTTAAAATAGTACGAATATATTAGGTTGTATGAAGGATAATATCAAAAGGGATGTGTTAGATAAGAACTATGACGTTCGCTAAAAGCAGCATGATGTACCTTTACATGGGATCAATGAACTACTGAATCTGGTTGTATTTGGATATTTATTTGTGATTGATTACATAATTGGTCACCTCCCCTTATAGGACTCACAAACCCATACAGGGTAGTATAACCCTTAACCCCTGGGAATGGATGTATAAAGGGAAAGAGCCCATATTGGGCATAATGATGGGTCATGATTCTAATTTATTGCCTGAATCGGGTATTTATAATAATGCATGTAGGAAGACTCATTATAATAAGAATGAATGAAATGTTCCCTTGTATGATCTATTAGCCTATACAGGGCAAAACATTTTTTAATCCCCGGGAATAGTGGTATGAAGGAAAAGAGCCCATACAGGGCATAATAATGGGGGTGGATCCTATCCTTATTGCCTCAATTTCGTACGTACAACATTATATGTGGTAAGATTCATTGTAACTTGAATACATCAAAATGTTACAAGATGGGCACATTACGAAAATCTTGAGAGTATTGAGATCAGCGAGTCCTTCATTTATGTTAATGAATTTTGTGAACAACCAATGAATTGAATGTTATTTATGGATGTCACGAACCGGCGCCCGCTATCATTGAGAAAGGCGGTTGCCTAAACGCATCTGTGTGTGTACTTTTTACCCCAATAAAATTGGGTTAATCGGCTCTTGTGAGTGCTCGCAATTTTTACAGAGAAGCATCCATACAAATGTGCGATCTCACCCTCGCGTAAGGAAGCACCCGCTCGCGAGTGCAGGGACATGGGTGATACATTGAGCGTCATACATATATATGTATATATATTATCTACTGGCGGTCGCCAGTAGATAGTTATAGTTAGGACCTAGTTTCCATAGGAAACTCATTTTTTGTTTTCTCAATATCTTTGGCGCCGGTTCACGAATCTTCGCGAAATTTTCAAAAATCGTAGCCCGCTCCGGTCAGCTCCTGTCTTGAAAGTTTCGAGGTGATTCGGCAAGCAGGGGCCGAGAAAAAAGGGGGGTCCCAAAACCTGTTTTCTCCATGTTAATTCCCATAGGAAACTTTAGACAAAGCTACAGCCCGAACTGCTGAACAGAATTACACCAAACTTGGCAAAAAGGTAGCCCTTGGTTCAGAAAGAGACCTTTTTGTTAAATGGTGTAAATCCATTCAGTAGTTCCTGAGAAATTCAAAAAATAGAGGTCGAAAAATGCATTTCCCATAGGAAACTTTAGACACGGTTACAGCCGAAACTGCTGAACGGAATTACACCAAATTTGGCAAAAAGGTAGCCCTTGGTTCAGAAAGAGACCTTTTTTTTAAATGGTGTAAATCCGTTCAGTAGTTGCTGAGAAAATCAAAAAATAAAAGTTTCGATATCTATGGCCGCGGTGGATCAGCGCACCCTCCCGATCACGAGCTTCATTCTAATTGGCTGTCAACACTCCAAACCAGGAAGTGTTGGCAGCCATCTTGTGACTCGGTAGAAAACAGAAAAACTAAGGCGCAAAACAAGAAAAGGGGGCAGGGTAGAAACACCATGACCCCCTAGGCCTGCTCAGGGCCCAAAAAAGCATTTTTTTAAAAAAAAATCGGCAAAATGCGCGCCGGATCCACGGATCCGGCCGCGAAACTAAAAAAAAAACGAAGCGCGGACTCCCGCGCTTCGTTTAATTAAAGCCCCTGGGTGGGCCAGGTCCTGGGGGCAGTAAAAAAATGTGTTGGGGGGCCCCAATACCCCCCACACTGCCCCGGGGACCACCACCCCCCGGGGCTTTGCAACAATATTTGCGGGGGGCACACGGCCCCCCCACAGCACCGGGGACCGCTACACCCCGGGGCTTGTTTTTTTAGAGTTTGGGGGGCTTCTAAGGCCCCCCATGCCCTGGGGACCGCCACCCCCCGGGGCTTTGATCAATTATAATTGTGGGGGGGCACACTGCCCCCCCGCAGCCCCAGGGACCACCACCCCCGGGGCTTCTTTAAAAAATATATATATACCTGTGTAGGGGCTCGAGCCCCCCACACGCCCGAGGACCGCCACCTCCCGGGGCACTAATATTTAAATTTGGGGGTCCGTAACGGACCCCGAGCCCCGAGGACCACCACCTCCCGGGGCTGTGCAAGTGAAGGGAGGGGGCCGCGTGGCCCCCTCCTGGAGCCTGTGATGGGCCTGGGGACTGCCACCCCCAGGGCCGGCTCCTGCAGTGTCCCGGGGTGCCCACCCCGGGACACTGCTGTTTGCTATGGCAGGACGGGAGCCTCGCGGTTCCCGTCCTGCCATAGCAAACTTGCTTTGGATTTTGGAAGAGAGGCAGGAAACCTGCTCTCTCTTCCAAAATCTAAAGCAGATTGCTTTCCACACGGGGAGCTGCATGTTAGCAGCTCCCCATGTGGAAAAGCAATGCCGGCTCCTGCAGGACGCGGGGAGCCGGCGGGACCGTGGGGGCATTGGGGCTCCCCCCACGGTCCCCAATGGATAGGGCCTGCCCCGGGGGATGGGGTCCCCGGGGCTAGTAGTGGTCCTGGAGGGGGGCCACGCGGCCCCCCTCCCCAAAATTTAAAAAAAAGGCATTGGCCCACCAGGTACCTCCAGTAAGCGCCACAGAGCTGCGTTGCAGAGAGGTGAAAAAAGGGGCATGGCCTCGGACCACCTCTCTGCAACGCAGGCCTGTGGCGCTTACTGGAGGTACCTGGTGGGCTAGTTGGACCCCAGGGACCCTCAGGATTCAAGGGGACTTTATCCCCCAACTTAAAACGCGCCACGGGGTGCGTTTGCACAGTGGTGAAGGGAGGAGGCGGGGCCTGAGGTGTCATGTGTGCAAACCCGCCCTGTGGCGCGTTTTAAGTTGCGGAATTAATTCCCCTTGAATCCTGAGGGACCCTGGGGGCCAACTAGCCCACCAGGTACCTCCAGTGCATGCCACAGGGCTGCGTTGCAGAGAGGTGGTCCAGGCCACGCCCCTTGTTTCACCTCTGTGCAACGTAGCTGTGTGGCACTTACTGGAGGTACCTAGTGGGCTAGTTGGACCCCAGGGACCCTCAGGATTCAAGGGGACTTAATCTCCCAACTTAAAACGGCCACAGGGCTTATTTGCACACATGTCACCTCAGGCCCCCCTCCCTTCACCACTGTGCAAACGCGCCCGGGGCGCGTTTTAAGAGGAAGTTTTAATCCCCTGCCCTATTATGTACTAGGGCCTTACAGAGGAGGTCATGCTAATGACAGGGGTACCCCAACGCATAGTGTTCCCTAGTGTATGTAGGTGTTTTCACTGTATTCTAAGTGTCTTTTAGCATAGCACTGGCTCTAGGCCTGGTTAGTCCGAGTCAGTTACCACCAGTACCCGTCTGAAAAAGTTGTGGGCACAGGATGATTTTGCAACAAGGCCTCTTTCTGCTCCTCTGTTGGTTCTTTCTGCACATGTCTTGCTTCTTCCTGCTCTTTTCTTCGTCTTTGTGGACTTCTGTTGCTTCTTTCTGCATTTCTTTTGCTTCTTTCTGTGCGTTTTTCTT
Source organism: Calotriton arnoldi (assembly GCA_963921515.1). Lineage (NCBI taxonomy): Eukaryota > Metazoa > Chordata > Amphibia > Caudata > Salamandridae > Calotriton > Calotriton arnoldi. The sequence goes on from CAWUFW010018150.1 coordinate 226,562, forward strand.
CTTTCTTCACATGTCCTACCTCTGTAGGCATAGTTAGAAACTAGCATTTAAAAAACCTTTGAAATTCACTTAAAAACCATAGGTTTCAGGCACGTTATAGTTAGAAATTAGCATTTAAAAAACCTTTGAAATTCACTGAAAAAACCATAGGTTTCAGACACGTTATAGTTAGAAATTAGCATTTAAAAAACCTTTGAAATTCACTGAAAAAACCATAGGTTTCAGGCACGTTATAGTTAGAAATTAGCATTTAAAAAACCTTAGAAATTCACTGAAAAAACCATAGGTTTTAGGGACAGTTATAGTTAGTTGGACATTTCACTCGTACAAAACCATAGAAATTCCCCGTTATAGTTAGTTCAGCTAACTATAACTCGCGCCCCGCAATGCACTGCTGATGACGTCACATATTACATCACTCATGACATGGTCAGTGACATCACTGATGACATCACTGATGACATCTCAAATGACATCACTGATGACATCACTGATGACATCATCCATGTGATAATTTGATGCATCTTCTCACACCCTAATATAACCTTTGATACACCCACTCTAAATTACAGACTGCCCTTCTCAAAACCATAGACACTCCAACACCAATAACTACATACCCACTCACTGATTCTTAGGTCTACACACACATCCACTCACTCACCCGTACAGTCACTCATACTTACGGTCACTCAGTACAGGACTATCATATGCACTCATACACCTACATAGACACTCACACACCGCCCTCATCCACAGAGGTACTCACACACCTAGTCAGTCATGCAAATAATTAATCACACTGCCATTACTCACCTATACAGTTATACACACACCAGCTCACTTACTCATACAAATACTAGCACATTCTTACGCTCTTATACAATCACTGATACAAGTACACACTCATCCATACAGCCACTCTCACTCTCACAATCACACACTCTCACTTAGAGCCATTTATATACTCCAACACACATATATACTGCCTTTCACATATGTAGTTACTCACACATGTACCACTGAGATATACATTCACTCACTAACACACTCATACACACACTCACCCACCCATACAGTCCATCACTGATGCACTCTTGAAACCATGCACCCAGTGAATCACCCACTCACACATCTATGCACAGAGTCACACACACACACCCACACAAACACTCAGGCACCCATACAGATACTCAGACAACCAATCAATAACCCATGTAGACACTCATGTAGCTATTCACAAACCCATGCAGCCGCTTACACACCAACCGACAGACGGATACAGACATTCACAGAGTTTAGTCACTAACCCATGCATTCAGTAAGATACGTTTAATCACTCACTTATAGAGTCAGTCACGCACCTACTAAATCATCCATTCAGACACTTATACACCCACTCATTCTTCAATACACCTTTCCCAATATATATTAAACATATTTAAACTGTACAGAAACACACAGTCACTGGATGATGTCATCAGTGATGTCATTTGAGATGTCATCAGTGATGTCACTGACCATGTCATGAGTGATGTAATATGTGACGTCATCAGCAGTGCATTGCGGGGGCACGAGTTATACTTAGCTGAACTAACTATAACGGGGGAATTTCTATGGTTTTGTATGAGTGAAATGTCCAACTAACTATAACTGTCCCTAAAACCTATGGTTTTTTCAGTGAATTTCTAAGGTTTTTTAAATGCTAATTTCTAACTATAACGTGCCTGAAACCTATGGCTTTTTTCAGTGAATATATATATGTATATATATATATATATATATATACTATATTATCTACTGGCGGTTGCCAGTAGATAGTTATAGTTAGGACCTATTTTCCATAGGAAATCCGCAACATTCTATTCCCAATAACTTTGGCGCCGGTTGACGAATCTTCGCGAAATTTTCAAAACTTATGGCCCGCTCCGGTCCGCTCCTATCTTGAAAGTTTCGGGGTGATTCGGCAAGCGGGGGCCGAGAAAAAAGGGGGGGTCCCAAAACGTGTTTTCCCCATGCAATTTTCCATAGGAACCTTTAGTCGCAACTACAGCCCGAACTGCTGAACGGAATTACACCAAATTTGGCAAAGAGGTAGCCCTCGGTTCAGAGTCGTGCCTTTTGGTTAAATGGTGTAAATCCGTTCAGTAGTTCCTGAGAAAATCAAAAGTAAAATCACATATATATCTGGGCGGAGCCTAACCACACATGTCATTGTGAGATCTGATTGGCTGTCAGCACTTCATCCTGGAATTGCTGGCAGCCATCTTGAGACCAATATACATGATAGTACCCCATTGAAATGCATTGTAGTGAATCAAAGATTTTGAGGGTTACCAAAAGGAGAACTATAAAGGGTGATAACAGACTTTAGTTACATTAGAATTCATTTGTTGATGGTACCATACTAATTTCAGGAATTGTGGTGTGTTCTAAGGTGATTTTACCCTGTGAAAAACCTTCTGCTGGGATATCATGAATCATGTTTGAGAGAAAACTATTTCCACATGCTTGTCCCATAGAGTTTTGGAAGGTGCTCCAGAAGCTAAAATGAGAGCATATTTTCTGTAAATTCACATTATCTTTCTCAGTCATGTGAGAATGAAGTCTGACATTCTCAGTAAAACATGTACATCCAACAAGGGCAGAGGCTGTCAGTTGATTCCTTTGTGTTCTACTGCAGCTTCCCAGAGTTTTCTAAAGAGCAACTAGAGTGCTAACAGCCTTACTTATGACAAAAGTATGGCACACCTGAAGCCATCTTGATTGGAATAAACTGGTAACACTTAAAACATTTAATTTAAAAAGGAACAAAATGATGGGGTTCATTTTGTCATAGAAATTATGGTTAGTGCTGTAGAAAGAAAAATTAGGACATGTTTCAAGTGTGATCTCAAATATCTTCCTGTTATATTTCAACAGGAGCAGCCTGCCAGTTGATGCCTTTGTGTTCTACTGCAGCTTCCCAGAGTGTTCTAAAGAACAACTAGAGCGCTAACAGCCTTACTTATGACAAAAGTATGGCACACCTGAAGCCATCTTGATTGGAATAAACCGGTAACACTTAAAACATTTAATTTAAAAAGGAACAAAATGAGGGGTTCTTTTTGAAATAGAAATTATGGTTAGTGCTGCAGAAAGAAAAATTAGGGCATGTTTTAAGTGAGATCTCAAATCCTCTTCTATTTCATTAGAAAATTCTGACATGCAGACTGAAACAATCACTTTCAATACCAGCATCAGACTTCCAGTTAACTCCCTGGTGAGCAGTAGCTTTACTACAGTGATCTAATGAACAACTAGAGTGCTAACATTCTGAATTTATGGCAAATGTGAGACACATCTGAATGCCTTCTTGATGGAATCAAAGTAAAAACTGAAAGCATTTCCTACTGAGGAGACTGCAGTAAATGAGGAAATTAGGAAACTTCATAACAAAGAAGTCTTCCAAGATGGCCACCAGAGAAAAAAGAGCCCAAATGTAGCACAAATATTACCCAGATGTAGCCCACATATAGCCCAATGACAAAAGTGTGCAAAACACTTTTTATTTTTAGTTTTTTGCAGTTTTATGTAGTGCAGACTGGTCAGGTATTGGAGCGTTGCATCTTAAAACATGACCCCTTACACTACAAAAACACCACTGCACTACCCTAAACCCTAAAACACTACCCCCAGCACGACCCCCTACACTACACAAGCACCACTGCACTATCCTCAACCCTAAAACACTACCCCCAGCATGACCCCCTACACTACACAAACACCACTGCACTACCCTAAACGCTAAAACACTACCCCCAGCGCGACCCCCTACACTACCCAAACACCACTGCACTAACCTCAATCCTAAAACACTACCCCCAGCACAACCCCCTACACTACCCAAACACCACTGCACTACCCTAAAACATGACCCCCTACACTAAACAAACACCACTGTACTACCCTAAACCCTAAAACACTACCCCCTGCACGACCCCTACACTACACAAACACCACTGCACTACCCTAAACCCTAAAACACTACCCCCAGCACGACCCCTACACTACCCAAGCACCACTGCACTAACCTAAATCCTAAAATACTACCCCCAGCACGACCACCTACACTACCCAAACACCACTGCACTACCCTAAAACATGACCCCTATACTACACAAACACCACTGCACTACCCTAAACCCTAAAACACTACCCCCAGCACGACCCCCTACACTACACAAGCACCACTGCACTACCCTAAACCCTAAAACACTACCCCCAGCATGACCCCCTACACTGCCCGAACACCACTGCACTGCCCTAAACCCTGAAACACCAGCCCCTGCATGACCCCCTACACTGCCCGAACACCACTGCACTGCCCTAAACCCTGAAACACCACCCCAGCACGACCCCCTACACTGCCTGAACACCACTGCACTGCCCTAAACCCTGAAACACCACCCCCTTCACAACCCCCTACACTGCCCGAACACCACTGCAGTGCCCTAAACCCTGAAACACTACCCCCAGCAAGACCCCGTACACTGCCCGAACACCACTGCACTGCCCTAAACCCTGAAACATCACCCCCAGCAAGACCCCCTACACTGCCCGAACACCACTACACTGCCCTAAACCCTGAAACACCACCCCCAGCACGACCCCCTACACTGCCCGAACACCACTGCTCTGCCCAAAACCCTGAAACACCAGCCCCAGCACGACCCCCTACACTGCCCGAACACCACTGCACTGCCCTAAACCCTGAAACACCAGCCCCAGCATGACCCCCTACACTGCCCGAACACCACTGCACTACCCTACACCCTCAAACACCACCCCCAGCACGACCCCTACACTGCCCGAGCACCACTGCACTGCCCTAAACCCTGAAACACCAGCCCCAGCACAACCCCCTACACTGCCCGAACACCACTGCACTGCCCTAAACCCTGAAACACCAGCCCCAGCATGACCGCCTACACTGCCCGAACACCACTGCACTGCCCTAAACCCTGAAACACCAGCCCCAGCACGACCCCCTACACTGCCCGAACACCACTGCATTGCCCTAAACCGTGAAACACCAGCCCCAGCACGACCCCTACACTGCCCGAACACCACTGCACTGCCCTAAACCCTGAAACACCAGCCCCAGCATGACCCCCTACACTGCCCGAACACCACTGCACTGCCCTAAACCCTGAAACACCACCCCGTGCACGACCCCTACACTGCCCGAACACCACTGCACTGCCCTAAACCCTGAAACACCACCCCCAGCACGACCCCCTACACTGCCCGAACACCACTGCACTGCCCTAAACCCTGAAACACCACCCCTGCACGACCCCCTACACTGCCCGAACACTACTGCACTGCCCAAAACCCTGAAACACCATCCCCAGCACGACCCCTACACTGCACGAACACCACTGCACTGCCCTAAACCCTGAAACACTACCCCCAGCAAGACCCCCTACTCTGCCCGAACACCACTGCACTGCCCTAAACCCTGAAACATCACCCCCAGCAAGACCCCCTACACTGCCCGAACACCACTGCCCTAAACCCTGAAACACAACCCCGAACAAGACCCCCTACACTGTCCAAACACCACTGCACTGCCCTAAACCCTGAAACACCAGCCCCAGCACGACCCCCTACACTGCCCGAACACCACTGCACTGCCCTAAACCCTGAATTACCACCCCTGCACGACCCCCTACACTGCCCGAACACAGCTGCACTGCCCTAAACCCTGAAACACCACCCCCAGCACGACCCCCTACACTGCCCGAACACCGCTGCACTGCCCAAAACCCTGAAACATCACCCCCTGCACGCCCCCTACACTGCCCGAACACTACTGCACTGCCCTAAACCCTGAAACACTACTGTAGGAAGGTGGAATCTGACTATATGGTTGCCCCCACTTTTTTTATGGTGTTTTGCTGGTTTATGACTTAGTTGGACTGGGATCCTGCTATTCAGGGCCCCAGTCTATCTGCTTTCTCTGTAAAAGGTTTCCATGTGCCTTAGGCACATCACTGATTGGGATCTGGAGTGCCCTTATAAGTCCCTAGTATATGGTATACTATGTACCAAGGGCATAGGTACCTCAGAGGCCTGCCAGGGGCTGCAGCATGTATTATGCCACCCCTGGAAGGCCATCCAAACTGACACCACAGGTCTGCTACTGCAGCCTGGGTAAGGTGGTGCATGCACCCCTTACTGTGATATAGGTTACCTATATCACTGAAATACATACCCACATATAAACCTATAAGTCACTCCTAAGGCAGGCCTTATCAATCCTAAAGGCAGAGTGCGTGGTTCCTATGTGAGAGGGTGCCCCTGCATGAGCAGGGCCCCTCTGCAGCGTTCGGAGATCATCTCTGATGCTGTTTGTAGTGCAGCCTGACCATATACTCTTAAGCGCATTATATCCTCGCGGTAAAATGCTAACTTTGGAATGGCTGCACCTAAACATGTCGTGTTTGGTGTCAAACATCTTGGAATACTACCCCCGCCAATCCTGGCGGCGGGGTAGCATTCCACCCTTCTAGAGGGAAAGACATGTTAACTCTGGCTTACCCGGTAACTTCTTTCTGAAGCCCTGGCATCACAAAATGGATGCTGCTGCCACAGACACAAGTCTGGCCTCCTGCTGCTGGACGAAACTCCGGCAGGGGAGGCCTGGACAATAGGTTTCCTGTTGCAGGGAGGTGTGACCACCTCCCCAGACAGGATAATGTGTATTGGGGCTGGGTGGGTGCACTCTTAGAGTGCTTTGAAGTCCTGCAC
>CAWUFW010018151.1:0-233348 GCA_963921515.1 Calotriton arnoldi
TAACATTGCTCATGTTCAGGTACAGTACACAGCGGCAGTTCATGATACAGTCACAGGGATCACAGTTCGTCATATATTTTGCATGCATGGAAATACATATGAGTAATTGCAACAATCTTCTATCCCAACCCATCTTGTACGGCTCGAAACCTTTGCCAGGGACCCCACACCTTCCTCCATTTGTTCACACAGCCCCGGGACCTATAGACCGTTTCCTCCGCCCTCTGACACCAATCCAAGTCACAGAGCCACTGATCCCACGAGGGGGGCGCCTGTGCACCCCAGCACCTGGCAATATTGCGTTTAGCCACCCCTGCTGCCAGCCCCAACCAAATCTCGTTATGGCGTGTCCAGTCTGTGGCTCCTTTAATCATGAGCAAGAGCCACTTGGGCTCCAATGGGACCGGGGACCTCACCACCCCCTCCATCGTTTGCGTCACCCTGGTCCAAAACGGAATTATGAGTGGGCAATCCCATAGAATGTGATAGAACGAGCCCTCCCCTTGACAGCCCCTCACACACAAGGGCGATAGGGTCCTACCCCAGGAGAACAGGTGGGTGCGGGGATAATAGACCCTGTGAAGTATTTTTAACTGCACAAGGCGGAATCGCGGCCGGATCGCAACTTCACGTGGGCTCTGCAGGGCGTCCTGCCAGTTGTCGTCGTCTAGTGTCCCAATGTCTCCCTCCCATCTCGCCCGCAGGGGACCAAGGGGGTCCGGCATATTATTAATAAGTTTTCGGTAGATCGTGGACGTGGGTTTCGTTAGAATGGGGTCGAGAAGGAGCCTGTCCTCCATAGGGGAGTACTCCGGGATGGAAGTGCCAGCACGGATGTGGGCTCGCAGTGCATGTACAAGGCGCAGGTAATGGTATTGTTGGGAATCATTAAGTTGGTATTCTTTTTTTAGAGCCGCAAAGGGGACCGGGGCCCCTCCCTTCCACACATCACCAAGATACTCGATGCCGATCAGTTTCCACCCCTATAGCCTGATAGTCCCGCCACCTCCTTTAGCTGGTCGCCCGTCCAAAGCGGGGTCCGTCCCGTTAGGGTGTTCGTCCAGCCCAAGAATTTATTGGCCTCCCTCCAGCAGTGGAGCACCACCTCAGTATGCGCGGGCAGGTCACGACCCCGCCTGCGGGAGTAGAGATATGGCTCGCAGGTTCCCCCAATCATAGCGTACCTATCCATTCTATAAGCCGGCTCCGAGGTCGGCGCGTAAACCCAGTCGTTGACCACCTGCAACTGCGCTGCCCAGTAGTAGAGCTGAACGTCCTGGGAGGGCCAGCCCCCGTCGTACACCCCCTCGTAAGTTTCTGCAGTGCAATCCTCGGGTTGCCGCCGTCCCAGAGTAACGTCCGCAACTCCCGGGAGATCCGCTTGAATGTCGCCATCGGGACCAGGTACGGTGTGTTTTGGAGGATATATAGCAGTCGTGGCAGCGCCAGCATTTTAAAGAGCGCCACGCGCCCCATCAAGGACAAGGGCAGAGACCTCCAATGTCTAATATCCACCCCCAGCCTCATCAGCTGAGGCTCCAGATTACGGGCGAAGAACTCCTCTGTGTCTCTGGTGACGTACACTCCCAAGTACCGGAATCCAGCGGTCTCTAGCGATGCTGGGCAATCCCGCGGGATGCGAGGAGGCGGACCCGACAGGGGATAAACCACCGACTTGGCCCAATTGATCGAATAGCCAGAATAGCTACCGAAAAGGGCGAAGAGGTGGAGAGCCCGCGCCATTGAATGGTAGGGTCTGGCCATATACAGGACAATATCGTCAGCGTATAAAGAAATACGCTCCTCCCATTCATCCGTGAGTGCCAGGCCCCAAAAGCCCTATCTCTTCTGATCCAATGGGCGAGCGGCTCTAGGGCCAGAGCAAACAGGAGCGGGGACAGGGGGCAGCCCTGCCTAGTGCCCCTATACAGGGCGAAAGCCCGGGACATCACCCCATTGACCCTCACCCTTGCCATCGGCTGCGTGTACAGGAGCCTCACCCAGCTACCAAACACTGGGCCCAAGCCCAGTCTATTCAGCACCATAAATAGGTATGGCCATTCGATGCTATCGAAGGCCATTGAGGCGTCCAGCGCCATCAATGCCGTCTGCGCATTTCCCACGTCCTTAGTCATGTGCAGAATACCATAGAGCCTCCGCAGGTTGTGCCGAGTGCTCCTGTGGGGCATAAAACCCGACTGGTCCACATGCACGAGGTCGGGCAGTACGGATAGCAGCCTTGTCGCTAAGGCCTTGGCCAATACCTTCGCCTCCACGTTCAGGAGGGAGATATGCCGATAAGACGAGCAGCAGTCCGCTGGTTTCCCGGCCTTATGAATAACCACAATCGTGGCCTCTCTCTGGTCGGGCGGAAGCACGCCCACCTCCCTTGCCTCAAGGAGCATGCGTCGCATGGGCTCCAGTACCACACTCGCCTGTTTCTTAAAAATTTCAACCGGGAGTCCGTTGGGTCCCTGCGCCTTGCCGGCCTGGAGGGCATTGAGGGCCTCTCCCAGCTCCGCTCCCGTGAGGTCCGCATCCAGACGCTCAGTTTGCTCCTGAGATAGCATAGGCAACGCAAAGTCTCGCAGGAATTCCTCGCAGTCTCTCTCAGTTCTAGTGCACACTGGGGTATATACTCCTTCATAGTAGGACGCAAAAGCCTCCGCAATGGTCGCGCTCGTGGAGGCCAGGGCCCCAGAACCATCCCGCACCTCCGTAACCCAAGAACGCTCCCTGTCACGACGCTCCAGCCACGCAAGAAGCTTCATACTCTTGTCCCCTGCGTCATATATCCGATGCTGCGTGGCGAGGGAGTAGGCGCGTGCCTCACCCTCCGCTAACGAGCGAAGTTCCCTGTGTTTCATGGCCAGAACATGGTTGCGCTCCGGCGAGGGCGACGCACTGGCCTCTCGCTCCAGAGACTCAATTTCACGCTCCAACTGTTGAATCTGCAGCGATTCCTCTTTCTTCTGGGCACCGATCAAAGCCTGGGCCTGTCCCCTCAGGACCGCCTTGTATGCCTCCCACAACGTTAGCTGGGAGGTGACTGACCCCTGATTCTCGGAGAAATAATTTTCGGAGCCCTCCCGAAGCTTATCAGTAATCGAAGTGTCTTTTAACCGCCATGGATCTATTCGCGGGAATGCGGCCCTGTCTACCACCGTCCCCCTAAGGAGAACACCCACCGGTGAGTGGTCCGATATGCCGCGCGCCATAATACACGGGTCCACAAAATCTCCCAACTGATCCCCCGCGTGAAAATATAGTCCAACCTCGAGAAGGAGCCATGTCTGGCCGAATAAAAGGTGTAGAGTCTACGGGCTGGGAACCGTGTTCGCCATATATCGCAAAGACCCATTGCGTCCGTGAAGCCCCGCAGGCCCATCTCCACTCCGCTGGCCCGTCTGTCGCCTGACCGATCCAATTCGACGGTCATTACCGCGTTAGTGTCTCCCCCCAGGACCAGAGTGCCGTTGGGGAGGTTCGCCAAATGTGTCCCCAATTTCTTGTAGAGTGTGGCATGCAGGCCGGGCGGGATATAACATGAGCATAGGAGCACCGTATGTCCTTCCCATCTCACCGTCACCGCCGCGAAGCACCCAGCGCCTTCTGTCCAGGAATCAAATACGGTTACTGGCAGGCTCCTGCGGACTAGTATTCCCACCCCCCTCGAGCCGGACGTGAATCCAGAGTGGGCTACCATCTTGTACCCGAACCTATCTAAGGCCCTGCAATTATTACCCCGGAGGTGGGTTTCCTGCAAGAGCACCACATCTGGGGAATGGCGTTTCAGGTGCTGCAATACCAACATTCTCTTAATCTTGTTGCCCATCCCATTGACATTCCATGTCCATATTTTGATCTTAGCCTGATCCCCCATCCCCACTGTGAGTCCACAACCTCGACGGATTTCCACCCTGCCACTGCGTAGTGCCCCCACAATACAACAGCATTGAAAGAAGTATATTGACATGAGCTAAACTTAAACTTCCCATCAACCCAATCCCACCCCCCATTCCGCCCCCCTCCCTGCCTCCCTGCTAAGTGGGCCCCCAACCCCCACCTTAAAAACTTGCAGAGTGCCTGTCGCCCAAATAATCCCATTTCAACTAAATGAGGGAACGTAAGCCCACAACTCGCAGAAACTGGCACAACTGACTGTCGGATTCCCACCCCTTAAGCGAAAAACTAGCACACACCCTCCCCCCCTCCCCCAAACCCCAGCGGGCCAATGCCTAGAACCCTTTGGACGAGCAGTCCACATCAGCCAGCGCGGCTACTTACAGTCTCGGAGATGTTCAAAATGTTTATGCAGCGTGGCTAGTGGCCCCCAACTCACCAGGGCCCAAGAGGCGCGCGCCTTTACCCGCCCCACCCATATGTAGCCCTCAGTGCGGCCTATGTCACCATCAGTCCTCCGGTGGCGGGCGTTCACGCTCCTGGCTCTCTCGGGTTGGTGCTATGTCCGTCCCAGCCGCACGAGAGGTGTCGTTGGAGGTCCGGCGCCGCGCTCCACCCTGGCGGCCCACGGTCCGCCATCCCTCTATCCAGTCGCTCGCCTCCGCCGGAGAATCGAAAAAGTACACCTTTTCTCCATCCAGGATCTTGAGCCGTGCAGGGAAAAGCATCATATACCGCACACCCTGGTCCCTAAGGGCTCGCTTGACGCCCTCAAAGGACCTACGCTGGCGCTGGACCTGTAAAGTAAAGTCTGGGAAAAAACGGATCGTTGCGTTCTCTAGTCGCAGGTCCCCAGTGGTACGTGAGGCCTGTAGGATGGCATCCCGGTCCCGATAGTTCAGGAACCGGGCTATGATGGTGCGCGGAGGGGCCCCAGGCTTGGGCCTCCCCCCCAATGCGCGGTGGGCTCTTTCAACGGAGAAAAATTTTGAGAGACGCTTCGGCTTAAGGTGTTGCAGTATCAGTTCCTCTACGAAACAATCCATGGACGGCCCTTCCAATCCCTCCGGCACCCCTACTATGCGGACGTTGTTGCGTCGCACCCGGCCTTCCTGATCCTCCAGGCGGGCTACGACGTCGCCCTGGGCCTTCACTAGCGTGGCAACCTGCTCTTCAAGCTTCTTTGTTCTGGCTTGCAGATTCCCGATGCCACTCTCCGTCTCGGCCACCCTGCCCGACATGTTCCGAAAGTCAGCACGGAGGAGGTTAACCTCCTCAGTGACCGAGTCAAGTTTGGGCTCCATGGTGCCACGCATGTCTTTGATGGCTTGCATGATGTCTCTGAGTGACGGGTCTGATCCTCCGTCCGCGTCGTCACCCTGTTGTCCCCCATCACGGAGGCCCTCTCCCTTCCCCGTGGCCACCGTGTACTTGTCGATCTGGTTGGCTTGGTTCGGAAGGGGCAGCTTATGCCGGCCCATGGCCGTAGACGAGGCCGTGGTGGGAGGGCGCACACGCCGGGCCCCCTGCCTGTGCCGCAGCCGTCCAACCGCAGGCCGGAGGAACCGTTCAGTCCACTCCCGGTCTCCCGCCACACCAGCCGTGGGGGACACCACCGCACACCCTTGCTCTGGTCACACGCCGGCCGGCTCAGCAGGCCCTACTGCCACCGGCCACGCAGCAAGCTTCCGATCACTCGCTCCGGCTGCAGCGGGGAGCCAGGGGTAGGCAGACGAGTTCGCACCCCAGCACCTCACGGGCCCCTCAATGCTGGTCCGGGCCTCCCACCACAATGAACGAGTCCCAGAGTACGCGGGGCACAGACCCCGGATTTATCCTAGCTCGGCCCTCCGGTGGGAGGCAGCAACGCTCAGCAGGCCCTGCTCGCTCTCACGGGCCCCACCAATGCGGTCAAGTCCCCGGATCTCAGGCTCTCTTCGCCGCTTCCCCAGCCTCCGGAGCTTTGTGCTGTCTATCAAGCGCGCCCAGCGCGGTCCCCCGCTACAACAGCGGGACCGCTCGTAGCGTCTATGTGCCTGCACTGCAAGCTCACCACCGGGCCCCAAGCTGGTCAAGCGACGCTCCCAGGGCACTTCCGCACCCACCTCTGTGTCGGCCGCCAATCTCCTCCGGCCGCCTCTCAGCCGCTCGTGTGCGCACCACTCCCGGGCTCCGCCACAGCCCGAGCACCTCCCGCTGATAAGTCCGGCTCCGGCGCGCGTCTCAGGGCCTTCCACTTCAGGCCGAGCTCTCGTACGCCATCAGCGCCATTTTCTCCCTTACGGGCGCTGAGCCCCGAGTTTTGCCCCACCGGCTCGGAGGCCTCTCTCGTCCTCGCTGTCGCCACGTTGAGACCTGCAAGCGGCTCACCGCCGGTCAGCTCCGCTGTCTGCGTCACCCTATGGCCGGATTATAACGGATATGGGGTGATTTTGCGTTATCAGCTCACTCAGTATGCGGCCATCTTCCTCGGCTGCAGGCCACGCCCCCACGTAGCTGTAGTTTTTGAACCCTAGCTCTGCCGGCACTTAGGGAAACCTAGCAAACCTATACATTTTTGAAAAGTAGACACCCAGGGGAATCCAGGATGGGGTGACTTGACTGGCTCTCACCAGGTTCTGTTACCCAGAATCCCTTGCAAACCTTACAAATTGGCAAAAAAACACATTTTCCTCACTTTTCTGTGGTGGAAAGTTCTGGAATCTGCGTGGATCCACAAAATTCCACCCACCCGCGTTCCCCAATGTCTTCCCAAAAAAATGGTACCTCACTTGTGTGGGTAGGCAGCTAGTGCCCGCGACAGGAAGCAGCGCAAAGCGCAACGTGGACACACCACATTTTCACAGTGAAAAATGACCCTTTTTGTAAAGTTCCTAGCTGTCGGTTTTGAACTCTAGCTCTGCCGGCACTTTGGGAAACCTAGCAAACCTATACATTTTTGAAAAGTAGACACCCAGGGGAATCCAGGATGGGGTGACTTGACTGGCTCTCACCAGGTTCTGTTACCCAGAATCCCTTGCAAACCTTAAATTGGCAAAAAAACACATTTTCCTCACTTTTCTGTGGTGGAAAGTTCTGGAATCTGCGTGGATCCACAAAATTCCACCCACCCCGCGTTCCCCAAGGTCTTCCCAAAAAAATGGTACCTCACTTGTGTGGGTAGGCCTAGTGCCCGCGAGCAGGAAGCAGCGCACAAAGCGCAAGCGTGGACACACCACATTTTCACAGTGAAAAATGACCCTTTTTTTGCAAAGTGCCTAGCTGTCGTTTTTGAACCCTAGCTCCTGCCGGCACTTTGGGAAACCTAGCAAACCTATACATTTTTGAAAAGTAGACACCCAGGGGAATCCAGGATGGGGTGACTTGACTGGCTCTCACCAGGTTCTGTTACCCAGAATCCTTGCAAACCTAAAAAATTGGCAAAAAAACAAATTTTCCTCACTTTTCTGTGGTAGAAAGTTCTGGAATCTGCGTGGATCCACAAAATTCCACCCACCAGGCGTTCCCCAAGGTCTTCCGAAAAAATGGTACCTCACGTGTGTGGGTAGGCCTAGTGCCCGCGACAGGAAGCAGGGCAAAACGCAACGTGGACGCACCACATTTTCACAGTGAAAAATGACCCTTTTTTTGCAAAGTGCCTAGCTGTAGTTTTTGAACCCTAGCTCTGCCGGCACTTTGGGAAACCTAGCAAACCTATACATTTTTGAAAAGTAGACACCCAGGGAATCCAGGATGGGGTGACTTGACTGGCTCTCACCAGGTTCTGTTACCCAGAATCCCTTGCAAACCTAAAAATTGGCAAAAAAAAACACATTTTCCTCACTTTTCTGTGGTGGAAAGTTCTGGAATCTGCGTGGATCCACAAGATTCCACCCACCCCGTGTTCCCCAAGGTCTTCCAAAAAAAATGGTGCCTCACTTGTGTGGGTAGGCCTAGTGCCCGCGACAGGAAGCAGCGCAAACACGCAACATGGGCGCACCACATTTTCACAGTGAAAAATGACCCTTTTTTTGCAGAGTGCCTAGCTGTAGTTTTTAACCCTAGCTCTGCCGGCACCTAGAGTAAACCTACCAAACCCACACTTTTCTGAAAAGTAGACACCCTGGGGATTCAGGAGGTATGGCTTGCGTGGATCCCCCAACGTTTTCTTACCCAGAATCCCCTGCAAACCTGAACTTTGCTGAAAAAAATCCCTTTTTCACACATTTTGTCAATGGTAAAGTTGTGGCATCCCGGGCTGACACAAATTCCCTGACCAGCGTCCCCCAGGTCTCCCGATAAAAATGGTGCTGCTCGGGTGGAGGGCCCAAGTACCGCTGACAGGCAAGGTTTCACAACGTATTGAGGCAACCTCAAAATGGCCTATCATAAAACGACCTGGTTTAGTAAGGGGGGTCCCATGACATTTTAGCCCGAGGCTCGGCGGCCACCTAGGAAACCTGCAAACCCACACATTCTGAAAAGTAGACACCGGGGGATTCCAGGGAGGTATGGCTTAGTGGATCCCCAACGTCTTCTTGTCAGAATCCCTACAAACCTGACATTTGCTGAAAAATCTTTTTTCACACATTTTTGTGTGGCAAAGTTGTGGCATCACCGGCTGACACAAATTTCCTACCACCCAGCGTCCCCCCAGGTCTCCCGATAAAAATGGTGCCTCACTCGGGTGGGAGGCCCAAGTACCAGCGACAGGCAAGGGCCTGCAACGTATTGAGGCGACATTAAAATTGCCTATCACAAATATGTTGTGGGCCCTTGCCTGTCGCGGGTACTTGGGCCTCCCACCCGAGTGAGGCACCATTTTGTATCGGGAGACCTGGGGAACGCTGGGTGGTAGGAAATTTGTGTCAGCCCGGTGATGCCACAACTTTCCCACACAAAAATTTCTGAAAAAAGTGATTTTTTCAGCTAAAATGTCGAGGTTTGCAGGGGATTCTGGGTAAGGAAACGTTGGGGGATCCACGCAAGCCATACCTCCTGGAAGCCCCCGGGTGTCTACTTTTCAGAAATGTGTGGGTTTGGTGGGTTTCCTAGATGGCCGCCGAGCACGGGCCAAAACGCCATGGGACCCCCTTGCAAAACCAGGTGGTTCTGTGGATAGGCCATTTTGAGGTCGCCTCACTACGTTGTGGGCCCTTGCCTGTTGCGGGTACTTGGGCCTCCCACCCGAGTGAGGCACCATTTTTATCGGGAGACCTGAGGGAACGCTGGGTGGTAGGAAATTTGTGTCAGCCCGGTGATGCCACACTTTCCACACAAAAATGTGTGAAAAAGTGATTTTTTCAGCTAAAATGTCAGGTTTGCAGGGGATTCTGGGTAAGAAACGTTGGGGGATCCACGCAAGCCATACCTCCCTGGAAGCCCCCGGGTGTCTACTTTTCAGAAATGTGTGGGTTTGGTAGGTTTCCCTAGGTGGCCGCCGAGCACCGGGCCAAACGCCATGGTGACCCCCCTTGCAAAACCAGGTGGTTTTGAGATAGGCCATTTTGAGGTCGCCTCACTACGTTTTGGGCCCTTGCCTGTCGCGGGTACTTGGGCCTCCCACACGAGTGAGGCACCATTTTCATCGGGAGACCTGGGGGAACGCTGGGTGGTAGGAAATTTGTGTGAGCCCGGTGATGCCACAGCTTACCACACAAAAATGTGTGAAAAAAGTGATTTTTTCAGCTAAAATGTCAGGTTTGCAGGGGATTCTGGGTAAGGAAACGTTGGGGGATCCACGCAAGCCATACCTCCCTGGAAGCCCCCGGGTGTCTACTTTTCAGAAATGTGTGGGTTTGGTAGGTTTCCCTAGGTGGCCGCCGAGCACGGGGCCAAAGACTCATGGTGACCCCCCTTGCAAAACCAGGTGGTTTTGTGATAGGCAATTTTGAGGTTGCCTCACTATGTTGTGGGCCCTTGCCTGTCGCGGGTACTTGGGCCTCCCACCCGAGTGAGGCACCATTTTTATCGGGAGACCTGGGGGAATGCTGGGTGGTAGGAAATTTGTGTGAGCCCGTGATGCCACAACTTTCCCACACAAAAATTTCTGAAAAAAGTGATTTTTCAGCTAAAAT
The DNA here is from genome assembly GCA_963921515.1 of Calotriton arnoldi. Taxonomy (NCBI): domain Eukaryota; kingdom Metazoa; phylum Chordata; class Amphibia; order Caudata; family Salamandridae; genus Calotriton; species Calotriton arnoldi. Next base: position 9,960 of record CAWUFW010018151.1, read on the forward strand.
TGTCAGGTTTGCAGGGCATTCTGGGTAAGGAAACGTTGGGGGATCCACGCAAGCCATACCTCCTGGAATCCCCGGGTGTCTACTTTTCAGAAATGTGTGGGTTTGGTAGGTTTCCCTAGGTGGCCGCCGAGCCCGGGCCAAAACCCAGGTGACCCCCTTGCAAAACCAGGTCATTTTGAGATAATGTGTTGTTTATTTCTGCAGCGTGAAAATTTTGGCACAATATTGCAAGGAAAATGTGACAGACATTTTGAGGTTTGCAGGACATTGTCGGTACCATAACTTGTTGGGATCCACAATAGAGATATCACCATGTACTCCCATGGGTGTTTCGTTTACGACAATATCTACAGTTGGTAGGTTATTCTTAGACGGAATGTACACCTTGGCAGACAGACTAAAAAGACAAAGATTACTGCACAGCCATCTATTCCTCAAGCACACACACATACTGGTTGGATTTGGCACGAGGGCAAGTGATGGTTCAGTATATACAATTTTATTAACAAGAGATTTCACAAAATGAAATGCACTGTCAATAATTGAAAGGACAAAAAACTGAACCAGTGACTCGCAGCTCGTGAGCTGTAAAGCCACGTCAAGGCCCCAACCGCTTTACAGGCCATTCACACACCTTTCATATGTGATACACACAAGACCATTCACACCACCAGGCACGAAACAAACACATTACAACATTCACAAAAAGGGACAAGGTACACCCTGCTTGAGAAAGACAAAAAAAAATATTACTGCACAGCCATCTAATCCTCAAGCACACACACATACTGGTTGGATTTGGCACGAGGGTGAGTGATGGTTCAGTATATACAATTGTATTAACAAGTGATTTCACAAAAATGAAATGCACTGTTAATAATTGAAAGGACGAGAAACTGAACCATTGACTCACAGCTCGTGCGCTGTAAAGCCACGACAAGGCACCAACCTCTTTACAGGCCATTCATACACCTTTCATACGTGTGACAAATACAAAACCATTCACACCACCAGCCGCGGGCCCATCACATTACAACACTCACACCAGCAGACAGCGCCATTCAAGGGCCCATCACTTTCACACGCCCACATTCCTAACACAGCAACCACACAAGCTGATGGATTGCGTGGAGTGTCGCTCGGCTAGCAGTGTGTGTAGTGACCAGCAGCAAGTCACTACTCGCACACTGCCAGCCGAGCGCCAGTCCACGCACACCGCCAGCCAAGCGCCACTCCATGCACACCGCCAGCCAAGCGCCACTCCACGCACACCGCCAGCCAAGCGCCACTCCATGCACACCGCCAGCCTAGCGCCACTCCACGCACACCGCCAGCCAAGCGCCACTCCACGCACACCGCCAGCCAAGCGCCACTCCACGCACACCGCCAGCCAAGAGCCACTCCACGCACACCGCCAGCCAAGCGCCACTCCACGCACACCGCCAGCCAAGCGCCACTCCACGCACACCGCCAGCCAAGCACCAGCCTACACACACCACCATCACATTTAGGGTTTTTATACAAAAAGAAAACACAAACAAATTGCAAATAGATACAAATCTACTAACACAAAATCAGAAACTAAATACATTGCACTAATGCCAACCTTGAAACAGAACAACAATTCTTAAACATTACAGACCAGGCAGTTCACTTTACCACTCATGGTTGCTCCCAATAATTCTTTTGCTTGTGGTACGCTCTATAACAAGCAGGCACACACAGCCCAGGGTTAGAAGGACACTCAGGGCAGTACATACAAGTCTCCTTCCGCGTACCTCTTCGCCAACAGACTCTACATCTCCTAGTGGGAAAGTCTTTTGAGGGTGTAGGAGGAATGTGATCAGGAAAGTGGCGATCTTTCAATCGAGCCACATCCTCCACCACTCCAACTCTAGGAACACTTGCCTGTTCCACAACAACAAGGCTGCCTATGACAGACTGCTGAAACTGAACAAAAGTCAACTTTGACGCAGGAGAACACTCCTTGAACACAACAAAAGTATTGAAAGTTGCTAAATTGAAGAGATGGATGGCCAACTTCTTATACCAAATGTAAGCCTTACGAATAGCAGTGTAAGGTTCCAACCTCTGATCTACTCTATCAACACCACCCATGTGCTTATTGTAGTCTAAAATGCACACAGGTTTGCGCACTTCAGCAATCTGACCCCAAACAGCCACAGGTGAAGTACTCTCATCATGGATGGTAGTCAGCATGTACACATCCCTCCTGTCCACAAATTTCACAGCTAGCAGTTCCTCACTACGCAAGGCACTGCACTGTCCCCTCTGAAGTTTTTGCAAACAAGCTCTTTTGGATAACCTTTACGGTTAGAGCGGATTGTGCCACAAGCAAAAGTGTCCACTTTGAACAATTCCTTAAACAATTGCACAGCAGTGTAGAAGTTATCAAGGTACAAATGGTGGCCTCTGTTAAACAGTCCTCTAGCAAGATCCCACACAATTTTCTCTGAAACTCCAAAAGTGGACGGACAACCAGGGGGTCAATAGTGGAATCCCTACCAGTGTACACACGCAAATTAAAAACATATCCTGTCCTACTCTCAGACAACATATACAGCTTAATTCCATAGCGTGCCCTCTTGCTAGGAATGTACTGCCTAAAAACCAAAGCGGCCCTTGAACAGGACCAAAGACTCATCAATAGATATTTCTTTCCCTGGAGTATAGATCTCTGAAAATCGATCTACAAAGTGATCAAGAACAGGCCGAATCTTAAAAAGACGGTCACATTGAGGGTGATCTCGTGGCAACGCCAAACCATTATCAACAAAATGCAGCATCCGAAGCAAAAGTAAATACCGATCACGAGTCATAACTGCAGGAAATATGGCCGTTGCCATCAAGGGACTGGTAGACCAATATGAACCCATGGACGGCTTCCTTATCAAACCCATCAAAAAAGTCAAACCCAAAAACTTCTTCATCTCTTCCAGATTTGTGGGACTCCACCGGGTAGCTCTAGAATGGGGCCTAAGTCTGGCACTGTTGTCCCTCAAAAACTGTTCAGCATACAAATTAGTCTGCTCAACAATCTCACCCAAAAATACATCATCCATAAACAACTGAAAATACTGTATAGGCAAATAATGTTCACAATCCACTCTACACCCTGCATAACCACTAAAGGCAGGCAACACCGGCTGCACCATGTTTGGATCAACCCAGAGTCCAGCACTTCCAGTAGGAAGCCTAGCAGCCCCAGGCTGCAATCCAGATGCCTCTTGCACCATCGGCACAGTAGTATCCTCCTCCAAAAACAGGCACTTCATCTGCACTGAGAGTACCTTCATCATCCGATGATTCCATGTGGAGAGAAAACTCACTGCCTGAATCTTCCCCTCCCTCCTCTCCCTCAGACGCACTGTCAGTCTCATAATCCTGCTCAGAGGAAGATTCAAGAAGCAAACCAACCACCTGCTGAGCAGTAATTCTACTGGCTAGCCATAATGCTTACTAATAAAGGTTTCTTGTCAAACAAGTCAACAACAACAAACCCTTTGTAAAAAGAAATAAACAAAATGTAGCTTTATCACAAAGACCTATATACTCCAACACTATACCACTCACGTGACAGAAGCAGCTAGACTCACCACCACCTACTCTGCACAGACACAGTAAGGATCAACAATATCCCACTAAAAAGAAGTAAAAAAATTACACATAAGACAATGCAAAACATCGCAAAGAATTTCATGCTCTGAACACTAACAAATATGCTGCCATTATGACACCACTTACAAAAAAAATTCATTCATGCATGACAATAATACTCATTTGGAGTACACACAACAAAAATATTTTTCTTAACAAATAAATGCAATTACGCAAAACTGCAGAACAACCACTGCCGAAACCGCAAACAGGAATCAAAAGCTTTACACTAGAATAAAAAGGAGAAAAAAAACATTACAATCACATATGCAAATAATGCACCAGTCCACACACAATCCACCAGCCAAGCTAAGGGTAGGTGGGCCAAAGAGTATAAATAAAATATTCACCCCCCGTAAAGGAGAGCAACCCTTGCCCTTTTGGCCACTCCCCAACACAAAAATTAAAAAACCCTGGTGTCTAGTGACTTCTGACCTCCTTGGGGGCAGATGGGCCTAAAAACATACTGCTATTCTGCCACCCAAGGGGTCACTCTCCACAAATAAATGCCTGGTGGACTAGTGGGAAGATACCTTTATCTTCCGCACACGATCTCTCACTACTCAACTCTACTCTCAACTCTATTCACAACTGAATGTTAGCTCACTAACTCATTCTGAATCCCGCCAAAACTGAATTCCTCCTCCTCTCTACCTCTCTCTCACCTCCTCCTGTTCAATCTTGGATGGATCAGCTGAACCTACTCAACAACAAACCCATCAATGTCGACAGCGCTAAATCCCTAGGTGTCATTCTTGACAAAAGACTCAACCTAATCTCCCACATCAACTCTATTGCTAAGAACGCACGTTACCAGTTGCGCCTTCTATGGGGATCCGTCGGTTCTTCCCGGAGAAAGACTTAAAAACCTTGGTACAATCTCTGGTTCTCTCAAGACTGGATTATTGCAATTCTCTTCTGACGGGCCTACCCAAATCCCACCTCTCCCCTCTCAAATCCATCCTCCATTCAGCAGCTCGCTTCATTTCAGGGTCTAAGCAGGCGACCACGTCACTCCTATCCTGTCCTCTCTTCGATGGCTTCCGATCGAGGCAAGATCTATTTACAAAACTGCCTGCATCACACACAAAGCCTTACACACGTCCTCCTCGTTACCTGGCGAATAAATTGAAATTGTCCGGTGGCTCTCGCCCTTCTCGCAATGCGAAAAGCTTCTGCTTGAGCCCCCCGTCTTCAAAAGGGAAAGATCGATGGCGCAATCCTTCTCAGGCAATGCGGTGAGAATCTGGAACTTCGCTTCCCCATTGCTCCGTGCCACCTCCTCTACCCGGATCTTCTAAGCTGACCTCAAATCTCTTCTCTTCCAAAGACACTTTCAGAACTAATACTTTCACTCTCAGCCCCTCTAGGAAGTTACGCTCTTCATTGTAAATTTGTACTTTTTCCTGTACATTCCTCACCCTTGCGTGCTGTGCTGGATTTGTGTACCCTTCATTTAATTCACAGCCCTCTCTACTCCCTCAAGGAAGTTCTTCCACTATAGGAAATTCTGTACTCCATGCCTATAGAAGTGCCTTCCCAGTGTGTTCTGCCACTTATTGCAGTATTATACCTCTATTTGTATTTTGTATCTCATGTATCATGCACAATTGTCACTTTTTCCTCATGTAATGTAACGCTTGCTTTTGTATTATGCTCACTTGTAACCTTCTCATCCATGTAATGTTACTGTTCCTATTGTGAAGCGCTCTCACACCTTCGGGTAAAGCCCACGCTATATAAATAAAACTGCCCCCAGGAGGCAGAGCACCAAAAACATAAGGCCCCAAAAGGGGAGCGACCCTTGCCCAAGGGGCCGCTCCCCAAAACAGTATTTCCATTTTTTTTTAAAATTCCCTGGCGTCTAGTGGGCATTCCTGCTGCACGATCGCATGATCGTGCAGCAGGAATGCTCATAGAGGCATCGAGGGAAAGGAAGGGTTTTCCTTTCCTCGATGCCTCTTCTGTTTCAAATCCCCCTCCCCGGAGCCAAAACTAACCTTATTCCCCAACGCGCTGGAAGCAAATGGCTTCCAGCGTGCGAGGAACAAAGGAAGCCCTCAATGACGTCAGCGCGCCTCGCGTGCTGGCGTCATCGAGGGGCGGTGGGGGAGGCAAGGGAAGCCCTTCCCTGCCTTCCCCAAAACCAGAGCGATCGGAGTTCACACGGGGAGCGCCAGCGCTTCCCCGTGGGTGTCCTATGACGAGCTGGACTCGTCATGAGCACACGACCACTGTGTGCCATGACGAGTCCAGCTCATCATGAGCATCGAAGGGGTTAAAGAAAGAGTGTACTTCTGCTCCTGTCCTTATACATCCTGATCCTACTCTCCCTTTCCTTGTGGAAGCAGACGCTTCTCAATATGCAGTAGGAGGGGTTCTATCTCAGAGAGATGTCAATGGTCAGATGCATCCTATTGCCTTCTTTTGAAACAAACTATTACCAGCTGAACAAAATTATACTGTTGCAGAGAGAGAACTGTTGGCTATCAGGAAGGCATTCCAAGAATGGAGGCATTATCTCTGGGGAGCGAGACATCCCATCACTATCTATTCAGACCACAAGAATCTAGAATTCTTCCATACAGCTAGAGCATTGACCCCCAGGCAGATGCGTTGGGTATCCTTCTTTAATGAGTTTGATTTCGTGATCACCTACCGGCCATCAGCACAACAAGTAAAAGCTGACGCCTTATCACGCTTATGTGTATCACTCCTGCATAAAAGAGGAGATCCCGATCTAGAAGCATTCATACCCCCTGGTAGGATTCTAGGATGTGTTTCGTTTGATCAATTCTGTAAAGAATTGGAAAAAACATTAACAGAAATCGACATGACACCATGGTTGGAACAACCTAATTGCCATATGACAGAGGGTTTGCTTTATCACGGTGACCAGTTGTAAATACCAGACAAATTACGGGATCAGGTACTCCAGTGGGTGCACTCCTTCGCTTTGGTGAGCCACCCGGGCATACAGAAAACCACTGATATCTGTAGTAGATGGTTTTGGTGGGAAAACATGGTGAAATATATACAGCTGTATGTTTCCTCTTGTCCTATATGCGCCACACAGAAAACCCCTCGCACTACACCAGATGGGTTGTTACAGCCTCTTCCAGTTCCCCCTTATCCATGGCATACAGTGAGTTTGGATTTTATCACAGATCTCCCCCCAGAAGAAGGACTCACCACGATTCTTGTTATAGTAGACTCCTTTACCAAAGTAGCACATTTTGTGCCCCTTCCCAAGGTTCCTAATGCTAGTGAGCTGGTGTCTATCTTCATACAAAACGTGATCCGTTTGCACAGAATTCCTTCAGTTCTGGTGTCCGACAGAGGTCCCCAATTTGTTTCTAAATTCTGGCAAGAGATAGGCTCCGCTTTACAGATGGACCTCCGTCTGTCCTCTGCTTATCATCCACAAACGGATGGACAGACGGAGAGGGTGAACCAGACCATGGAACAGTATCTACGCTGTTTGTTGGCTACCTTAACGAGTAATTGGGTAAAAGCATTGCCAGTAGCGGAATTTGCGTGTAATAATAGTATTCACTTTGCCTTAGGCATGTCACTCTTCTATTGTGCAATGGGCTTTCATCCCAGGACCGTACCCTTGCAACCGACTCTTAAAGTCCCTGCAGTAGACTCCCTATGTAACAATCTAAAAGAAATATGGAAAGCTGCTCGTACTCAATTACAGGTGACCAAAGTAAATATGAAAAAAGCCGCTGATAAACATAGGCGCCCTGCTCCGTGTTATGCTACAGGAGACAAAGTCTGGCTGGCCACAAAACACCTGAGATTAGCAGGGCCAAAAAAGTTACAACAACGTTTTGTAGGTCCATTTGAGATAAAACAAGTTATTAACCCAGTGGCCATGAAACTAGAATTACCCGAGGAGTATCGTATCCATCCTGTGTTCCATACGTCCCTTCTCAAACCCTTTGTTCCCTCCACACATCCCGTAATACCACCCCCTCTGTTAATGGTTGATAATCAAGAAGAGTATGAGGTGAATCGTATCATGGATTCACGTAGGCGAAGTGGGAAACTGTATTACCTAGTGGATTGGAAGGGATACCCTCCTGAGGAGCGAACATGGGAACCTGACGCTTTTGTCTATGCACCCCTATTGGTGTGGAGGTTCCACGCTTGTAACCCCACGAAGCCTCGCCCTGTTAAAAGAGCCTTAAGGGGGAGGTAATGTTACCACTTTTCCATTTCTCATGTTTGACTCCTGCTACTATCATCTGTCTTTTAACTTTTTCCTTTCCTGTCCACCGGCATTGGTCAAAGCACGTCAGGTGGTAAGGGGAGGTGGCTATATAAGAGCCTCCCCTACCTGACAAAGGTGGTTGGCTTTACTGTTCCAGCTTGTCAACCACGAGAGGATGCAGGTGCGTGCCTCTCCCTTCCGGCTATCTCAGAATCATTCCGGAGAGGACGCAGGAGCGTGCCTCTCTTCCTATTCAGAGAGTGTTCCTCAGCGCGATAGGAGCCGCGAGTGTTATCTCGGCAGGAACCGCGAGTTTTCCTTTATCGCGGCAGGAGCCGCGAGTGTTCTTTAACGCAGCAGGAGCTGCGTACATCCTCTTGTAAGCAGCAGGAGCCGCCTAAACTTTTCCCGGTGCGGCGGAAGCCACAAACAACGTCCTAAACAGCCGGAGCCGCCTAACATTTCCCAGTGCGGCAGAAGCCGCAAACAACGTCCTAAACGGCCGGAGCCGCCTTTATCTTTTCCCGAACGCGGTAGAAGCCGCAGGTCAACTATAATCGCGGCAGGAGCCGCTAGACATTTTCCACAGCAGCAGGAGCCGCCCTCACTTTTCTTTACCAGCGGCAGGAGCCGCTAGAACTATCCCTTAATGCGGCAGAAGCCGCTAATCAATTTCCGCCACGGCAGGAACCGCCTAAACTTTTCGTTAACACAGCAGGAGCCACTAGTGTTTTTTCCCTGACCCCAACAGCGAATTCCATCGACGGTCATCTCCCCTTTCACTGAGGCGCACGGCAGGAGCCGGCAGCACCGCCTCCAACGCGAATAAGGGATATTCTTTTGCTTCTGTTCCCGAGGGCTGGAAAGAGAATCTTAAGGAGTTGCCAGCGCTTTGTTCCGCATAACTATCTGATTTGGAGTACTTTTCCTTTTCCAAAAATCCTGCCATCCCTCCTGCGCAGTTCCCATCAAGAATACTTAGAGCCTCTGGACCGATTTCCTCTCTGCTCCACTGGATTGTGTTAAACGTTGCCATGCTATGTCAACCATGGTGAGTGTGTGTTCCTTTTCTTCTTCCTTTTTTGGAGTGTATGTCCCGCACCTCTTTGGTTCTCACCTTTAAAGTCCGTCTATCTTTTCTGTCTTGCAGACCTAGGACAGTTCTTACCTTCTCTGGGACCACCCTACAGACGCTGTCTGTGTCCCTTCTACCTGATCACACCGTGATCCGACTTCACGTCTAGTATCTTCCTTCATTCCCAGCCCACCAGGGGTGGTGTGTTTATCTTCCCTTTCCCCTTGGGACCAATCGCCCATACTGTAGTAGTTAGTGTGGAGGATTTGGTCCAGAGGTGAGAGGGGTGGCTCTCTTCGTTCCTGCGGTTCCTGGTGTTCAGGTGAGTGGGGGTTGTGACATTCAGGACGCAACGGTGCCGGAGCAAACACAATCGCATTATGATACTCGGAAAGGAGCGCCTTTCCTATAGCGTTGTTGTCACGCTCATATCTTTGCATAACTTCAACACAGCGCTCTTTGGTCTTGCACCTCTGAGAAATAGTGCAAGTCTAAATCAACCAGATGGTGCCCATCTCTTTCCAAGCTCAGCAAATGGGCATTAGGTCTTGGGACATTTTCTAGCACGAGGCCGTGCTGCTAGGGATCTTCGTAGAAACCAGTCATGTGGGGAGGTTTTTTTCAACAGTTTTATTTTTCTTACGGTGGTAGACCCTTCATACTGGCTGCATGCGTCTTTTGTGAAGCGCTCACTGCTACCAGAGAGGTATCACAGGCAGAAGCCATGCCATTAGCTTGGTGCCAGCTGCGGAGCCCGCAAGCGTCAAGGGAAATGAAAGGTGGGCTGACTGAGGCTTCCTTGCCGCTGCTAACGAGCTTTCTGGTCACACAGTCCACCTGGTATTCGGCCCAGGTGATGTCACCGCCCCCGCGTGTCCCAGTGGACACTCCACTCCAAACCGGTCTCCCACCGCTCCGCACCCGGCCTGTCGAGATCATTAGTGAACATGGTCGTCACGGGGGCGGGTGAGGTGCAGCGCCTCAGATGTCGTCAAGAGCGAGTCGCGGTACCTTTCACTTTTTCTTGAAAATGGGATACAAGTAGTGGCTGTGTATGGGGGCGGGCGAGGTGTGGGGGCTGTCAGTTGCTGTAACACCTCCTTCTCGACCCCAGAATGAGCTCAGCTGTGCCAATTACAGACACGAAAGTGCCGAGATGTCCCATTCCTCGGGGGTGTGCGCCGGATTGAATGACAACCTGTGCATTCCGCTTCCGATGGTTGAATACGGCGCCTTCCACCCCCTGCACCGCTATCTTGGCACCCTAAAATCTTAAACCACTCCGGCCTTACTGTGCGTCATTGGCATCAGGCCTCATGAAGAAGGAAAGTTTTGCCATCTAATCTATTGGCCTAAATATGTCGTCAGCCCACACTTATTAAATAACAATCCATAGCAGAGTCTGTCTCGCTTTTTACCACACCCTGCTTCTTATAGTCACAGAACTGGTTTTGCATAAAAAGTCACACGTGCAGCAACATTCTTAGCAGTTCGCGGTAAAGGTGCCAGCTCGCGGCAAATGTGTATATAAATAATTATTGCATTTCTCTTGATGATATAGGTATATTGTGCAAGATAAGGCGGCGGATTTATATGTAAATTTGGAAGGTCGCGTGGGGCTGTGGAGGAGTGTAGCCGTCCCTCAGAAATCTTTCTTAAATATATCATAGGATTCTGAGTAAAAAGTGTGACATTACAGCTGTGTCAACCCCTAGTTACTTCATTTAATGTTAACATATTTTCTTATCTGTGCTGAAAGCACCAGAGCCTATTAACTGTCCCAACCACAGTAAAAGGCACGGGAAAAAGGTCACGGAACACACTGACGTGAACTACCAACCTCTAATCTGCTCTGTCATGTAAGCAACTGAGGCTGTAAATATAGGCCACCCTTAAATCCAATCTTTTGAAGGAGACACATGTGCTCTATTCTCTGCACTTTCTCTGTTATTTGAATTTAGGCAAACGTGAGTGAAGCCTGTATTTCACGTCTTTTGATTTAATTAGTGAGTTTATCCTAGCCTTTCCTAGAAGATGTACAATAAAACTATTTTTCAGCACATCTGCGTTCACATTCCTCTTTTTCAAATAGTCAACAGTTGTCGCCATTTGCCCGAAATGTTAATTTGGTTAACAATGCTGCCGCAGCGATCTATGCTAGTGCCAGCTTCTTCAACTAAGACTCTCATGCTTATGAGGCAGGTAACTGAGTGGTGTGCTTATTGGATAGGTATAATTTGATACAAACGCTGTTAAGGGTCAAGGAACTCCAGAGGGATGATTGTGCACTATATGATTAAATTGTTGGCATATGTGTTAGACCTGGCATCTTTGGCGTGTTTTTCCCTGTCTTTTTGCTTCTGACTGTGTGGTGCATTTCGTTGTTGCTGGATTTAGAGCTCTGGGCAGTTTACTACTGCTGATCAGTGCTAAAGTGCAAATGCTCCCGGTGTAATTTGTGATTGTAATTGTTTATCCATGATTGGCATATTTAATATTACTGGTAAGACCCTAGTAAAGGGCACTGTATATGCTTAGGGCCTGTAATTCAAAAGATACTAGTGGGCCTGCTGACAAAAAAATTGGGCAACCCAATAGAACCTTGGCGGCTTGGGTAAATATAGATCAAGATAAGGTAAACGTGCCTGCAAGGGATTTTTTTATATAACACAAAAAATCTTATTCACCTAAAGAATTATATCTATAAAGCCCTAGTTAGTGGCTTAAAGCAAACAAATTAACAAAATCTATTACATTGATTCAAAGCGAGTATATCAACAAAGAAAAAGAAAAGGATGGCGGGTGTATACTTTAAAAATACAAATTTATGTAGGAAAATCAGTTTATAAATAAGGGTACAGAATACAAATCACATAAATACAAAAGTGACTGAGATGGATTATCTTTACAGCAACTGTTTTCTCTTGAACACTTTTGTTATAGCCCATTTCAAATATTTTCCAATGAGGAGAACATCATTGAATAAACAATGAACATTTCCAGAACGTTTCTTTATACATGAAAATGGGTGGAATTGTCGAAGTTTCGGTCTTGTCTCGTGCTACCATCTATAAGACCATCTTAAGGACGAAATGTTCTTATGTGGACTGAAGACCCTAGATCAATGAATGAACACAATCTGATAATGATTCACAGAAATGAAGCGAGAATGGCTTCCAAAAGTCTATACTAATATTATGACGGCAGTCCAAATGACTAAGCTCGCCACACGTATGTCACAAGAAAAAGTATAAGACACCCCCTTTGATGTCCTACAGGTGGTGTCAGGGCGAGTAACAGAATCAATTGAATTGAACTTTAACATCGCCACATCGGGATTCCGTCATTGATCGGCATCGAGATCCGATCAATGATGGAATCCCGATGTGGCGACCTGCCAAGTGGTGCCAATTCCAGCTCTGGGCCCTTGGAGGTGGCGTCAGCTGCAAGAAGAGCTGAAAATCCATGCATCAACCTTCAGCACCATTTTGTCCACCGCAAGTTTGCCATGCGGTTGAAAAACTAACGCATCGCTGCGGTGCAGCAGAAAAGATCGACCCAACGCCTGTTCGCAGCCAGAAAAACCGCAGCAGCCTGATTCCAGAGCACCATGTCTCCGACATCCGAGACCCCGCTACAAGTCTGACGCAGGCCCTGCTGTACGGCTGAAGGAATCGATGCATCCCCTGCTCACGCCTGTTTCGCCGCTGCCGAATCAACTCCACCGCATATGGATTTTCCACGCATCACACCTGTGTGCCATGTCTACATCGACGCTGGTCTTAAGTAAGGAACCAGAGAAATGAAACATTACCTCCCCGCACAGTAAGAAACCAACGCATCACCTCCACACACAGTAAGGAACTGATGCATCACCTTCCCTGCATGTAAGGAACTGATGCATTGCTTTGCTTTCAGGCGTCTCACCTCTCCTGCACCTGTTTGCGCCTTGTGATTTTGACGCACCCCAGGTACTTTGTGTTAAAAGTGATGCATCCATAGTTTTAGAAGAACTATACTGTTTTAAGCCTTTAAAAGTGATATCTTGATTTGTGCATATTGGATTTTTGCCATTTTGCTCTTGTTTGGTTTAGATAAAGATTGGTTATTTTTCTAAAGTGGTGTGGTGTCCATTTGCAGTTTTTTCACCGTGTTACTGTATGCTTATGTACAAATGCTTTACACATTGCCTCTGAGATAAGCCTGACTGCTCATGCCAAGCTACCAAGAGGGTGAGCAGGTGTTATCATAGCTGTGTGATATCTTTACCCTGACTAGAAAGAAGGGTCCCTACATGGACAGGGTGCAAGCCATTGCCAACTAGAGACACCCATTTCTAACAATATGTAAATAGTATTAATCATAGCTGCAGGCCATAGACTTTTGTATTGCTGCGGAATCATCTTTCTAGTCCCATACTCCAGCCAAGCACTTCTCAACATCAAGGGATGTTTAACCCTTAGCCAATTAATCTTCTAGGAAGAGGCTTGATGAAACCCAATGCAAAATCTCCCTCTAATTCAAGGTCCTTCAAACACCTGTTGATCACCTTACCAGGCCCACGGTTGCTGAAACCCAGTAAATAATACATTAAGCCTAGGCCTCAGAACATACAGTCAGTGATCATGGATCGCAATGGCCTCTAGATCTCAGGCACTCTTTGGGGCTTGTTAAATGCAGCAGCACTACATAAGTTCACTCAACCCCAGGTAAATATCGTTCCACGATAAGGATCCCTGATGACCCAGTTATCGCTCCAGTTCCAAGTCCTGCCCCAGTAAGAGATCTGGTTCACTGAACCTAGATTAAATTAAAATGCAGTTCAATGGATACTAAATAACAGCTAAACATGTGTGTGGTCTAAGTGCTTCTGAATTCTCAGACAATCCTGTCAGCATGTCAACCACAGAAAATCATCTTTTTTGAAAAAGAGCCCCTGAGCCTTCACAGGCTGTTTCTATAGACTCAATGCTACTGAACCCATAACCACCATCTCCCAAATTCCAGGACAAATGAACTAAACGTGACTAACCACTTGTGCAGACCATGATGATAAACACTAGCTAAAAAATTCAATAGGCTCGGGGTATTGAAACTCCAGTTTATCACCCTCTCTATTCAAGTGGTCAGTGAAACATAGCTATTCATCTCTTTTGGCACAAAGGTGCTTCGCCTACTGTCAGGATTTCGCCTGGCTCAGGAGAGTGAATCCTCTCCTTCAGACCAGAGCCACGAAAACCCAGACAAACTTCAGACTATGTCCAAGGCTTCCAAACACAGCCAAACATTGCATAAAGATCAAGGCTGTTATTGTAGGCCTTTTCTTCATGTAAATTCAAGGCCCACAAAGCGCTATCTGGTTAATTGGAATCCACAACTGATGCTAGTCATCAAAAATACTTTTAATGACACGAAACTCACTAAGCTCCACAAAGAAGGCAGAAAGTGATTACGTTTTCAAACCATAAAGGTTTATTGAAGGTTAAAAGCTTTGCAGATTCAAAATCATCCAATTAGTGTTACTAATCAATACTTGAATGTGTTAGTCAGTATGTAGTTTAAATCAATCAAAGTCACATAAGTGAGAAGACATACTATAAAGTCAACTCAAAGGAAAATTATAGTAAAATCAATTCTCCTATAAAGAGAGTACCCTGAAATATCCTACTCTGCTCTGCTCAGTCAGTATTCTGAAAGCATTATGGAAAGGTTCTGCCCTGCACCGTCACGACCCCCTCCTGCTCCCTCTCTGTCACAACCGGCCCTCGTGCCTCCTCTGCACAGTGGTATAGCGTGCAGGGCTCATGTTGCTTTATGTAGTGGTCTAGCGCACAGGACTCATGTTTCTTTACCCCTATGGTGCCCTAGGCACGCTTCGATATTTCTGACTGATGCTTCCTCAGCATCCTCATGACCCATGTTCTCCCCAACATCCCTCAGGACTGATGCGCACCCCAGCATTCCTCATGGCTAGTTTTCCCCCAGCACCCTCATGACTGATGCACCCCCAGCATCCCTCATGGCTAGTGTTCCCGCAGCACCCTCATGACTGATGCAAATCCCAGCATTGCTCATGGCTAGTGTTCCCCCAGTGCCCTCATGACTGAGGCTTCCCCAGCACCATCAAGACCGTTGCTTCCCCAGCATCGATTGAACCCCTGCAAGCATTCCCCACATCCTGTGAACCAATGAATTAACTACTCTTGCTGTTCCTAGGGGCCTTTGTGTAGTTTTTCATTAAGTCCTTGCAAGCTTCCCCAGAATCCTGTGAGCCAATGGCAAGCCTTGCCCTCACTGTCACTGGGAACTTGGTGTTCTTTTCCTCTATGCACGTTCAAGCAAAAACAATACAATTGTTTCCTGTTATTTGGTTCCTATCAACAAGCTGCACCTGCCTATTCTGTAACGTCATAGAGAGTGCACTAAACTGTGTTTTCCCCAAGGTTTGAGAAACTTCCAGATGGCCATGTGCCCCAAGTGCTGCACGTGGTATAGCTACATACATTGAGCCTTCGAGAGGGTATATAAACCCCACCCAGACCCCAATAATGGCTTGACCTTGCTCCATACAGAATGAGCTTCACCCTTCCCACTCACCTGTAGAATCCTGCCAGAACTAAGAAGTGCTCCATTCTCCTTAAAGTCCATCTGACCCGGTGGTTCCCGTGGCATCCACTGACTTAACATCTTCCTCTTTGCTCCCTCCAGCACAACAACTTCAGACCCTCCCTGCGTCTCCCTAATTCAAGGCTTCGAGATCTTCTTCGAACTTCAGACAAGTTGAAGAACTAGGCTAAGTACTTGATATCAGGTTTGTGCGCATTAAACTCCTACAGTAGTAAACAGGACCGAGTAGCCCCGTCTTCAAAGAATTTAGACTTATCCTCCATTTCCTCTCTGTGATTTACTCAGGTGCTTCATGTGTGTTTATACTCCAGATCCTCCCTGCAACCTTGATGCTAGAATTTGTCACTGCTCAAGGATTAAAGACTTTAGTCCTGTGTTTCTCTAAGAAGAACACAACATCCTCGACTCCTCCCAATCCGGCTTCAGAAAAAACCACAGTACGGAAACCGCCCTCCTCGCCGCAACAGACGACATCCGCACCCTACTGGACAAAGGAGAAACAGTAGCCCTCATCCTCCTCGACCTATCAGCGGCGTACGACACAGTCTCCCACCGCACCCTAATACGCAGACTCTACGACGCAGGAATCCAGGACAAGGCCCTCGACTGGATCCGCTCCTTCCTCTCCGGCAGGACGCAGCGGGTCAGACTACCCCCTTTCCTCTCGGACCCCACACCTACCACCTGCGGAGTCCCCCAGGGCTCCTCCCTCAGCCCGACGCTCTTCAACGTCTACATGGCTCCACTCGCCCCCATCGTCAGAACCTACGGACTCAACATCGTGTCATACGCAGATGACACCCAGCTCATCCTCTCCCTATCCAACGAGCCCAACACCGCCAGACGCAACTTTCGAGAAGGCATGGAAGCCGTCGCCAAATGGATGAAAAACAGCTGCCTACAACTAAACACCAACAAAACAGAAGTACTCATCATGGGCCCAAACCCCGATGCCTGGAGCGACACCTGGTGGCCCCCGCACCCGGAAACCCGCCAACCCCACGGACCACGCACGCAACCTGGGAATCATCCTGGACTCCGAGCTCAAAATGGACCGCCAGATCAACTCTGTCTCGTCTTCCTGCTTCCACACCCTCCGCCTCCTTCGTAAGACCTTCAAATGGATCCCCCTCGAACACCGAAAGACCGTCACTCACGCCCTGGTCACCAGCAGACTCGACTACGGCCAACGCACTCTACGCCGGAATAAACAAAAACCTCACCCGCAAGCTACAGAACATCCAGAACGCCGCCGCAAGACTGGTCCTCAACCTGCCAAAACACTGCCACATCTCCCAGCACCTGCGCACACTCCACTGGCTCCCTGTCGAGGCGAGAATCACCTTCAAAATGCTCACCCACGCACACAAGGCCCTCCACGGCACCGGACCAGCATACCTGAACAGCCGACTCAAATTCCACGCACCCCAAAGGACCCTACGATCAGCCCAGCTCTCCTATGCAGTGGTCCCCCGCACCAGAAAGACCAGATCGGGAGGCCGCTCCTTCTCCTTCCTCACGGCCAAAGCATGGAACGCCCTTCCGCTCCACCTCAGACAGACAACATCGCTCCCCATCTTCGCAAGAAACCTCAAAACCTGGCTCTTCGACAGACCCCCTCCTTGATGGATGGAACCTGCACCCCCCACCCCCCCCCTAGCGCCTTGAGACCCTTACGGGTGAGTAGTCGCGCTTTAACAAACCCCTGATTGAATAAGCAGTAGTGCCAAGAGAAAGCACTTCAGAGACTTTGATATACGCATCAACATTGCACCCCACTCTGTGTTTCGAGTGTATCCTTAGGAGTGCAAATCACTCCAACCTATGCTCCGAGTGTATCTTGAAGAGTGTTGATACCTCCAATCTGTATTTTAAGTTTATTTCTAGGAGTGTCCCACTCCAATCTGTGATTTTGGTATTTCTGCTCGCATGCCGAGCTGCTGATGAAACTTGTAAGTTTGTGTCACTAAAGTCAATGCATGTTCATTGTATGTAAAGATTTGTTAGTGTACTGATGGTAACTGCCTCCTCTTGTTATTTCCAGTGCATTACGTCATCGCAAAGCCGAAGTTTCTAGTCCTTTGCATATCTACCTCGCAAACGTAGACAGTCTCAGAAGTGACAAATCCTGTTACGCAATTTCGCACAGCCACTGAGCAGATCCAGAACCGCAAGTTTCTGTTTTCTTATTTCCCAATCCCTCCTTCCCCCAGGACGACAGTGTGAGTTTTAAGGTTTTGGTTCATTGACTTCCATTGTCTTCAGGTGGGATAGGAGGTCCAGCATCGGCTCCAGTGTCGTCTCTGCGGTTGGTACCAGGTGAGTGCATGATATGAACTAACTTAAATCACATAGTTCTAATAATTGCTACACCTATGGATGGTCCTCATAAAAACCTCCAATCAGGTTAAGGCACAGACATAGAATCTAGGCTCATTATTTTCTCAAGATCGTTCATAATGAAGTTTCTCTAAGCATCCTTCAAACTTACAATTATCTGCAACATAATGCGATACATTGGACCAGCTTGTGTTTTGCAGGTGCACTTTAAGAATTAATTAAAACAATCTTCCGGTATCATGTAAGCAAAAATATTTCATATGAGAAAGTTAGCAAAGTACCATCACACTTGTTAATTGTGAGCCCAGCTTCTCCTAGAAATAAAAAAATATATGTAGCATGGAACAAGATGGCTCCTAAATTAGTCATTTTAAAATGTAGGCTTCCATTAACTATGGTCAATCTAAATGTAAATAATACAAAGGTAATACATTTGTGTGTACATGTTAATGTCGACATGATGCAAAACATTTTACATGAAAAATAACCCCATCACAGCCAAACAGCAATCATTTATCTCCACTTGCCCTGGACTGAAGAAAAGACAGTCAGTCATCTCTTAAGGATCAGAGCATCTTTTTCATGTTTTCATGAAACAACCAATCATCTCTCCATCCTTAAGGATACTGCACCCCAAAATAATAATATCTTCATTCCCCTTGGTTCTGATCCCTCAAAAAGTAATTGAACCTTTCACTATTCCACAGGGCGATAACCAATCATCTATTCATTGCCAGCGCCACCGAGCCCCCAAGCTAATCATCTCTCTAGCCTCTTGGCTGCTGAGCTCTCACGATCATTTATCCAGGACCAGACTTGCTCATTCCACAGGCTGTGATCTACTGATTCCTATTGCTGCTAGACCCAATGATTTATCATGCCTATCTAATGGCTGCTGTACTTCCAAACAATCACCACTCTCTCTTAACCCAGGACTGGTGAACCCAAATGTTCTTTGAACCCAAGGTCTGGACTCACAAACCCAAACTGATCACTTATCTGTAAAGGCTCAGGACTGATAATCTGTAGCTAGGTTATACAAGCAAAGGGTTACTAAACCACCGTCGATCCTACGTAGAATTCCACAGTCACTGAATTCCAGGGCTGCTAAACTTAAGCCAATAATTTTTCCAGTGCTAGGCAGCCAAACACAGTATAATCATTTCTACTGGTACCCAGGTTGAAGAATCAATAATCATCTCTTCGGGCTCATGACATATGTTCCCTTATTCAATCAAACACGTGTCCATATCCAGCGTGATTGTAACTTATCCAGTTGCCTCTCCTTGGTGAGCAGTTTGGAGACCCATACAAACATGTCTACAGCCTCAGAGCATCCTTTTCTCAGAACACCCAATCACCTGTCCAGTTTGCAGGACACACAAGCAATCATGTCATTGGGCCCAGCACATCTGAATCCCATCTAATCATCTCTTTTGACCCAGCATTGCAAAACCCCTAAACAGTCATCTATCAGACAACTTAATCCAAGACAACACTGTTTTCAGAATCCGATGTGATGACCCTTCTGGCTGCACAGTCTCCAGGACCACCGTTGGGATAGAAATGTCCCCTGCAGAGTATAAGGACATGTTCCGCTTCCCAGAGTAACTGACTGTGAGTACATCATGTATCCTAACTTTTTATTTTGGAAGGTAGTGCTCTGCAGAGCACTAAAAGGACTGGTTTGTGACCAGGACTGGTATCTGTGTGACAGCCAGTCTCTTGGAGCTGCTGAAAGAGCTGTCTAACTAGTGCCTGGACGCCTACAGGCCTGCCTGCTGAGAGAGGGAAGGAGCCTGTCTTGTCCCAGCAGGAGGAACGACTTTCCAGTGGGAGGTGCCCATGCCCCACTCTGAGGATCACAGTGGCCAAGTTGGGGCTAGAGCAACCATAAGGTTCTCAGCAGCATGCCTCAGATTGCAACTAGCAGGGGTTCATCATGGCTTGGAAATGGCTACTGCTGGGGGGTTCGCTATTGCCCATTTGGGTCTGCTGCTGCTGCTTCCTCATCCGGATGGAGCTGCAATTTCTGAGCTGGTGCCCAGACAAGCACCCTAACCTCAGAAGGACATTGGATCCATCTGGGTGGCCACATATAAGATTGACATCGGCCACATCCGGCCTCCTCAGTGGCCTAGATGTGGCTGCACCTGAGTACCACAGGTCTCCGCCTGCAGTGAATTTAAGCCTCTGAGTATAGCCTCGTCAAGCGTGAGAGAATATGAACTGAATTCTGCCCAGCGACACCACCATGGGTAAAAATGTGAACTAACGAGTTGACTGATAGTGCATTTGAATTGTGGTGCACCTGCACATGATCCTTTTTCATGCTTCTGCCATACATATTGGGAGACAAGTTTGTCTACGGTCACCAGGGTGGTAGATAGCATGAGGGTGGGTAAGTGGTGTAGTACCAGGAGAAAGTTGTGGACAAGATCACTGCCTCTATGCAGGATTGTATTATACAGTACTGAGAAATACTGTGAAATTAAAAAGTAATTCTTCCAAAATTCAAGCTCATTGCATATTGAAATTATTGCATTTGTAGGTTGATTGCTGAATTCTGTGCTCAAGCTCCCCACTCTAACTTAACGAGAAACCACTGACTGCTTGCCCTTTCCACCCAGAGAGTCAAGTTCAGAAAGGGGTTACTTGGCTCAGTTTACAGAGCAATAATACAGCAGAGTCCTGGACACAGTGGCAAATGACCTTAACCATCGTAGTAGGGGCCCAGTAGCCCCTGTATGGCCTGGGGGCCCCCAAAAGGGGTTCTGATACCTACCTACTACTGTACCAAAACCAACCAATTACATACTTCCCAAGTCAAAAGGGAAGATCATCCTGGAGTCATTCTGAAGTCATCCGATGACTTCAGCTGAGCTATTCCTGTAATTATCTGGGGAAGTCATCCCAAGTCATCCTGAAGTATGCCTATAGGGCAAAATATTTAAATGAGATGACTAGAGTCATCAGAGAAACTACTCCAGGATTAGTTCCTGATTACTTCAGTGGAAAACATGTGATTAGCTTGTATTACTGCAGGATGATCTCATGATGATTTCAGGATTAGGCTGGATTACTCCAGGATGAATTCCTGATTACTTCAGTGGAAATCATTTGATGATCTTGTACTACTGCAGGATGATCTCATGATGATTTCAGGATTAGGCTGGA
This sequence comes from Calotriton arnoldi, assembly GCA_963921515.1. NCBI lineage: Eukaryota > Metazoa > Chordata > Amphibia > Caudata > Salamandridae > Calotriton > Calotriton arnoldi. Next base: position 31,076 of record CAWUFW010018151.1, read on the forward strand.
TTATTCCAGGACAATCCTAGGAATATTTGAATATTTCTGAATGGGGCTGTAATATTACAGAATGATCTTGTGATGATTTATGAATGAGAATGTATTACTCAAGGATGATCCCAGGATAACTTTATAACGGGAGTGTACTAGTCAACAATGACTTCATGATGGAGATGTATTACCAGAGGATAGGTTCTGGCCATGTTACTGCATGGCGATTTCAAGATGGGGATGTAATATTCTAGAATGATCTTGAGAAGAAATGGGTAAACCTTGTTTGACTTACACAGGAAGTTAAGATATCCACTGTTTTATTAGTTTCCAAGCAGAGAGGATCACCAATACAAAGAAAACACTCACACACATAATTGCTTCATGGGTGGTCTACAAAATAAGAGAGCACTTACCTGTCTGAACGGAAGAAAAACTCTATTTTACGTGTGCAAAGAAAACAGAAGAGGAAAGGAGAAAAGGCAGACTTGACTTGGAATTTACCTCAGCTTACCACAGGAATTTTTTTACCTGCAAGGACTTCAGGATATGTTCATGTTACCCCAAGATAATCCACAATCACCACTACGAGTTTTATATGATTGCCACTTTTACTATTACATGTTAACACTGGTGTATTAACCTATTGCACTAAGCAGAGACCCTAATAGTATTGTGCTCCTTTTAATTCTGCCTCACCTTTACTCTTCCATTTTGATCTTTATCACTGTAATCAAGTAATTTTGTTGACATAGATGTAAAACAATGACTAAGTGTAGAGGTTAGTACCATCAGTGCAGGATTGGTCTTGAGTGAGTCACTGTGCATGTAGGACACTGCTTAAGAAGTATGTTGTGGCAAGTGTCTGTATCTAAGCCTCTAAGTTGTCTGTAAGTAAGCCTCAAAGTGGTCTTGTGAGTGCTCTAGTGGGTGCTGCAGTTCAGTGTTGATGTGACTGGGGCTGCTGTAACAGACTATGTAAGAAGGCAGCGGTGAGAGATTGGGGTTTGTGGTTGTGAGCTGTGTAAGTAGCTGATTGAGCGTGGCTTGATCAAATGATGACAGTGGCCATGAATCTTGTGAGTGAAGAAAGAAGTGTTTTGTGTGGCTCAGATGGATTTTGAGTGGCTTTAGTATGTACTGTCAGGGAGGTCTAATACATGAAGAGATGCTGAATGTGCGTAAATGATAGCTTGAGTTCAGTAGGCTGAGAATGATATGATAGGTGTGGGTGAAGACAAGCACTGTTTGGTCGTCACTAATGTTCTGAGTGAAAGCTGTGACTGACTGCAGGTGACTAGTTCAACTGGGTTGTATTAGGAATATGTGGTAAGTGTGGGTGCAGTGCGAGTGTGCTGTGAAGGATTGCAAGAATGTTGCAAGGACTATTGCAACTGTGAAGTATATTGCTGGTGGGGTGTGAGTGGATATGGGGATGATCAGTGTTGCGGATGAGTTATGAATTACGTTGTGAAGGACCAAGGTAAGTAATGCGTGGTATGGACTGCAATTAATGTGAAGTAGTGAATGAGTGTTTCAAGTGGCTGAGTTTTGAGTGATGGCAGGCTGGGATATGAATTGTGAAAGAAAGTTTGAGAGGCTAGGTCACCCTGTGAGGCAGAATAGGGTTTTGCATATCTTTGGGTGAGACATGACTGAATGGCTCATGCGACTGATTGCATGGCTGAGTGATATTTACAATGACTGATATGGGTGAATGGTGCGAGACAGTTGGACAGTGAGTGGCTGCAGCTCATTGCTGGTGTGAGTAAAATAATATAATTGAGGCTGTGGTTGCTGGTGGGTTGTGTGGATGACTGGTGTTGTGAACAACTGAGAATGGATAAATCATAAAGCTGAAGGAGAGTGGTTTGATTAAAAGGAGGCAAACATTTGAGGTAGTATGCAAGTGATAGAAGAAACAAACAAGTGCTAAAAAGAGTTATTGAAAGGAGTTGGTGTACTGACTTAGTAGTAAGGCACCAAAGGTGAATGGCTACTGAACATGCGTGTAGTGAAAGTGGGTTTGTGAACGGTCAAGGGATGTAAATGCCTGAGTAAGGTGGTAAGCGGTGAAGTTAGTGGTTGAGATGAGAGGTTGTTGTCTGGACAAGTTATCATGTGTTTGTGTGACTGGTTGTTGCCGATAGTAAGTACTGTTGCATCTTCCCTGAAGGCTAGAGAGTGGGGCGAGTGACTGGTGCAGTAGGTGGTGCTGTGAGTGTGTGTCATTGTGGTGTTCTGAAGGGATGACTGGTATTGCATACGGCAATGTGTTTTGTGAGGTGTCAGTGAATGAGTGATGGAGGCAAATGATATTCCATCTTGTGCGTTTAGTGTCTCAACTGGTGTAATGGTATGGTGGGAGTCGATGGTGTAAATAATGTGTTCTGTGAGTGAGGTATCAGTTTTTGCTGATGTTGCTGTGTAGTACTGAAAGTGGCTGAGTGGTGCTCTCTTAGGGTGTTATAGTGAATGAGTGAGATGAGCAATGAATGTTGTGATATAGTATATGAGTGATGATAAAAGAGAGTGGAATGTGCCACTAGCATGACTAAGTGTGACGGTTGGGGGATGAATGATGTGAACAGGCGGTTGTGTGAATGAGTTATAATGAATGGGTATTTTAGAAGACTGATGTTAAGTGAACTTTGTAAGCAATTAGCTTTGCAAATGGCAGATGTGAGTGCGGGGATAAGTGATCCAGCCTGAAGTGGAGTTATGGTACAAGTGTCTCTGCGCAAATAGATGGCTTGCTAATTAGGTTCTGAATTGTATTGTATGGTGAATAGTAAGCAATGGTACAGGGATTGTAACGAGTAGATTGTAAGTCTATGTAGGAGGTATGACTATTTAAATGGTGAGTGAGCAGTGTCACGAGTGTACAAATGTTGATCTAGTGGTGTGTGCAAGTGAAGCCTAGTAACTTCAGGGAATGATGAGTGAGGGGTGATGTAAGTGGGTATGGCAAATGCTTCTGGTGTTACAAAAATATGTGGCTAACTGGTGTGGGGGGAAAGGGTGGTGTTGACTGGATGTTGACATGTAGTCAGAGCATCTTAAGAGTTACTGAGTGATACCAGTACTAATCAGTGTTAAGAATATTAGTGGTATTATGAGTGTTCCGGGCTATATGTCAAAGGCTTAGCAAAGTGAAGATGTGAGTGGTGTTAAGAGGCACAGGAGGAGTCGTTTTATGAATAAGGGGCAATATTCTCACCCCGCATCATTATGGACACTTTCTCAATCCTGAGCTTCTAACCTACACATTTTTGATACATGGTGTAATAGTCTAATTAGTTCAGTGGAAGCAACTCAGGACTGCAAGTCATAAGATCGTAGAGGACTGGAAACCGAATGCAAAATGCCATGGAATAAAGTGAAATAACTAGTTTGGCCCTGATTGGCTGAGATTAATTTAAGCATTTCGTCCATCACTTTTTTGTGTACTTCACTCTGTCGCCGAATGTGGGGCAGGTACGTCCAGGCGTTCTGCTATACCTGGCCGAAGAACCCTAACTTGGACGAAACCGGTCCTGGGTTCCTTGTGTTCCGGTTAAGGGGGGTTCTGGCTTGGCAGTTCAGGCTCAACTGTTCCCACTAGTACAGGGTCAAGACTGATTTGCATATGGCTGGGCCTAACTGAGATGCAATGGTGTGCAAAATGAAGATGGATTGGGGTGCGGCCCGAAGTAATTACCAGTGGCTGAGATTAATTCAAGCATTCCATCCATCACTTTTTGAATACTTGATTGTTACATGAGACTGACAGCTGGCTTAGGGTCTGCATAAGCATATGGAGGACGAGTTACTCCGTCAGAAACATGAAGATATACCATCCATCTTAGGACCAAGTAAGATAGTCAGAGAATCTGGCTGCTGGCACTGGTGAGTGAGCCCAGGTAATAGATACTTTGCAGTGGAGCTTCTTGATGTGTAATGAAAGAAGCATACAGAAGGTATCGAAGAAAGCAACAACCATGCATGTCTAAAGGCTACAAAAAAAAAGGTATGGTGACGCTGTGGAGTTCTCATTCCCAGTCAAGGCCCAGCCGAGTGACACTTACCCTGAAAAGAGACAGGACATGTCTTCTAGCCACTGTATTACCTGTGCTCTCCAACATCCAACAGCCCCATGTCTCTTCGGACAACATATTTGAATTTTGTAATGGAAGCCTTTTCTTCTTTCAAAACACTGCTTTAACTTTGTATTGAAAAGTGTGGGAGGTGGAAAATATTTTAATTGCAGCCAGAAACAACTTTTTTTCTACAAATAATCATAAGGCCCACAAAAAATTGTCATGACTTTACTGATTCTATAGGCCATCCTGTCACATACCCCTTTCATCCCTCTGTCAACTAAATCCCTGGCCATTTGCTACTTCCTTTTGCCTATTCCATAATCAGTTACTGCTCTCTGCTGCCAGTAATTCTGCTCAGTTGAGATCACTCGCTCCACTCTTACCGCAGTCTCTCCCCTCTTGGTAGCCATTCTCTTTTACCTAATGTCATGGCACCAACCCCTCACCATCCTGTGATCATATCTTGGCACCAAAAAACACTTGCCTTTTAAAAACTTCCTTGTCCCCTCCTATTTTTTTTAATGTTTTTGTTGAAGTTTAGCAATAAATACAGCAGTACATAAGAAATCCGTGGGTAGGGAGTTACAAGCTAGAGCGAAAAATGTGCAGACAAATAGTACGGAAAGTTTCCTGAGTGCAGCAGAGCCTGCTCACGGCCGAAGGTGCAAGAGCAGACCTGTTGTACATCAATGTGGGTCAAAATGAACATGTAATGACAGCAATTTGCAAGTACCAGCGGATTAAGTCTGCAACACAGGGAGGGGCAAGAGGCTGGGTAGAGAAGCCAGTGTGAAGTAGTGTGTCTAGCATGTAGCAGTGTGAATGAAACAAGGATAGCTGCTATGAGAGATTGAACAGGAAGGTCCGCAGATGGGTTTCGCACCGTTCATGGGAGAGGAGGGAGAGAAGGATAAGAGTGCGGGGGTCCTGTGAGCTGGGACATACTGTGTAGGATTGCCTGTTAGGACCACCATGAGCCTGCTCTTAGGTCCTTTGGGTTCACGGGGAGGGAGAACATCAGGGGACATAAGAAGTAAAAAGTGTATTAAAAGTGTGTCCCATTCTTGTGATATTGAGCGCTTGCGCAAGTGGAGTGCCTCCTCATACGCAGGGCTTCACTTTCCACTTTTCCCCACTTGCACACCAAGCCGTTCCATGCTGCTGCCTGCGGGCGGCTGGAGCCTGCCACTAAATTGTAAGTGTTTGTTTAGCGAGTAAGAAGGCCACGTCCACGAAGCGGATCTGTACTGTGTACTCCTGCCTGCGTTTGAAGATACCCAGGGCACACGTCTCTCAAATGTATATGTCTTTGTGTTCCATTACCTCCCGCAGCGCCTCATGCGCTCCCCTGCCAGTAGTCCAAGAGGGCTAGGCAGGACCCTAACATTTGACGGAGATCTGCGCCCCCATGGGTCATCATAGGTCCATCCTTATTTCCTCCTGTTAGCAATCCCTTCTTGTACCCTCTCTCCTGTGTGATCCAACTCCCACCTTCAGCTGCATCCAATCCCCTCCTCCCACCTGCCCCTACTCTCAACCATCCCATGAAGCATCTCATATCCTTTCCGGTCACCTGTACACTACACCTCTCTTCTGGCATGTCCCCTTTCATCCCTGTCAACCATCAGCTGTAACACCATTTGCACCTATTCCCTGCCTCCTCCTGTTACCTGTTCCCACCTGTGACCCATTGCCTGGTTCCCCTTGTGCTTATTCCTTGAATTCACAGACCTATCCTTTCTCATGGACATCTTCTCCCACCAAGCAATGCCAACTCCTGTGCTCTCTCATCTATAATTTACCTCTGCTGTTGCCCATCCTAGCTACATTCTATTTACATTTCTCCCAACATCAAGCAATAATGCAGGAGGAGGGCTTGAGGGAAAAGGCAAGCAACAACACAGGGGGAGTGGGAGAGACAGGGCAAGTAACAACGTGAGTATGGCTCAAGCAACGGAATGGAAGGAACAGGGCAAGAAATGACAGGACAAGCAATGACCCGGAAGGGTGCAGGAGTAAGCAAGAACACAGGAGGGGGCAAGGAACGCAGAGTGGCACACCGGCCTGGACACAAACGCACTCTTATGTGCTGCAACTAAAAGAAAAATTAGCTCTGAAAGCACAAACTGTGGAAGGACACCCGGCAAGAAAGCAGTGTTTGGGTCATGCTCCAGGGAAGACCAAACACACAAAGAGGAAGAGAAGCCAGCACATGCTAACTAAAAAGAAGCGCGGAAACAGGAGTGAGCATGAAGCCAACCAACAGTATGCAGCTGGCAGGCTCCAAGCCCCTTGTAAACAATATGTCTTACAAGTGACAGGGAATGCGATATCTCAGGCACGGCCTAAAAATATGTCTATATCTTCAAGACAACATCAATGCTAACCATCTCCTGCACAACTACCAGTTTGGCTTTAGATAATGCTGCAGCATAAATACGGCTACCTTACGCATCATAGGTGATGCTTTCTCGATCATAGATGAAGATGACCCCTGACAGACATTGCTGGACCTCTCAGCTGTCTTTGACAGCCGACAATTCCACCCTCATAAGCACCCTGGTGTCTCAAATGTGATACAATGTCAATGTCCTTCACAGGTTCTCTTCCTTACTTTCCAAGCAAACACCAGTTTGTTCATCTGGGCACAACCAGGTCACAAATATCCCTATCACCAGTGGCCCACAGCTCCATACGGTCTCTTGTTGTTTTCAATCTTTACATACAGCAGCTTTATGCTCTACTCACAGATAACAGAAACCAGATTCACCTATATGCTGATAAGACAACTTTACTTGAAAGTCTTCTCTGCTTTAAGTCATCCACTGATTGAAACTTTGATTGTGCATCATATTAGACCTGGATGTCTAGCTCCTACCACAAGCTCAGCACGAGCAAGAAAGAATTCCTGTTATTTGCCAGGAATGCTAAACAAAATACAGTACAGATAATGAAGTGCCAGTAATGCCATCGGAATCAAACTTTGGTGGAGATCGGGTTCTGAATGTTCAAAGAGTTATATTACATGATCAGGCTATAAGACACTAAATTCCACTGCTATCTCTTTCAAAATGAAGTCAGACACTCATTCAGACAGGCTTCCACGTGCACCTTAGAAATGAGCAGGCGCCCCCCGCGCCTAGAGGAGGGGCGCCCTTAGTGGCGCCACGGGACCGAACATCCCCCAGGTCTGGGAAAAAGGGGGCTGGTTGAGGAGGGGGTCTGGTGACGTTGCTGGATTGGGATGTGCAGATGAGAGAAACGAAACCGAATCCCAATAATAGGCTATTTAAGGCTGCGCCTTAATGGGTCTTGTCCTCTTTGTCCTCTTGGGCCCTGACGAAGCTGCTGGAGCGTCGGCAACCAGGAGTTGACAGTTAACATCAAAGGGGCATGCACAACAATGGAGGTTCAGCGACTGGATGGCTCAATGACAAAACCCTGGATGGCTATGAACCCCCAAATTTCACAGTATGCCAAGTCACTTGGAATTACCCTAGATGCCAACCGTATCCTCAAGGAACACATTGCCATAAAAAAACAGACTCGTACCAGCTCTCTCTTCTATTGAAAGTCATACAGTTTCTTCCAGAAAGCGACTTCAGAAGTGCTGTTCAAGCACTCGTACATTTGCATCTGGATGGTGGTAATGCCCTACTACATGGTCTTCCAGACTCCACACTGGCACCTCTTAGGAGAATCCTACATGCTGTACCACATCTTAATCCAGGCCTGAATAAATATGATCACCACCCACATCCTGAAGGAACCGCATTTACCTCCAATGCCATCCTACTTCATCTTCAAACCCAGCAACATCATTTGCAAAGTTATCACAAGCAGCACCAACACTTGTCTAGCAGACAAACTCACCATTGTTGGTGGATCCAAGACACCAAATGACTGCAGACTAAGGGTAAAAACAGAAAAAACTAGACAGCATGCATGTTACATCTATTCACCAGGACCTGTACCAAGATCCCGATATTCACCAGGACCACCCAAGTGCTGCTCCAATTTAGGAAAGAACTAAAGTCTCAGCTATTTAAAGAACACTTAACAATGCATTAATCAGCCACAGCTGGCGTACTCATTGACTTTATGCTTGTCTTTGAGCATGTATAGCACTCCGCTGCCTTTTGGCTAGAAATACAATATACAAACATACATAGTAAAACATACACCTGTTTGGGCCACAGTTTGACACCTGTAATTTAGTTCCAAAATCCTCCAATACCACCCTCCTCCAAGACGTCCATACCTGTCCTCTTCTGTCATAATCCCCTCTCATTGTCCTGTTGACTTGTCACACTGATTATGCTGTCCCAACAATTTTGCGTCCTTCTGTTTGCCCACCTTCTCTTCTGACATCCGCAAAATGGCTCAGTGAGGTAAATACTCCTATGGCCTTCTAGTAATCGCCGAGGCTTAAATTACAATCCCTCGAAATCAAACTTAGTCTTCCATCCTTATGAGATTGACAAATGAAATTAGATGAAAGAATGTAATAGTAAGAACTGTAATTTTCAACACTTAAAAGAAAAAGTATAGCATAAAAGAAATCATGTTATCACCTGCTATTGTGGGTGATGGATCCCCCATCACCAAAAATAATCAAATGTTACTCATTTACGGTACTAGCATCACATGATAATATTTGGAGAGCAAGCTACACCATCAGTTTTTTTATGCTGATCTCATTTTATGTGATATTTGGGACATAATTGTTGGGTCCAAAGTTATGGAGGAATTTCAAATAATGTCAACAGAATGCCATTTAGCTGAAACCTGACAAACTCTCCTAAAACTGTATTTATATTTAAGAAAGAGGCTTTGGGACAGCTGATTAAATGACAACCAGTCTTTAAGTGCTGTGCTTGGTGATAGCAGACATTTAACTTAAAAAAATATCACCAACATAAGGCCCTCTAACTTCACTGCAAGATCATTTGCATTCATGACAGCGTCCTAGACTCAGTTCGACTCCCTGCATATCACAATATGTTCTCAGTGCACCTAGGGGCGCCTCCATGACACATAGCTCTAATTATATGTGCAGTATACTTACTTATAGATGCTTTCCCTCAGCCCTCTGCATTCATGCGGCCGTCATTTCCAATGAATCCACTACAGCATACAGCATGGGGCAGCACACTTGACACATTGGCTAACTTCGCTTTCAGTGACGGCAATCTTTCCTTTCACAAGAAACACTTCCGCACACAAAGAATTTTCCTTAAAGACCAGGGACTAATATGGCAATGTGTGCTTTTTAAGACCAACATTTTTTTTGCTTTTAACCAATTGTTTAGATTCTCACGGGCCTGACAGGTTTCCTAACCATGTTTTGCAAAATACATGATAAAACAAAAACAGTGACAAAGCCAAAAGGCAGGCTGTCAATGCCAGCCCTTTTAGCTCAGCCGCTGCCTTTTCTATATTTTAGAACATTCAACCCCAGTCCTGTCACTTTGTGGCCTAGCTGTGACCATTGCCGAGCAGTAGCATCATCGTAGGAGAGTGATTCTGAGTTTTTGGCCTATGCTGGCTGAGACCTGCAATTTAGTGATCAAGCAGACCCAGGGAAGAGTGAGTGAGGCAATTTGGGGGTACCTTTCACTTCCTATTTGCACTATATAGAGAAGATGGCATGCTACTGTTTGCCAGGAGCCCAAGTGAAAATTGGGCTGGGCAGATGAGTACTGAACAAGAAGCTCTGGTGATAGTAGTAATGCACAAAATGTAGCATTTACCTTCACAGTGTAATATAAATGCAAAACGTTTTCCCTCTTCTATACTTCTCAATCCAAATAACTGACTTGCATATCCGCCACTCTTGAATAACTTCATTCGGTTGTTTACTTAAAACTATTAAAGTATACAAATAAATCCAAGATTTTTACAATTTAAAACAAGAATAAGATTCTTGAATTGCATATAAAATGTACAGTAAAAAAGAACAAGAATAAAACGTTAAAACAAGTAGGCATCCAGTTAACAGCCTTACGATTAAGATTAGTATTGGAGTGAAATCTTATATACAGTACACAATTCATTTGCTCCAGTAACCAACATTTCACAATCGCCACTCAAATTACTTTCATATTTCACAATACTAATTCACCACTAATCCTTTATGGGTTCCAGAGCAGCGTGCTAGTTGCTGAAAAAGCGCTTCAACACCCCCATCAGGGTTTGCAAGCGCTATATAAATGCGAACCTTTTTACCTCTTCTATCCCTCAACTATCCTTCTGAATCCAAATAAGTGACTAACACATCCACCACTCAAATTACTTTCATATTTCTCTATACAAATTCACTACTAATCCTTTATGGGCTCCGGAGTAGCGTGCAACTCGCAGAAAAAGCACTTTGATGCCTCATCAGGGGTAGTAAGCGCTATATAAATGCAATTACAATACAATACAGTGCATGAACTATCATTGTACTAATGTACCATTCCTGTATTGCAACGTGTAAACACTTTCTGATGTGGGGGTAGGAAGGAAGAGTGGCAAAGGAAGGAAGGAAGCAGACAGATGGAAGTCATGAAAGATGTGCAAGAAGGAAAAACAAAAGGAAGATTGAGGATGGAGGAGAGATCTGAATGCAAAGGTACACAAAGAATTTGAAGAGAACTTGGGAAAGCAGAGATAGGGAGTACAAGACTGGAGTGGAACATGGTGACAGTGAAAAGAGGAGAAGAAAAGAGTGAGAGGCAACGGAAGAGCAGTCCTAGAGGAAAGGGCGTGAAAGGAGAGACTGAGGAAAAGACGTGAAACTGAAAAATGAAAAGCGGTTAGAATGGGGGGAACAGAGAGAAAGGGGAAACTCTGACATAGTGAAGAGCATGAGTGGGGAAAAGGATAGAAGAGACGTCAGAAGGGGAGGAAGAAAAGCTGAGTGTAGGAGAGAAAAAAAGTGTAGCTATGCATTATTAAAAAGACAGTTATTTAATATGTATGGTTGAGGGATGACACGGTAGTATCATACTTGGCCTGCTGCAATAGTGGCTAGTTCTGCTGTCCAATACATGCAATAATAATTCTTTAAGTGTGTTAAGGTCTGCTGTCTTTAAACTATATTTCTGTAGCATCACCATAGGTGCTCCCGAAGCGAGATAATGAAGTGACAGTAATGCCATCGGAATCAAACTTTGGTGGAGATCGGGTTCTGAATGTTCAAAGAGTTATATTACATGATCAGGCTAGAAGACACTAAATTCCACTGCTATCTCTTTCAAAATGAAGTCAGACACTCATTCAGACAGGCTTCCACGTGCACCTTAGAAATGAGCAGGCGCCCCCCGCGCCTAGAGGAGGGGCGCCCTTAGTGGCGCCACGGGACCGAACATCCCCCAGGTCTGGGAAAAAGGGGGCTGGTTGAGGAGGGGGGTCTGGTGACGTTGCTGGATTGGGATGTGCAGATGAGAGAAACGAAACCGAATCCCAATAATAGGCTATTTAAGGCTGCGCCTTAATGGGTCTTGTCCTCTTTGTCCTCTTGGACCCTGACGAAGCTGCTGGAGCGTCGGCAACCAGGAGTTGACAGTTAACATCAAAGGGGCATGCACAACAATGGAGGTTCAGCGACTGGATGGACCCCAGGAGGGGGTAGGATTGAAGTGTGCAGAGGGTAGGCGGAGAGGGGGGACTGACCTGCTGGTGGTCCTCGACTCTACTGCCCTAACCCGCAACTTATGGACTGAGATGAATCTTGGGGAGGCTGCCTGTGTTTAGATACCTCGGTGGGCTGGTGCGCTATGCGGTACCCTGGAGTTGAAGTAGTGCAACTGTTTGCTGTAGCACGTTGGGGCCTGCTGGCACAATGTGCTCAACAGTGTTCAAGAGTATGGCCAAATGAAAGCTTAACTGTAATGTCAATTTTAATTTCTTACTGCTTTTGACATGTGGATGTCGCTATAGTGTGATGCCATGAATAATGATATATATATCCATGTAGGATACTTTTACTCTCGTAGTGGTTTTTGGTGAATGACCTTATTTGATGTGAATAAAATCTACGCCTTGGACAATATAACCTGATTATGAGAGTTCATGGGAACAGCAGGGGGCGGAGAAGGATGTTGGAAGTGGGGAGGAGAGAGTGTCACGTTGTGCGCGCACTATAATTAAGCACAAAATTCACCCGAGTCTGCTCCACGGTTGTGTTGAGATGTGAACAAACATTCCCTGCCCCCCCACACACAAACACATTTGCTGCAGTGTCTCAAAGTGCCAAGCACATTCATGCAATCTACGTCGTATGTGGTTCCATTTGCACATTTTCAAGAAGATAGACAAAATAATTAAAGCACAGAGGAGCGATGGACTCCTGCTTCCACCACCTCTCCCAAACAAAGCGCTACATTTTAGCGCCGAATATTAAAGAGTGGCTGGTTCCCGCCTTTGAAACAAAGGACGGCGTTTTCCGATGACCCCAAAGTGCGATAAGAGGTGGCAAAAATAAAACCCATCGCACTTGTTGCCTCTTCCCCCTGCCCCAGAGCTAAAATACCTACGAAACAGAGGCAATATCTCTTCTTTGCCTCTCTAATACGGTCTCCCCGAATCTGAACACTGTTGACGAAGAAGAACTCTCTCTGCTCCCAGTCTGTTCCCTGGAGCCAGCGCCTCAACAGCTTCCGTCCGATGCAGAGGAGGCACTACTGTGTGGTTCAGGAAATAGAGAAAGGACTACAACACAGTATTAAGTGTGTGTAGTCATCAAGCACTGGCAATGACAAACGATGTCCTAACTTGCCTCATACAATGCAAAGGTAGGCAAGCCTACAAATTAATAGCAAGACTAGAGTTACGGGTTGGCTCAGGCTGTAAAAGCCGGTGCATGAGCACAATTTGAAAATATTTTGTATGTCAGCATACAACAAATATCATGTTACATTAAAATATGGTGTCTTTAAAGTTCAAGTAAATATATTTCTTTTATACGCTGAATCGTGGTAAATCATATTATTTGTTATCTTTTAAAAGTAAACTGAGAAACAATTCTGGCCCAGCTCTGATGACATTTCTGAACTAAAAGGCAGTCAGAGGTCATGCGTATCCCTGTATTTCCAGGTATTTATATAGCGCAAACTTGACAGAAAGGTATTGGATCACTTTAAATAAGCAGAAAGACATTAATGCAACCCCTCCCGATTTCGAGCCTAATCTCTCGCCTCCCTATTGATTGTAAACATCTGACCTTGAGAATCTGCTGCTGACAAACAATTAGTTGTCAGCCTGGTATCCTAAGCCTTAGCCCTGACTCTGTATAGGTTTAAATGTGGGGCGTGCAGTGGCTCATGGGCAGAGACGGAGGAAATGTATTCAATGCAGCCAAGGTGCAGCCTGTGCCTCCGTTTGATGGGACTTCAGTGACAGGCAGTGAGTGGTCCGATGCATCGAAGTGTGCTGCGAGTAACCTGCTGCTCCAGCCTACCAACTGCCTGCAGCACTCTGATTCACCATGACAATCAAACACGCGTGTCCCTCTGAGCCACAACGCTCTCTGTCTTCTTGCCAGAGTAAGGGAAAACAAAGTATTGATCCGATGGGGTAAGGCGGTGCCAGCCCACAGCAGTAGGGGTCCCTCTGTAGCATAAGTGGGTCTTTCTGAGCCTGATCTGCACTGGGAACAAACCAAAGAAACCCCAAATTTTCTCTGCGCTGGAGTCAAACCAAAAAGAAGCAGTGCTATATCTGCCTTATTACAGAGAGATGTGCACTTCAGAGCTCCAAGATTTTCAGATCCCATAAAACAGGATCTTGACATTTATTTAATTATGATTTGTTCTTTGTATCCTGGTACTTTCCTGGATTTTATACACCGGACTACGAGTACCAGAATGCAAAGGAAAAATCTGGACAGCACAATATACCAAGACTGTCCCTAAAGGCGAGAAATTCAAGGCAAGACCCCGCGCTCTCCGGCACCTGCACAGGAAAAAAATTATTCTAGGTGTGTGCACATATTTCTTAAAGGAAGTTTGCAAACAAACTGGCATTGACTGTGCAATACCGTGCAAAAATCTAGAATGTTCACTTAAGGAATAGCACTGCGATGCCAGATGCTCATCACCCTTTCATTCCATTTGAAGCTGCAAAACACCGCACTTCAGAAGAGAAAACATTGTGTGATGATATTTGAACTCAGCAATGAGGCTGCAGGAAAAAGAAATAAGAGCAGAGATAAGCCAGAGAAAGAAGGTAGAGTGAAAGTTAGGGTAGAGAAACTGCCCAATATATTGACTTGCCATAAATGTACCATGTTAATATTAAATACTCACTTCCAGTAAGGCAGCATACTACACTCTACTTACTGGTGTGTGAAGAACCCATTAGTATGAAGCAACATTTATTTGTATGTAAATGAAAACTTGTGAATTAGCTAAACGGTGTTCATTGTTCACTAATAAACAAATAATTCTAAAATTATTAATAAGGCTTATTTTTTGTGACAAAAATGAAACCAAAACAGAGAAAGGCTCTTCCAGTAATAAGCAAGCCCTCCTCAAACCATCAGGACCAGTTTAATTTTGTGAGTGCCTGTGAAGTAATCAGATAGTCATCTTCAAAGCATCCTCAAATCATCAGGAACCATCTCATCTTGAGAAGTCATCAACTGCTCATCCTCTGATCATCAGGAACAATCACATCTTGTGGCGTCAGCAGATACTCATTTTCAAGTCATCCTCAAATCATCAGGCTCACTTTTCTAAGCTCTACTGATGACTTCAAGAGCTTGATGATGTCTGATGATGTGAAAATGACTTCTAGAGTAGTTGGATGATCATTCGATGACTCTGGGATGGCTTCTAAAGTAATCCTGTTTGACCTGGGTTGCCAACTTGAGAACAAAATCAGCCGTGTGAGGAAGGGGCGTGGCCTAAGAAGGGGCAGAGCTTTATGCCCCGAACTTCCGAGAGGGCCTTCTGCCCCAGTCCCCTGCTCCCATCCACCTCCTCCTTCCTCCAAAAACAACCAGATCAAAAGGTTGTTGAGGCTGCTGGTGATGTCCTGGGGTGTTTCCACACCCCTTAATGGGCTTTGCCAGCTTGAAACCTCAAAAGAAGAGCTGGAAATCCACTCTCTGCCGTGGTTTCCAGCTCGCCTTGCCTGCTACTGTGTGATTTCGGCTCCTCTTTGGGTGACTGTGAGAAGGGAGCTGAAATCGTGTGACACACAGTAGTTAGCACCGTGTGAGTTGGCAGGTCTGCAATTAACTCCTGGTCCACTGCTTCTGAATCTAAAACCAATCATATCTCTAGGCCCTGAGCTTCTGGATTCAGAGCCGATCACTTCTTCATTTTCAGGACACTCGAACCTCTCTAGTTTCAAGGCTTCTGACCCCAGAACCCATCATTTGCCCAAGGCCTCTGACCCAGGAAACAATCATCTCTTGATATTCATGGCCTCTGAACATAGGACATTCGCCTCCTCGGTTCCTGGAAGGCAGAACATAGAACCGATCATCCGTCCAGGCTCTAGCATTGCGCTTTATCAACATGTCTGGGGTTTGTTTAGTTAAATTAATGAACCGGTCCCTCTCCTGCGCTTGCCCGATATGATTTGTGTTTAAAAGAGCAGCACAGGCCTCGGGGAAAGCGGCAGGAATAGGAATCTATTCAGCTCTCTTCCAATTTCAGATTATCACAGTTTTATCTGTAACTTGTTAGTTGGCAATTAAGACAATTATATGAAAGTCAAGATTTGTGCCTAATGAAAACTAATTGAAAGGATCGCTTCCAGTGACCTTAGTGAAAATAGCTATTGTGGCATACACTGAAAAGTCGTGTTGATTGGAGCCAGACTTGATTGGGGTGAGAGGACTTTAGCCACCGACATCCATTTTGTCTTGATTAATGCTGTACAAAAGCTAGTACTGAGATGCTGGACATCTTTACTAAAGCACCTCAATACTACCACCTAACACTCGCTAATGTACCAGCAATGGGTCTGATAAACAGTTCTGCCAATGGGACTCTGTATTGAAATGTAACCCCTACTCTTCAAGTAGGGATCTGATGCGGGTGCAGCTGCTGTCCACCATCCTTTCCTATCCCAGTACTGAAAATACTGCTCTGCCAATGCTCCTCATTTGTGAATTCTGTCCCCTTTCCAGAACACCTGTACTAGACCACACACACCTCTCTCTCATGGCATCTCACTTCTGATCTGTGACTCCCTTCTTTTTTCCAAAATCGCGTTCAGACGTATCTGTTAATGCACTTCAGACATATCCGCACCCCATGCTGTTCCTGCACAGGCTTTCAATAAAAATATCTTTGGATTTAATGGACATTTGTGGCAAAACTTTTATATATGTTTAGTAATGTTGGCATGCTTTCCCGTAACTGGTGCGTGTTGGCATAGTCCATATCAGTATATTGAACAGAATTGAGTAATTGGTTTATTTAGCGGTGCGTTATATCTAGTGTTTAGGCCTCAAATAAAATGAGTCTTTCTGCTTCACTGATGCAAGAGAGCAAAAGACACACAATTGATGGACGGAATGCAGAACAAATCAAAACATTCACCCCCAGTCAAGAGATCTGGGTTAAATCCATCATTCTTTTGCTCACCATGCCACCCCAGTTTAGACCTGGCCATATGCATATCAGTCTTGACCCTGTGCCTCATGGGAACAGTCCAGCCCGAACTGCCAAGCCAGGTCCTCCCTGGACCGGAAACAAGCATCCTAGGACCGGTTTCAGGGTTTCACCCCTCTTCAGCCAGGATAGCTTGATTCCAGTGGCACAGTGAGCCCAGGACCCACGTCTGGGCATACCTGGCGCACTTAGGGCGAGAAAGCAAAAGACACACAATTGATGGACGGAATGCAGAACAAATCAAAACATTCACCCCCAGTCAAGAGATCTGGGTTAAATCCATCATTCTTTTGCTCACCATGCCACCCCAGTTTAGACCTGGCCATATGCAAATCAGTCTTGACCCTGTGCTTCATGGGAACAGTCCAGCCCAAACTGCCAAGCCAGGTCCTCCCTGGACCGGAAACAAGCATCCTAGGACCGGTTTCAGGGTTTCACCCCTCTTCAGCCAGGATAGCTTGATTCCAGTGGCACAGTGAGCCCAGGACCCACGTCTGGGCATACCTGGCGCACTGTGGGCGAGAAAGCAAAAGACACACAATTGATGGACGGAATGCAGAACAAATCAAAACATTCACCCCCAGTCAAGAAATCTGGGTTAAATCCATCATTCTTTTGCTCACCATGCCACCCCAGTTTAGACCTGGCCATATGCAAATCAGTCTTGACCCTGTGCCTCATTGGAACAGTCCAGCCCGAACTGCCAAGCCAAGTCCTCCCTGGACCGGAAACAAGAATCCTAGGACCGGTTTCAGGGTTTCACCCCTCTTCAGCCAGGATAGTTTGATTCCAGTGGCACAGTGAGCCCAGGACCCACGTCTGGGCATACCTGGTGCACTTAGGGCGAGAAAGCAAAAGACACACAATTGATGGACGGAATGCAGAACAAATCAAAACATTCACCGCCAGTCAAGAGATCTGGGTTAAATCCATCATTCTTTTGCTCACCATGCCACCCCAGTTTAGACCTGGCCATATGCAAATCAGCCTTGACCCTGTGCCTCATGGGAACAGTCCAGCCCGAACTGCCAAGCCAGGTCCTCCCTGGACCGGAAACAAGCATCCTAGGACCGGTTTCAGGGTTTCACCCCTCTTCAGCCAGGATAGCTTGATTCCAGTGGCACAGTGAGCCCAGGACCCACGTCTGGGCATACCTGGCGCACTTAGTGCGAGAAAGCAAAAGACACACAATTGATGGACGGAATGCAGAACAAATCAAAACATTCACCCCCAGTCAAGAGATCTGGGTTAAATCCATCATTCTTTTGCTCACCATGCCACCCCAGTTTAGACCTGGACATATGCAAATCAGTCTTGACCCTGTGCCTCATGGGAACAGTCCAGCCCGAACTGCCAAGCCAGGCCCTCCCTGGACCGGAAACAAGCATCCTAGGACCGGTTTCAGGGTTTCACCCCTCTTCAGCTAGGATAGCTTGATTCCAGTGGCACAGTGAGCCCAGGACCCACGTCTGGGCATACCTGGCGCACTTAGGGCGAGAAAGCAAAAGACACACAATTGATGGACGGAATGCAGAACAAATCAAAACATTCACCCCCAGTCAAGAGATCTGGGTTAAATCCATCATTCTTTTGCTCACCATGCCACCCCAGTTTAGACCTGGCCATATGCAAATCAGTCTTGACCCTGTGCCTCATGGGAACAGTCCAGCCCGAACTGCCAAGCCAGGTCCTCCCTGGACCGGAAACAAGCATCCTAGGACCGGTTTCAGGGTTTCACCCCTCTTCAGCCAGGATAGCTTGATTCCAGTGGCACAGTGAGCCCAGGACCCACGTCTGGGCATACCTGGCGCACTTAGGGCGAGAAAGCAAAAGACACACAATTGATGGACGGAATGCAGAACAAATCAAAACATTGACCCCCAGTCAAGAGATCTGGGTTAAATCCATCATTCTTTTGCTCACCATGCCACGCCAGTTTAGACCTGACCATATGCAAATCAGTCTTGACCCTGTGCCTCATGGGAACAGTCCAGCCCGAACTGCCAAGCCAGGTCCTCCCTGGACCGGAAACAAGCATCCTAGGACCGGTTTCAGGGTTTCACCCCTCTTCAGCCAGGATAGCTTGATTCCAGTGGCACAGTGAGCCCAGGACCCACGTCTGGGCATACCTGGCGCACTTAGGGCGAGAAAGCAAAAGACACACAATTGATGGACGGAATGCAGAACAAATCAAAACATTCACCCCCAGTCAAGAGATCTGGGTTAAATCCATCATTCTTTTGCTCACCATGCCACCCCAGTTTAGACCTGGCCATATGCAAATCAGTCTTGACCCTGTGCCTCATGGGAACAGTCCAGCCCGAACTGCCAAGCCAGCAAAAAAACGATGGATTTAGGCCCAGATCTCTGTACTGGGGTGAATGTACGTCATTGTTCTGTATTCTATCCATCAACTGTTGTTTTTGCATTTGTCACCCCGAGTGGGACAGGTATGCCCAGACGTGGGTCCCGTGCTCTCCATGCCACTGGAATCAAGCTAACCGGGCTGTAGAGCGGTGAAACCCCGAAACCGGTCCTAGGATGCTTGTTTCCAGTTTCCATGGTGAGCAAAAAAACGATGGATTTAGGCCCAGATCTCTGTACTGGGGTGAATGTATGACATTGTTCTGCATTCTGTCCATCAACTGTTGTTTTTGCATTTGTCACTGATGCAAGCTAACAAAGTGTTTGAATGCACTAAATTTTCACATATTTTTCGGTTCATGTTAAATCTGATGAAAGAGGATTTTTCCATTCTCGGAGGGTCATTTGATGGCTGCAGTCAGCATGCAGATTGTCCTTGTGCAGTTCCATGCTGGGGGAATTTGCTTCAATGCATTTAAATAATTCTGTTAGGAACATTGGGGCATATTAGAAGCCATCATCGACACCGGAGCGTCACCTTTTTTTGACGCTCTGGTGCCATTTTCCATATGTACATGGTGCCACTAAGCCACTTTGCGTAGCTTAATGTCACCTTGTAAATATGCCCCTTTCCGCCGCAGTGCTCTGCGGCTAAAGGGCGTGCACAATGGGTGTTGCTGTGGGTGTTTCACTGCAATACTGCAACACCCATTGCTTTTTGACACTGCCCCAGATTTACAAGGCTGAGGCAGCGCCAAAAACGAATGCCATGAAATACCAGGCTTTAGAATGGCAATACAAAGAGAAATTATTAATTTCTCTCTGTTTTTTGCTCTTTCCATGTGTGCTGCAGCACACAGAGAAGGTGCAAATAGCCATTATTGATTGTTTATGTTCAGGACTTTATCTCTTCCTGCACATAAACAATCGTCCCTGCAGTGCAGGCACCCTTGCCACATCGTGGCAGGGTGCCTGCGCTGGCGCTAGGCAGCTTTTTTTGCACCAGTACTAGGAGAAACACATGGGTGCACCGTATTCTTGTGTATACGGTGCATCCCTGCCTTTTGAAAATGTCAGAGCGCGGCGCTGCCAAATTCGGTGCAGATCCGCGCTGTGACATTTTATTGTAAATATGCCCCATTGTTCTCAGTTCTGAGTTTCAAAATGCTCCATTGGCTTCGCAAGGGGGAAAGGACATAAAAGACCCTAGAAACTTGTGAGTTGCTCGGGGAAGGACCGGTTGCAGTGTAGAAATAGAGATATTATGTGAGCCCTTCTGGCTTCCACCTACATGGGAGGTTTCGCATCATTTGTCAAATATTATGAACTAGTAAAACCTGCTACAAGGAAACTTGGCAATTAGGTAGTGTCAACTAATAAGTTAAGGATGTCTGATGAACATTATTTGGGTGTATGCAGTATTCACTCATTATTTTTAAACACTGAGGTGTTTCTTACCATGATGACAATTCCTAATCATAAGATTTGCATAAGAATAATACATAATACATTCGAATTGTTGTAAAATATCAACATTTGCGTCAGCACAGAGTGAGGCTCTTTCATATCGCCATTAATAGCTTCTCTGACAGTCTTTAATATAAATTAATATCCCCACTTCCAGCACCTAAACCCCAAAGGTGTCCCCAGCAGGAGGTTGATTATCAAAAAACGTCAGTTCCAAACTTATATCACGCTGATCTCCCGTATTTTCTTTTCAAAATATGTATTTTATTTAAACTTATTACATCCAGTATATAAGTAAATATCAAACTCAAAAGCAATCAACACGTGTTTCAAGGTCTTTCTCTTTTTCAAAGCTGAAAAAATACTATCAATTCTTAGGTGTCTCGCCATAAATCTATATCCACCCGTGTACACCAATCTCATTTGCAGAATAGTTATTTGTTCTAGGTAAAACAAGAAGCATCAGAGCCATTGGCCAATACTGGAACGGAAAACTCTAACACTGACTACGAGGGAGTCACCAAAAGATTATTCCTGACTGAAAAGTTAGCAAATGTGTTTCGCCCAATAATTATTCTGCTTAAGTGATTGGTGAAAACAGAGGAGGTAAAATTGGATTCTTTGACAGGTTTGACAGGTCTGAGTTCAAACAGCCCTTACACACATGAGCATAACTAAGTGGGAGGTGGGAGACATGCCTAGCAGGTTTCTTTTTCTCTTTAAAGGTCACAGTTTCGTTTGAGGCTCAGGAAATCTACAGAGTGCGACTTCTAGATTGATTGGGATCACACAAGGTAATGAATTTCCATAGCTCAAGTTTATTCTGATATAAGTATCAAGTGTTGTCAGAGGACAAGTAGTTGCCACTATGTTCTGTGCCTATTCTTCTAGGTTCTGATTGAATAAACCTCAGGATAAGGCATCGGGAGAACTAAAAGAAACAATGTTTTTTAAAATAATGAATGTAGTTATTTGAAATTAAAAAGATTGATCTAAGTGGCAATACAACAATGATTGACAACATTTCAATCCAAGCAAAGAGACTATTACAATTACAAAAGACTTGATGCTTCTAAATCTTGGAAGAAAGACATTGCCAAGAGGCATTGCATTCTTACAGAGTTTGGTGACAAGCGTACAGTACCAGTGGGTGACTGCAATCTGATCCAGGACCTGATGATAGACAAGTTAAAGAGGCAGAAACAGTAAAACAACCAGGACAGTGCAATTATCAAGGGCATCTCAAAGTGCAATGACATGATAAACATATAGCAACTAACACACCCCACAAACATGACTACACCATATTGTTCTTCATGAACAGCTCCAACTCTTGCGCAGACTGTTTCCTAATATCTGAATTACTCTTACCAGATGCCATGACATGGAAAATACTGGACAGCTTCATTGCTGACCATACATCGTCTCCTTAGATATATAACTGGGCGAGACAAAACCATCACCAACACTTTAAAGGAAGAATACTTTGAACTACGAGCTACCTAAACAAAAGCAGGCACTACGTCAAGTATCAAACTGTACATGGATGAAAAAAAGATTCAACACCCTCACCCGAAACTCTGTGGGCTGCAAGCAAAGCCAACTCATGAGAGACTTAGCTCTAAAAAATAGCAGCAACTTGTAGAATAATCATGATTAGGACAAAGGATCAGCAAGATTAGGCTAGGTAGAAATGGCATCCATCATTTCTGCTGCTGCAAAATTTGGACAATTTGGGCATTTCTCTGTTTAATGTTGCTGGGTCCAGAGAGACCAGATCAATTAAAATAGTTAATCTTCTCCTGCCTTCCAGTGATACTTCTCTTACTATTAAGTTTGGGAGGTTTGTGGAGATATATATATATATATATCAGCAAAACTCCAACCTTTCTTCGGTCTTCTTGGAAAAACAGGAGCACGGACCACAAGTAGGTGCAGATTTCTGTTTTATTTAATTCGAACAAGCACTAGCAGCATTACTAATATTCACATTATATATATTATCTACTGGCGGTCGCCAGTAGATATTTATAGTTAGGACCTAGTTTCCATAGGAAAAGCGTTTTTTCTTTTCCCAATATCTTTGGCGCCGGATGACGAATCTTCGCGAAATTTTCAAAACTAGTGGGGCGCTCCGTTCAGCTCCTGTCTTGAAAGTTTCGGGGTGATTTGCCAAGCGGGGGCTGAGAAAAAAGGGGGGTCTCAAAACGTGTTTTCTCCATGTTATTTTCCATAGGAAACTTTAGACACAGCTACAGCTCGAACTGCTGAACGGAATTACACCAAATTTGGCAAAAAGGTAGCCCTTGGTTCAGAAAGAGCCTTTTTTGTTAAATGGTGTAAATCCGTTCAGTAGTTCCTGAGAAATTAAAAAAAAAGAGGGCGAAAAATGAATTTCCCATAGGAAACTTTAGACACGGCTACAGCTTGAACTGCTGAACGGAATTACACCAACTTTGGCAAAAAGGTAGTGCTTGGTTCAGAAAGCGCCCTTTTTTTTAAATGGTGTAAATCCGTTCAGTAGTTGCTGTAAAAAGTGCCACTGGCGCATTTGCACACTTGTCACATCAGGCCCCACCCTCTCCCTTCACCACTGTACAAACGGGCCCTCTGGCGCGTTGTAAGTTGGGGCATTAAGTCCCCTTGAATCCTGAGGGTCCCTTGGGTTCAACTAGCCCACCAGGTACCTCCAGTAAGTGCCAAAGAGCTGCGTTGCAGAGAGGTGTAAGAAGGGGAGTGGCCTTGGACCACCTCTCTGCAACGCAGCTCTGTGGCGCTTACTGGAGGTATCTGGTGGGCTAGTTGGCCCCCAGGGACCCTCAGGATTCAAGGGGAATTAATCCCCCAACTTAAAACTCGCTAGGGAGCGCGTTTGCACAGTGGTGAAGGGAGGGGGCGGGCCTGATGTGACATGTGTGTACTTATCCAATCACTCCGTCAAAACCCAAGTACTTATAAATTCACCATGCACTCTCCTTCCAGTACTCTAATCATCCAGTCAGTACCCATGCACTCATGCGATGACCCATGCACAAACTCATGCACTGCTACAATACCCTGAGCACTACTGATGCAGTCCAGCCATCGCCCTGTCACTACCCATGCACTGCTCCTATCAGCCAGCGAGCACCATGTACTTATCCAATCACTCTGCCAAAACCCAAGCACTTATAAATTCACCATGCACTCTCCTTGCAGTACTCTAATCATCCAGTCAGTACCCATGCACTCATGCGATGACCCATGCACTAACTCATGCACTGCTACAATACCCTGAGCACTACTGATGCAGGCCAGCCATCGCCCTGTCACTACCCATGCACTGCTCCTATCACCAGCAAGCACCATGTACTTATCTAATCACTCCGCCAAAACCGAAGCACTTATAAATTCACCATGCACTCTCCTTGCAGTACTCAAATCATCCAGTCAGTGCCCATGCACTCATGCGATGACCCATGCACTAACTCATGCACTGCTACAATACCCTGAGCACTACTGATGCAGTCCAGCCATCGCCCTGTCACTACCCATGCACTGCTCCTATCACCCAGTGAGCACCATGTACTTATCCAATTACTCTGCCAAAACCCAAGCACTTATAAATTCACCATGCACTCTCCTTCCAGTACTCTAATCATCCAGTCAGTACCCATGCACTCATGCGATGACCCATGCACTAACTCATGCACTGCTAAAATACCCTGAGCACTACTGATGCAGTCCAGCCATCGCCCTGTCACTACCCATGCACTGCTCCTATCAGCCAGCGAGCACCATGTACTTATCCAATCACTCCGCCAAAACCCAAGCACTTATAAATTCACCATGCACTCTCCTTGCAGTACTCTAATCATCCAGTCAGTACCCATGCACTCATGCGATGACCCATGCACTAACTCATGCACTGCTACAATACCCTGAGCAGTACTGATGCAGGCTAGCCATCGCCCTGTCACTACCCATGCACTGCTCCTATCACCCAGCGAGCACCATGTACTTATCCAATCACTCCGCCAAAACCGAAGCACTTATAAATTCACCATGCACTCTCCTTGCAGTACTCTAATCATCCAGTCAGTACCCATGCACTCATGCGATGACCCATGCACTAACTCATGCACTGCTGCAATACCATGAGCACTACTGATGCAGGCCAGCCATCGCCCTGTCACTACCCATGCACTGCTCCTATCACCCAGCGAGCACCATGTACTTATCCAATCACTCTGCCAAAACCGAAGCACCTATAAATTCACCATGCACTCTCCTTGCAGTACTCTAATCATCCAGTCAGTACCCATACACTCATGGACCCCATCCCCCGGGGCATGCCAACTCATGGCAAATACAGAGGAGGTCATGCTAATCACAGGGGTACCCCAACGCATAGTGTTCCCTAGTGTATGTAGGTGTTTTCACTGTATTCTAAGTGTCTTTTAGCATAGCACTGGCTCAAGGCCTGGTTAGTCAGAGTCAGTTACCACCAGTACCCATCTGAAAAAGTTGTGAGCACAGGATGATTTTGCAACAAGGCCTCTTTCTGCTCCTCTGTTGGTTCTTTCTGCACATGTCTTGCTTCTTCCTGCACTTTTCTTCGTCTTTGTGGACTTCTGTTGCTTGTTTCTGCATTTCTTTTGCTTCTTTCTGTGCGTTTTTTCTTCTTTCTTCACATGTCCTACCTCTGTAGGCATAGTTAGAAACTAGCATTTAAAAAACCTTTAAAATTTACTTAAAAAACCATAGGTTTCAGGCACGTTATAGTTAGAAATTAGCATTTAAAAAACCTTTGAAATTCACTTAAAAAACCATAGGTTTCAGGCACGTTATAGTTAGAAATTAGCATTTAAAAAACCTTTGAAATTCACTGAAAAAACCATAGGTTTCAGGCACGTTATAGTTAGAAATTAGCATTTAAAAAACCTTAGAAATTCACTGGCCATGTCATGAGTGATGTAATATGTGACATCATCAGCAGTGCATTGCGGGGGCGCGAGTTATAGTTAGCTGAACTAACTATAACGGGGGAATTTCTCTGGTTTTGTACGAGTGAAATGTCCAACTAACTATAACTTTCCCTAAAACCTATGGTTTTTCAGTGAATATATATATATATATATATATATATATATATATATATATATATATATATACATACATACATACATACATACATACATATATATATCCAAGAAAGAAGTGACTCAAACAGATAGATTCACCAAAGAACAAAAATATATTTCAACTACAACGTTTCAGCTTCCGCCTTCCTCAGGTAGTACAAGATGGTTTGCTCAGTGGCTGCACAGATGACACAGCTGAATTTTCAAAAAGCATCATGAGTGAAGATTCTATTTGGAATGTGGAATCAATGCAGTCCTGAGAGCTCTTGAGATATGCAGTAATCAGGTTGTATTATCAGTAATGTTCAGTCCATCTGGATGCAGTGATTTTAAACGGTACATCCAGAAGTTTTCTCTGGAGTCCAGTAGTTCTTCCTTTGAGACATGTTCCACGGGGAAAATCTTCAAATCTGATAGTAAATGATCCACAAGGTTAAAATGATTGGCTACAGGCTGGTCAATTTTCTTATTAATTATTGCCGATTTGTGGTTCCTGAATCGTGTACGGAGGTCATTCACTGTTTGGCCTACATATTGTTTTTTACAGCTTTGCCGTTGGCACTGAATCACATAAATAATGCATGTTGAGCGACATGTAAGATGCTGTCTTATTCCATAGGTCCTTCTTGTAACAGAACTAGTTACTGATGATGTTTGTAAAAGGTATTCACACGTGATGCACCTTTTAGAGTCACAGCAATGAACCCCTGCATTTGTTACAACTTGCTTGAGTTCAGCTCTCACAATAAGAGATCGTAAATTTGGAGCTCTGCGGTAAGCAATGACTGGCGGTTTTGGAAAAACCTTTTGCAATTTTTCACAAGTAGACAGTAAGGGAAATGTTTTTTGCATTATATTTCTGTAGTTGGGAGCTGATGGATGATAGTCAACCACAAATGGAGTTCTGTCACTTTTGTTTCTGCCGTTGGTATTCCAAATAAGTGCTTCTCTGGGTAACTGCAAAGACTTGTCAATTTGTTGCTGTATGATATGCAGAGGATAGCCTCGTCTTTTAAATAATGTAGCAAGCTCCTGTAGATGGTCTTTACAGGTTTCCTCATTGCTGCAGATGCGTCTTATTCTGAGTGCTTGGCTGTAGATGATGCTCAGTTTAGTGTGGTGTGGGTGACATGAAGTCCAGTTTAGATACAAATGAGCATCTGTAGGCTTGTGGTACAGATCAGTTGTAATTTTTTGTTCTTGAATGGTGAGTAGCACATCCAGAAAAGGGAGATGATGCTTCTGTTTAGTATTGCTGCTGGTAAATTTGATGGTAGGATGGATATTGTTGATATAAGCTGTAAATTGTTCCAATGCTCTACTTCCTGCATTCCATATTATAAATATGTCATCAATGTATCTTAGCCATACCAGTGGTTTGATGCTATAAGTAGCAAGTATACAGTTCTCTAGTTTGCCCATGAAGATATTTGCATAGGATGGAGCCATCCGAGTGCCCATGGAAGTCCCTTGTATCTGCAGATAGTGTTTACCATTGAATGTAAAATTGTTGGATTTAAGGATAACTCTTGCAAAGTTTGTAAGCACATTTGTTGATGGCTTTTTCACAGTTCTTTTATTAAGAGCTTCAGATAATGCCATAAGCCCATCCTCATGTGGTATATTGGTGTATAATGATGTAACATCAAATGTAGCCAGAAGAGTATCATCATCAAATGTGTAGGTTTGGTTTAATTTTTCAATAATCTGAAGGAAGTGACTGGTATCTTTAACAAATGATGGAAGTTCCTGTACAATGGGCTGGAGGTGCAGGTCGACAAATAAAGATAGTCTCTCAGTAGCTGTGTCATTGCCAGAGATGATGGGACGGCCAGGATTGTTCATTTTGTGAATTTTGGGAAGCATATAAAATCTCCCAGGTCTTGGTTTGGGATGAACAAGTATATCTGCTGTTGTTTCATCAATGAGGTTTAAGCTCTTGTACCTTACAACCATGTTCTTAATTTCTTTGTTTAAGTCTTCTGTGGGATCAGTTTCTAAAGGTTTGTAAGTGTTGGTATCCATTAGTTGTCTCATTCCTTCCTCAATATAATCACTTACTTTCAAGGCAACCACTGCACCACCTTTGTCTGCCGGTTTTATAATGACATCCATTCTCTGTTGAAGGAGGTGGAGAGCTTTTCTCTCTTCTCGGGTAATGTTATCAAAAATCCTCTTAGGTGTTGATTCCTTGATGAGTTTGTTGATGGATAAAATGTATGTATCAAGAACAGGATTTCTACCACATTGAGGAGTCCATGATTTGGGATGGCGGAACTTCTTAAATGGATCTGGAAGGTAGCTTGGCAGACCAACATTAGAATTATTGTAAAAGTATTCTGCAAGTCTGCATCTTCTCTCGAAGGTTTTTAGGTCTCTCATCATGTTGGCCATATTATGGTCCTTCGGTACAGGACAGAAATAGAGGCCTTTGCTCAAGAGGTTCAATTCACCTGGTGATAGGAGCCCTCCAGTCAAGTCAATAACTGGGTCGGATGTCTGGAAGGGTTGTAGCTGGCTGATGCTATGCAGCTTTTTTGTCTTATAAATCTTCTGTTTTTTTTATGCTGTTTACTCACAGGGCTTACACTGACAAGAAAATCTCCAAAAACAGAATGATTTAGAAAGTGGTGAGTTGGAAGAGGAGGTATATGAAATCTTAACATATCTCTTTTTAGTTTTGCAGATTTAATTTCAATAGCATTCCTGGCAGTCATCTTCAAGTATACTCTTTTTGGGATTACAAACCTGTATCCTCCCCGGATCCGACACTCAAGCCAGAAGCAACCACCATGTCAAGAACAAATCTACATCCTAGATATGCGCTGTTCATCCAGGAGAAAATCAGTAAGTGCCAATTTACAATAGCACATTTACAAATCTATAAAAAACTTAACATCTATCCTATGGGGTTGGAGGTTAAGTCTAAGCCACCTTTTAAACTAACTAGTTGTGAATGGTCAGCTACATGGAATATTTTACTGCATAACTCATCAATGGCCCTACTATTGGCATCTATTAAAGTAACCATTCAAAAATGCAAATGCTTAAAGCCAAGCTACAAAAAGAACTGGAACTTTTAAAGAACACAAAAAGTGACTCTGAAGTGGCACACATACTACAGAGGGTTGCAGTAGTAAAAAGATGACTGCCAGGAATGCTATTGAAATTAAATCTGCAAAACTAAAAAGAGATATGTTAAGATTTCATATACCTCCTCTTCCAACTCACCACTTTCTAAATCATTCTGTTTTTGGAGATTTTCTTGTCAGTGTAAGCCCTGTGAGTAAACAGCATAAAAAAACAGAAGATTTATAAGACAAAAAAGCTGCATAGCATCAGCCAGCTACAACCCTTCCAGACATCCGACCCAGTTATTGACTTGACTGGAGGGCTCCTATCACCAGGTGAATTGAACCTCTTGAGCAAAGGCCTCTATTTCTGTCCTGTACCGAAGGACCATAATATGGCCAACATGATGAGAGACCTAAAAACCTTCGAGAGAAGATGCAGACTTGCAGAATACTTTTACAATAATTCTAATGTTGGTCTGCCAAGCTACCTTCCAGATCCATTTAAGAAGTTCCGCCATCCCAAATCATGGACTCCTCAATGTGGTAGAAATCCTGTTCTTGATACATACATTTTATCCATCAACAAACTCATCAAGGAATCAACACCTAAGAGGATTTTTGATAACATTACCCGAGAAGAGAGAAAAGCTCTCCACCTCCTTCAACAGAGAATGGATGTCATTATAAAACCGGCAGACAAAGGTGGTGCAGTGGTTGCCTTGAAAGTAAGTGATTATATTGAGGAAGGAATGAGACAACTAATGGATACCAACACTTACAAACCTTTAGAAACTGATCCCACAGAAGACTTAAACAAAGAAATTAAGAACATGGTTGTAAGGTACAAGAGCTTAAACCTCATTGATGAAACAACAGCAGATATACTTGTTCATCCCAAACCAAGACCTGGGAGATTTTATATGCTTCCCAAAATTCACAAAATGAACAATCCTGGCCGTCCCATCATCTCTGGCAATGACACAGCTACTGAGAGACTATCTTTATTTGTCGACCTGCACCTCCAGCCCATTGTACAGGAACTTCCATCATTTGTTAAAGATACCAGTCACTTCCTTCAGATTATTGAAAAATTAAACCAAACCTACACATTTGATGATGATACTCTTCTGGCTACATTTGATGTTACATCATTATACACCAATATACCACATGAGGATGGGCTTATGGCATTATCTGAAGCTCTTAATAAAAGAACTGTGAAAAAGCCATCAACAAATGTGCTTACAAACTTTGCAAGAGTTATCCTTAAATCCAACAATTTTACATTCAATGGTAAACACTATCTGCAGATACAAGGGACTTCCATGGGCACTCGGATGGCTCCATCCTATGCAAATATCTTCATGGGCAAACTAGAGAACTGTATACTTGCTACTTATAGCATCAAACCACTGGTATGGCTAAGATACATTGATGACATATTTATAATATGGAATGCAGGAAGTAGAGCATTGGAACAATTTACAGCTTATATCAACAATATCCATCCTACCATCAAATTTACCAGCAGCAATACTAAACAGAAGCATCATCTCCCTTTTCTGGATGTGCTACTCACCATTCAAGAACAAAAATTACAACTGATCTGTACCACAAGCCTACAGATGCTCATTTGTATCTAAACTGGACTTCATGTCACCCACACCACACTAAACTGAGCATCATCTACAGCCAAGCACTCAGAATAAGACGCATCTGCAGCAATGAGGAAACCTGTAAAGACCATCTACAGGAGCTTGCTACATTATTTAAAAGACGAGGCTATCCTCTGCATATCATACAGCAACAAATTGACAAGTCTTTGCAGTTACCCAGAGAAGCACTTATTTGGAATACCAACGGCAGAAACAAAAGTGACAGAACTCCATTTGTGGTTGACTATCATCCATCAGCTCCCAACTACAGAAATATAATGCAAAAAACATTTCCCTTACTGTCTACTTGTGAAAAATTGCAAAAGGTTTTTCCAAAACCGCCAGTCATTGCTTACCGCAGAGCTCCAAATTTACGATCTCTTATTGTGAGAGCTGAACTCAAGCAAGTTGTAACAAATGCAGGGGTTCATTGCTGTGACTCTAAAAGGTGCATCACGTGTGAATACCTTTTACAAACATCATCAGTAACTAGTTCTGTTACAAGAAGGACCTATGGAATAAGACAGCATCTTACATGTCGCTCAACATGCATTATTTATGTGATTCAGTGCCAACGGCAAAGCTGTAAAAAACAATATGTAGGCCAAACAGTGAATGACCTCCGTACACGATTCAGGAACCACAAATCGGCAATAATTAATAAGAAAATTGACCAGCCTGTAGCCAATCATTTTAACCTTGTGGATCATTTACTATCAGATTTGAAGATTTTCCCCGTGGAACATGTCTCAAAGGAAGAACTACTGGACTCCAGAGAAAACTTCTGGATGTACCGTTTAAAATCACTGCATCCAGATGGACTGAACATTACTGATAATACAACCTGATTACTGCATATCTCAAGAGCTCTCAGGACTGCATTGATTCCACATTCCAAATAGAATCTTCACTCATGATGCTTTTTGAAAATTCAGCTGTGTCATCTGTGCAGCCACTGAGCAAACCATCTTGTACTACCTGAGGAAGGCGGAAGCTGAAACGTTGTAGTTGAAATATATTTTTGTTCTTTGGTGAATCTATCTGTTTGAGTCACTTCTTTCTTGGATATTTTATTTCTTTGTGACTCATTGTATCCTTTGGGATCCAGATTTTTGCCCTGGCTGGCTGTTGTTTTCTTGTGATCCTCCATCTTCAAGTACATACATATATATATATATATATATATATATATATATATATATATATATATATATATATATATATATTATCTACTGGCGGTCGCCAGTAGATAGTTATAGTTACAACCTATTATCCATAGGAAATCCGCGACATTCTATTTGAAATAACTCTCTTGCCGGTTGACGTATCTTCGCAAAATTTTCAAACTTTGTGGCCCGCTCCGGTCCGCTCCTACCCTGAAAGTCTCGGGGGATTCGTCAAGCGGGGGCCGAGAAAAAGGGGGTCCCAAAACGCGTTTTCCCCATGCAATTTTCCATAGGAAACTTTAGACACGGCTACAGCCCGAACTGCTGAACGGAATTACACCAAATTTGGCAAAGAGGTAGTTCTTGGTTCAGAAAGAACCCTTTTTGTTAAATGGTGTAAATCCGTTCAGTAGTTGCTGAGAAAATCAAAAGTAAAAAGATAGTGATATCTATGGCCGAGTAGGGTCCGCGTACCATCCCGATCACGAGCTGCATGTTAATTGGCTGTCAGCTGGCTGTCAACATTCCGATTCAGGAAATGTTGGCAGCCATTTTGTCCCTCGGTAGAACCGAGGGACAGAAACAAGTGCGCAAAGCGCACAAAGGGGGCAGGGTAGAAACACCCTGACCCCTAGGTTTGCTCAGGGGTCCCACAAGGACCCCCTGGGCAAAAAAAAAAAATTTTTTTAAAAATCGGCAGGATGCGCTCAGGGTGCGCGAATCCTGCCGAAAAAAAATCGAAGCGCGGTCTCCCGCGCTTTGATTGTATTTTGCCCCCGGGTGGCCCAAGTCCCGGGGGCATGGTGGGGGGGTTAATTTTATGTGTGGGGGGCCTCAAAGGGCCCCCCAAGCCCCGGGGACCACCACCTCCCCGGGGCTTTTTTTTTTAAAATTGAAAAACCTGTGTGGGGGGGGGCTCCAGCCCCCCCACATGCCCCGGGGACCGCCACCTCCCCGGGGCACTAAACATTTAAATATGGGGGTCCGTTACGGACCCCCAGAGCCCCGGGGACCACCACCTCCCCGGGGCTGTGCAATTTAAGGGAGGGGGCCGCGCGGCCCCCCTCCTGGAGCCCTTGATAGCCCTGGGGACCGCCACCCCCCAGGGCCAGCTCCTGCAGTGTCCCAGGGTGCCTTCCACCGGGACACTGTAGTTTGCTATGGCAGGACGGGAGCCTCGCGGCTCCCGTCCTGCCATAGCAAACTGCTTTGGATATTGGAAGAGAGAGCAGGAAACCTGCTCTCTCTTCCAATATCCAAAGCCGATTGCTTTCCACATGGGGAGCTGCATCTTAGCAGCTCCTCATGTGTAAAAGCAATGCCGGCTCCCAAGGGACGCGGGGAGCCGGCGGGACTGTGGGGGGCTTGGGGACCCCCCTACAGTCCCCAATGGAGAGGGCCAGCCCCGGGGGATGGGGTCCCCGGGGCAAGTAGTGGCCCGGGAGGGGGGCCACGCGGCCCCCTCCCCAAAGTTTAAAAAAATTTAAAAAAAAAAAAAAAGGGTATGGCCGGCCCCGGGGATGGGGTCCCTGGGGCCTTAAATGGCCAGAGGAGGGGGCCACGCAGCCCCCTCCAAAGAATAAAAATAAAAATAGAGGCCATGCCCCGGGGATGGGGTCCCCGGGGCCAATACAGGCCCAGGGAAGGGGGCCACGCGGCCCCCTTCCCGTTTTTTAAAAAAAATTTAATTAAAAAAGGGGGTAAGGCCCTGGGGGATGGGGTCCCCAGGGCCCAAAAACAGGAAAAAGTAAGGGGGCCACACAGCCCCCCTTCAGGGGACAAAAAAAAAACGATCGGGCCCGCAGGCCCCGCCCCTTCCTTCACCACTCTGCAAACGCGCCCCCTGGCGCGTTTGCAGAGGGGAACGAATTCCCCTTGAATACTGGGGGTCCCTGGGGGCCAACTAGCCCACCAGGAACCTCCAGTATGCGCCAGGGGCTGCGTTGCAGAGAGGTGTACAGAGGCCACGCCCCTTTTTACACCTCTCTGCAGCGCAGCTCTGTGGCGCTTTTTGGATATACCTGTTGGGCTAGTTGGCCCCCAGGGACCCTCAGGATTCAAGGTGGTGAAGGGAGGGGGCGGGGCTTCAGGTGACATCTGTGCAAACGCGCCCCGTGGCGCGTTTTAAGTTGGGGATTAAATCCCCTTCAATCCTGAGGGTCCCTGGGGGCCAACTAGCCCAACAGGTACATCCAGAAAGCACCACAGAGCTGCGTTGCAGAGAGGTGTAAAAGGGGTGTGGCCTCTCTACACGTCTCTGCAACGCAGCCCCTGGCGCATATTGGAGGTTCCTGGTGGGCTAGTTGGCCCCTAGGGACCCTCAGGATTCAAGGGGACTTAATCCCCAACTTAAAACGCGCCACGGGGCGCGTTTGCACAGATGTCACCTCAGGCCCCGCCCTCCCTTCACCATTGTGCAAATATTCTTCTAAAATCATCCGAAATACGAATTCCAAATTACTCACCTGTTATCAGGAGAGACCTCAGTGCTGCATCTTTCAGCCCAGTACTAATCCTGAAAAGTAATTTTAACCGTACTTACCAGTAACTTGAATTTCCTTCCATAGGATATCATTGCCTGCTTTTTGCTGAAAAAGTTTCTAAGTGTTGATTTTTGAAACATACAAATATTCCTCTAAAATCAGCCGAAATCCGAATTCTGATTTACTCAGCTGTTATCAGGAGAGACCTCAGTGCTGCATCTTTCAGCCCAGTACTGATCCTCAAAAGTAATTTTAACCGTACTTACCAGTAACTTGAATTTCCTTCCATAGGATATCATTGCCTGCTTTTTGCTGAAAAAGTTTCTAAGTGTTGATTTTTGAAACATACAAATATTCCTCTAAAATCAGCCGAAATCCGAATTCTGATTTACTCACCTGTTATCAGGAGAGACCTCAGTGCTGCATCTTTCAGCCCAGTACTGGTCCTGAAAAGTAATTTTAACCGTACTTACCAGTAACTTGAATTTCCTTCCATAGGCTAACATTGACTGGTTTCACTTGGAAATTCTTCTAAGTGTGGAGTTTTTGAACTTTATAATATTCCTCTAAAATCAACCAAAGTACGAATTCCAATTTACTCACCTGTTATCAGGAGAGAACCCAGTGCTGCATCTTTTAGCCCAGCACTGACCCTGAAAAGTAATTTTAACCGTACTTACCAGTAACTTATATTTTCTTCCATAGGAATCCATTGTCTGGTTTTTAGCAGAAAAGTTTCAGTGTCGATTTTCACAAACTACAAATATTCCTAAAAAATCGCCTGTATGACTTAAACGCATTCTTTCAACTGTTTACAGGAGATGCACCAGTGCTGGATCCAGGATCCAACACTGAGTAAGAAAAAGTAACGATAACAGTTTTTACCTTCTAAGTGAATTTCCTTCCATAGGATAACATTGGTGATTCTATGAGAAAAAGTTTCTAAGTGTCAACTTTTAAAGTACAATAATATTCCTTAAAAATCACGACTGTAACCAAAACGCTTTTACTCAACTGTTTACAGGAGATGTCCCAGGACTGAATCTAGGATCCAGTCCTGTGGTTAGAAAAAGTAATCCATAAAGTAACTAATTGCATTTAACTAGAAATTCACATTGAGCTGAATGTTGCATTGTGTTTGAAAATGTGTTGCCCATTGCAACAACTGTAACTACTGTACTTAAAAGTCTATTGCCTATGTGCAAAGTATTTAAACTAAAGTAATTCATTCTGAGAAAGTATTTTTTGTAATGTAATGTATAATGTAATTACAATGTAATTTAAAAAATAAAATATGTAAAAAAAAATTGTATCTAAAAA
The DNA here is from genome assembly GCA_963921515.1 of Calotriton arnoldi. Lineage (NCBI taxonomy): Eukaryota > Metazoa > Chordata > Amphibia > Caudata > Salamandridae > Calotriton > Calotriton arnoldi. The sequence continues at coordinate 66,406 of CAWUFW010018151.1, forward strand.
TGTAGTAAATCAGTATGAAAAAAATTTATATAACAATTAATACATTTAAAAATTGTCATTTACAAAACCTTTGAAATTCACTGAAAAAACCGTAGGTTTCAGACATGTTATAGTTACAAATTAGCATTTAAAAAACCTTTGAAATTCACTGAAAAAACCATAGGTTTCAGGGACGTTATAGTTACAAATTAGCATTTAAAAAACCTTTGAAATTCACTGAAAAAACCATAGGTTTTAGGGACAGTTATAGTTAGTTGGACATTGCACTCGTACAAAACCCGTGAAATTCCCCCGTTATAGTTAGTCCAGCTAACTATAACTCGCGCCCCGCAATGCACTGCTGATGACGTCACATATTACATCACTCATGACATGGTCAGTGACATCACTGATGACATCACTGATGACATCTCAAATGACATCACTGATGACATCACTGATGACATCATCCATGTGATAATTTCATGCATCTTCTCACACCCTAATATAACCTTTGATACACCCACTCTAAATTACAGACTGCCATTCGCAAAACCATAGACACTCCAACACCAATAACTACATACCCACTCACTGATTCTTAGGTCTACACACCCACATCCACTCACTCACCCGTACAGTCACTCATACTTATGGTCACTCAGTACAGGACTATCATATGCACTCATACTCCTATATAGACACTCAAACACCGCCACTCATCCATAGAGGTACTCACACACCTAGTCAGTCATGCAAATAATTAAACACACTACCATTTACTCACCTATACAGTTATACACACACCAGCTCACTTACTCATACAAATACTAGCACATTCTTACGCTCTTATACAATCACTGATACAAGCACACACTCATCCATACAGCCACTATCACAATCACTCACTCTCGCTTATAGCTATTTATATACTCCAACACACATATATACTGCCTTTCACATATGTAGTTACTCACACATGTACCACTGGGACATACATTCACTCACTAACACACTCTTACACACACTTACCCACCCATACAGTCTATCACAGATGCACTCTTGAAACCATCCACCCAGTGAATCACCCACTCACACATCTATGCACAGAGTCGCACACACCCCTCCCACACAAACACTCAGGCACCCATACAGATACTCACACAAGCATTCAATAACTCATATAGACACTCATGTAGCTATTCACAAACACATGCAGCCACTTACACAGCAACAGACAGACGGATACAGACATTCACCCAGTTTAGTCACTAACCCATGCATTCAGTAAGATACGTTAAATCACTCACTTATACAGTCAGTCATGCACCTACTAAATCATCCATACAGACACTTACACACCCATTCATTCTTCAATACGTCTTTTCCTATATATATTAAAAATATTTAAACTTTACAGAAACACACAGTCACTGGATGATGTCATCAGTGATGTCATTTGAGATGTCATCAGTGATGTCATCAGTGATGTCACTGACCATGTCATGAGTGATGTAATATGTGACGTCATCAGCAGTGCATTGCGGGGGCGCGAGTTATAGTTAGCTGGACTAACTATAACGGGGGAATTTCACGGGTTTTGTACGAGTGCAATGTCCAACTAACTATAACTGTCCCTAAAACCTATGGTTTTTTCAGTGAATTTCAAAGGTTTTTTAAATGCTAATTTGTAACTATAACGTCCCTGAAACCTATGGTTTTTTCAGTGAATTTCAAAGGTTTTTTAAATGCTAATTTGTAACTATAACATGTCTGAAACCTACGGTTTTTTCAGTGAATATATATATATATATATATATATATATATATATATGAAAAAGGAAAACGAAAAAGGAAAAAGGAAAAAGGAAAAAGGAAAAAGGAAAAAGGAAAAAGGAAAGAGCCCACAGCTTCGATATCCTTTCAAGCTGACATCTTTATTGTGTCTGAAATACGTGGCAGCATGAACAACTCCTTAAGACCTTACGCGTTTCGGCGCGAGAGCGCCTTGTTCACAGGTGAGTTGAATTAATGTCCCAGTGGTCATGTGGCCCTTCTTCCGACCACAGTTCCCAGAATGCATCAATATGCAAATTTACAGCATGGCTCGACATCGTATTATGTTCAGCATTAGTAGCTTTGAATTCTTGTCTGAGTCCGTTATTTTGCTTGTCTTTCTCGATGCAGGTAGGGTAAAAATATAAAAGCACAGTGCACTTTGCTGCCACGTAAAAGTACCTGCTTGGAACGGAGGCACGAAGACTGCCAGAAAGAGGCCATCACCTCCTTCATATCCCTTTCTCTCCAACCACACGAATAACTTGGAAGTCCATTTTGTCTGCTGTGGCTGAGAGCGAGTCATGCCCCCTCCGTTTACTGCACAAAAATTCCTCCACTTTACCGGGGGCCTCCAACTCTGCAGGGCGGGCTCTCAAACAGGAATGGAGATCCTGTTGATTAAGAACACGAAAAAGGAAAGAGCCCACAGCTTCGATATCCTTTCAAGCTGACATCTTTATTGTGTCTGAAATACGTGGCAGCATGAACAACTCCTTAAGACCTTACGCGTTTCGGCGCGAGAGCGCCTTGTTCACAGGTGAGTTGAATTAATGTCCCAGTGGTCATGTGGCCCTTCTTCCGACCACAGTTCCCAGAATGCATCAATATGCAAATTTACAGCATGGCTCGACATCGTATTATGTTCAGCATTAGTAGCTTTGAATTCTTGTCTGAGTCCGTTATTTTGCTTGTCTTTCTCGATGCAGGTAGGGTAAAAATATAAAAGCACAGTGCACTTTGCTGCCACGTAAAAGTACCTGCTTGGAACGGAGGCACGAAGACTGCCAGAAAGAGGCCATCACCTCCTTCATATCCCTTTCTCTCCAACCACACGAATAACTTGGAAGTCCATTTTGTCTGCTGTGGCTGAGAGCGAGTCATGCCCCCTCCGTTTACTGCACAAAAATTCCTCCACTTTACCGGGGCCTCCAACTCTGCAGGGCGGGCTCTCAAACAGGAATGGAGATCCTGTTGATTAAGAACACGAAAAAGGAAAGAGCCCACAGCTTCGATATCCTTTCAAGCTGACATCTTTATTGTGTCTGAAATACGTGGCAGCATGAACAACTCCTTAAGACCTTACGCGTTTCGGCGCGAGAGCGCCTTGTTCACAGGTGAGTTGAATTAATGTCCCAGTGGTCATGTGGCCCTTCTTCCGACCACAGTTCCCAGAATGCATCAATATGCAAATTTACAGCATGGCTCGACATCGTATTATGTTCAGCATTAGTAGCTTTGAATTCTTGTCTGAGTCCGTTATTTTGCTTGTCTTTCTCGATGCAGGTAGGGTAAAAATATAAAAGCACAGTGCACTTTGCTGCCACGTAAAAGTACCTGCTTGGAACGGAGGCACGAAGACTGCCAGAAAGAGGCCATCACCTCCTTCATATCCCTTTCTCTCCAACCACACGAATAACTTGGAAGTCCATTTTGTCTGCTGTGGCTGAGAGCGAGTCATGCCCCCTCCGTTTACTGCACAAAAATTCCTCCACTTTACATATATATATGAACACCAAATCCGATTCCTCACACAACGAACCGGACACCGACACGGGGAGGTTTCTGGCAATAAAGTATTTTATTCCACAATTACGCTGCGACGCGTTTCGGCATCCACTGCCTTGATCACACATATATATATATACTTTAGAGCAACATTCCACGGTCCAGAATGAATAAGCGGCACACCAAGTGATTAGCACCAAGATTTAATGTGCAAAACAACGCGTTTCAGCTATGATGCCTTTGTCAAGTTTACACAATGTGCTCCACTCACCAAAGAAATACGCTGAGAGCCAGAGGACATAGAGAAAGACTTCCCGCAATGACTGCAAAGCACACAATAGTATTCACCATAATTCATACTATTTCGAAATTTGCATCAAAAAGAATAAAAACAATTCTTTTTCAATAAATCAGTCAAGAATTCTCATTGCATAATTTCTCATATGAAGGTCAAGTTCAACAGCGTAAAATAAGTGCTTAATTCATTCGTGATACAATGTGTATATACAAGTCAGAGAGAAAACACTGGCGCCACAATATTTTTTGCGTAGCTACGCACTCGCGCAACTATGTTCCACACATCATGATGTGTGCACTAGGCATATTGGCATGCTTCCACAGCGACAACTAGAAAGCTAGGCTCTAGGTGGAAATGAGAGAGGAAAGTAAAACTGGTAGAATTAATTGAACGACCAGAAATTTGATACCGGGCAAGTGCCCTTATATGATTAGCAGCCTAGTGGCATAAAGATGCTAGCCAGAAAGCTATTAATCCTCAAATTCAACCTATGGCTGTACATAGGATTGACTCCCAGTTCCTCTCATAATGCCTATATTCAATTAATAAAGAGCAAGTGCCCAAATATGATAAACTAATTGTTAAAAAGTGCCAGTCAGTGCAATGTAGAAGTGTGTGAAATACGTTCCAGTCCTTATAAAATTAGCACGAAAAGGTAAGAGGAAATTCTGAAATCAGCCAGTATATGTTGTTAACTCCTCGCTGCTGTTCATCCCATATGGTATTCTTGTATTCAAATCAATTATATATCTAGATTCCAATGTCCGCAACATTTTCTCTCTGTCACCCCCTCTGACATGTTTTACAATACAACCAATCCCAAAAGCCTTTAGGTAACTATTATTACTGGCGTGTGATGTCTGGAAGTGACGAGCTACTGGATAGTTGAAGTCATTATTAGTGACAGCTCATATATGTTGTAAAATTCTCACCTTGAGCGGGAGTTTGGTGCTACCCACATATCTTAAGTCACATGGGCATTCCAAGATGTATATGGCAAATTCGGTGGTACACGTGATGTATTTCCGAATCTGCCTTGTTTTGCCATTCTCTATAGTGTAACTTCTGCGAACCTGGCTATGTTTACCTGCCTTGCATGAATTACACGGATAGAAACCTTCCCTCTGTTTGCCTAGCCAGCTAGTTGATGGTATTTGTTCCTGAAAACTGTGCACCAAAACATCCCTCAATGACTGCGGTCACCTGTATGTAACCTGCAGGGCATTGCCTATCAAACTGCCACTTATTGGGTCAGTAACCAAAAGATTCCAATTTCTTTTTAGGGTTTTCTTCAAATGTGAAGATCTTTTATTAAAGGTGGTAATGTGCCTTGGTCTACTGTCTTCACATTTGCTTTTGGCAGTATCCTTGCATTTAAATAGGACATCTGCCTGCTTTATCCCCTCCAATTTTCTACTAGCTTGTGTCAATATTATACGTGAGTAGCCCCGTTTCATGAACTGATATTTCATGTTCTCCTGTTCTTTGTTAAAGATATCATCCCTGCTGCAGTTTCGGCGTGCCCTAAGAAACTCCCCAAAGGTTATACTGTGGATGAGTGTGGCAGGATGGTGGCTGAACGCATGCAGAGTGCTGTTGCCAGCCTTCTCTTTTCTAAAGAGCGATGTATGTAATTCGTCTTTTTCAATATGGATGGTTACATCCAAGAATTCACAGTAGGTTCTACTCGTAATGTAAGTGAAGCTAAGATTAAGGTCATTTCTCTCTAAGACATTAATGAATTCCCTAGCTGTGCACTCATCGCCATCCCAAATTAGGAACAGATCATCAATATATCTGATACAAATGGGGATATGCTCCGTGTATTTCTCATTGAGGTCTGTCCAAACCACCTGCTCCTCCCACCAGCCCAGGAAAAGATTCGCCAGGCTGGGGACGAAGCAGGTGCCCATAGCTGTACCTGACTTCTGTCTGTATAATGTCTTTTCGAACAGAAAAATATTCTGTTCCAGACAGTAGAGCATCATTGCTCTCAACATGTTTGTATGCTCCAACATCGATAGTGGTCTGCCTTGTAGGAAATGAATGCATGCTTCCACTCCCTTCCTTTGCTCGATACAAGTGTATAATGAGCATACGTCAAGTGATATCATCAAATATGTGCTTTCCCACTTTACATCATGAATCCTTCTCAGGAAGTCTGTGCTGTCACGGCAATATAATCTCAGATCCACTACTAATGGAGACAGAAAGAAATCAAGAAAGATCGAGGTGTTTTCTAAAATACCCCCGTTAGATGATACAATGGGTCTTCCTGGTGGTCTAGTGGGATGTTTATGAATTTTTGGAAGCAAGTATAGACAAGGTGTACGCGGATGATCATTTTTTAGAAATAGATATTCATCTTGTTCCAGCAATCCTGTAACCCACCAGTTTTTTAACATGTCATGGTATGTGCAGATTAATTGTCTATAAGTTTCCCAATTAATTTCCTCATAACATGTGAGGTCACTTAATTGTCTGAGAGCTTCTGTTCTGTAATACTCCATGTCCATCAGAACAATATTGCCCCCCTTGTCTGAGGGTTTGATGACTATGGAGGAGTCCCCAGTTAGATGTTTAAGGGCACTGCTCTGTTCCTTAGTCAGATTGCCTTGTCCCCTGATGTCATGGTTATTGCGCTTCTTGGTTAGTTCATGAATCATGACAGAGTTGAACGCCTCGATATTATCGTGGGGAACGTTTGGATTATATCTCGATTTCGGTTTGAAACCACTCTTGATTGATCCATCGAGAGTAAAGCCAATTTCCCTCAGTGTTTCATTGATGCTCCGTTCTTGTGTCTCATCAGTTAAATTCTCATCCAAAGCATGCAGCGCTAATATTGAATTAATATCATTCAGAGTAAAAATAGAGGATACGTTGGGTGGAGATCCCTCCCCAGTCCTTCTTTGTTTTACTGTTACCATTTTGTGTAATTTCATCAGTTTTAGTTTTCTGACATAAAGGAACAGATCTATTCTTAGGTCCACATAATTCATATCCCGCGTTCGACAAAATGATAGACCCAGTTTAAGTAATGATTCCTCGTCTTGTGTCAATGTTCTCAATGACAGATTTACAATAGTCTTTTCATCGTTAGTGTCAGATTGGTTCGCTAGGCACATCTTGAGTCTCCCAATGCGCCCACCCTTCTTTTAGTTATTCTTTGTTTCTGTCGGATCCCTTTGCTTTTCCTTTGCCTCTTCCTCGTCCTTTTCCCTTCTTCTCGATGGGATCGTTCGTTGTTTGTTCCTTTTTCTTCTGTTTCAGTAACTGAAATTTGTGAATGAACTTTAGTGGGTGCACAATAGCAGCAAAGCTAGCTTTAAACCGGCAGCGCAGGTCCTCTGCATTCCTGGCCCTAAGAGATCTTCATTGGCTGCCGATTCGGCAGAGGATACACTTTAAATGTCTCTGCATCGTTTTTAAGGCAGTACATGGTCTGGGTCCTAGACCACTGTGTAAAATCGTCCACTTAGCAGGAACACAGGAGCCTGAAGTGGGGTTGAGTAAGTCTTTATTAAGTAGAGACTACAGAGAGACCCCATCCAACACTGCAGGCTGGTAGCTATCAACTGACAGGCTCCCAGCCTTGCTTAGCAACCAACACATTCCAAATTCTATATTACATCAAGAGCAGCTTGCCTCTTGAGCAAGACACTACATCATCTTCCCTCTAATACAACAGAAGCAAGCCACAGTAAAAAGTAAACAAAGCATATTCCCTAAGGGTCGAAGCTCGGCTGAACCTCTAGCATATGTGCAGAGTCACAACAAGTAACATTACACACACTCAACAACTTGTCGTATGTTTCTCCACAACTTATTAAACAAAATCATGCAACTTAGCAGGACGTCTAATTGTCCTGTGGGGTCTCAACCTCTCTTCCACAGGAGGCAAAGGAGATATGGATGAGCTTGTACCAGGGAAGTCAGGCACTTCCATTGGAAGACATTTTGATACACGATTGAGATTCCACACTCTGTGATCACTTGTCTTGATGGCATTCCTAAATACCTTAATTACCTTAAAAGGTTTACTGTATTTGGAACTGCCAGACGACTGGCGGGGTGACTTAATTTTGATCCAGTCACCCACAGACACAACCGTCTCTTTCACTGCCTTGCGATCATCAAACCAAGCCTTACGTTTTTCTAGCACACACCTCTCCCTTTCCTTCCACCCCTCAACAGATCCAACATTCTTATCAACAACTAATCTCTTAGCTACAACCCAAGAAGGACAAACTTCAGTGTTGGGAGCTCTACACTTGAACAACCTGAATGGTGAAACCCCCGTGGAAGAATGTGGAGTAAATCTATACTCTCTCACCTTCTTTCTCATGGCTAATTCCCAATTCCCAATTTCCACCAGACACCACTGCTTGCTGTAGGGTCTCCTTCAAAACCTTCACAAACCTTTCCACCAAACCATTACACTCAGGATGGTAGAGCGCAGCCTTTTTGTGCATAATGCCCCTAGAAATCAGAAAATCCTCAAAAACCTTAGAGGTAAATTGAGAGCCATTGTCTGACAACAAAGTACATGGAAAACCTTCCCTTTCAAACAATTCTTCCAAAAACTCAATCACCACATTAGACTCAACCGAGTTTACTATCTTTATTTCAGGCCAACGTGAGTGCATATCCATACACACCAACACATAACCATCATAGGAATTCCTTCTCACAGGTCCTAAAATGTCCAAGGAAATATCACACCAAGGGCCAACAGACTGTTCCCTTTTCACCATGGGTTGAGTTCTACATTTCAAGATCCTATCACTACCAGCACACTCCAAACAATCCCTTACAACTCTTTCCACCTGTGTATCCACTCCAGGCCACCAATAAACTTCTCTTATCCTCTCTTTTGTCTTCACAATTCCCATATGACTGGCATGAGCACACTCAAGCAAGCGATCCCTGAGCACAGTGGGAGGAACTAATTTACTCCCTCTAAAAAGAACTCCGTCTACCACAGATAACTCCTCCTTGATATTCCAAAAACCTATTAAACCATCGCAACAATCCTTTTTGTCACACCAACGACTCGAGACCATCGAAATGACTTTCTGCAATAATCCCTCTTCCTACAAAGATTCCTTCCAATCCTTTTCAGAGATAATGCCCTCACTGATAAGACAGACGTCAACTTCTTCTTCAAGTTCCTCACCACCAAACCATTCGCCTTCACCTTGAACAGTTACTTCTTCATCACATAAATTACCTAACCTGGATAGACAATCAGCCAAGGTGTTGCTGGACCCCGGAAGGTAATTTACCATAAAGTTAAATTCTTGTAATGCTACCACCCACTTTCTGATACGGTGAGACACCAAATCAATACCTTTCTTTGAAAACACCTCTTTCAAAGGCTTGTGATCAGTTAGAACTGAAAGTTCACAGCCCCACAAGAACTTACGTAATTTGCGTATGGCCCAAAAAATGGCCAGTGCCTCCCTCTCAATCACAGAATAATTGAATTCAGCAGCTCTCAAAGGTCTAGACAAAAATAATATGGGCTTCTCTTCATCCTCCACTTTTTGGAAAAGAACCGCGCCAAGTCCCTTTGAACTTGCGTCAGTCATTAAATAAGACACATTTTTGGGATCAAAGCTACCAAGATCAGGAGCTCTACTCAACAAACTCTTCAAATTCCTAAATTCACTATCACACTCCTTACACCAAACAAACTCACACCCTTTCTTCAACAAAGCTCTTAAATGTTCCGTGACCCCTGCAAAATTTGGAATGAACTTGTGGTAAAATTCTGTCATCCCTAAAAATTTCACAAGTTCATCTTTATCTTGTGGAGTTCTCAGATTAGCAATGGTATTAACAAGGGCAGGCTTTGGTTTTATTCCATCAGAGGATACAATTAGTCCCAAATACTCTATTTCTGCAACATCAAATCGACATTTGTCTGCCCTTAAAGTGAGTCCAGCATCACCTAATCTCCTCAGGACAGCTCTCAACCTGCCGTCATGTTCCCTGACATCAGTGCCAAAGACAAGCACATCGTTTTGGTAGACTTTCACACCATCCACGCCCTTCTAGATACGTTCCATGATTCTTTGAAAGACAGAAGCAGCAGAAATGAGCCCAAAAGGCATTCTCACAAATTTAAATGTCCCAAAGGGCGTCACAAATGCTGTTAGATCTTGGGATAAGGGATGTAGTTTGACCTGATGGTAGGCGGAGGTTAAGTCGAGGGAGGAGAAGTGTTTGGCACCGTTTAATGAGCACAACATCTCACTGATATTTGGTAACGGGTAGTGATCAACTATAACAGCTTTATTTAACTCCCTCAAGTCCACACAGAGTCTGGCTTCCCCATTGGCCTTACGAGCCATAACAATGGGAGAAAGCCACTATGTGGCCTCCACCTCTTGTATGATACCATTCGCCACCAACTTATCAAGTTCCACTTTCATGCATTCTTTCGCCAGAAGTGGCACACTCCGAACTTTCGCAACCTTAGGGACGGCATCACGCTTAACTCTTATACAATGAAAGTAGTTCTTGAGACATCCAAGCTTACCATCAAAAACATCATGAAATTCCTTGACCCATGACTTACATTCATGAGCCACTTGGCTGATAGACGGCATCTCTTTCAAGCAAACTGAGGGATTCTGATTAGGATCCAAGATCACATGAAGATCACGTTGATGCACCCAGCTAATCAGGGAATCCCCTTTCAAGGAAACATATACCTTACCCGGAATAATCCTCCCTTTAAAATCAATGGTACCCCAAAAACAACTCAAAAGACCAATTATCTCACCACCATACCCCCTAGGTCTGATGTCAGGTCTCATTAACTTAACTTTCTTTGCCAAATATTGCTCGAAGAATGACCTTGGGATTAAAGTCACCTTGGCGCCGGAGTCAAACAACATCTTTACTGGTGCTTCATTAATTAAAACGACCTCCATTGGATCATTCCCACCAGAAGCTTTGACTTGACAGATATTAATAATCTCTGAAACATCATCCTCATAGAGATCCACTTCCCTAACCTTCTTCAAGTCCTTGTTTGACCTGCAAGCTTTTGTAAAGTGACCCCTGCATCCACACGCACTGCACACAGACTTCAAACCAGGACAACCCTTAAAATTGGCCATGTGACCAGGATTGCCACACCTGAAACATTTACCAAAGAATGGTGTGGAGGCCAGCGACTTGCCCTCTTGCTTTGTAGGTACCTTACTCTTGATTACACTTCCCTTCTCAACTACCAATACCCCATTACCATTCACTTTCTTAACAGGATCCTTGTCATTCTTGAGAATAGTATCAACACATATCTTTGAATGTTCATGTGTCTTAGCAATGGTCAAGACTTCATGAAGTGACGGATTGTCCTTCTGCCATAAACTATCTCTTGCTTTGTCAATACTGCAGCCAAGCATAAATTGATCGCGGAGACGTTCATCCAGGGAAGCTGCGAAGTTGCAAGTCGCAGCTAGTTTGCGCAAAACTGTAATGTATTGCTCTACAGACTCATCGTGCCTCTGCATCCTCCTCCCAAAATGGTACCTTTCAAGAACAGTGCTCAATCTTGGAAGATAGTGCAGATCTAGTTTTTTCACAGCAATTTCAAACTCATTCAGACCTGCGGCATCCCCGTCCGATAGTTCGGGAAGATGCTCAAAAACCTCTTGGCCCTCAGACCCAAGACAATGCATCAACAGGGAAGTCTTCCTCTCTGCACTGAGTGACGTGCCACACACTCTAGCATAGTGGCTAAAAACCTTCTTCCATTTAAGCCACGGAAGAGACGGATCCCCTGGAGAAGAAAGAAAGAAAGGAGGGGCGGTACGTTTTGCATTTTTAAACAGTACCACAAAGAACCACACTGCTGCAGAAATCAGATGGACTTAAAGAAATTAAAAATAAAAATATGAAGAAATTAACACGTGAAGACTACGAATAGGAGTGCTGTGCGTGTCAGCGTCAACTTGAAACACGCTGTAGAAAAATTCTTGGAATGCTGTGTGTATCAGCGCTGAAGTGTAAAGTCTGCTGTGCGTGTCAGCGTCAACTTGAAACACGCTGTAGAAAAATTCTTGGAATGCTGTGTGTATCAGCGCTGAAGTGTAAAGTCACTTTAAGCAAAATCTGCTTGACATTGCGCGTGTTAAAGCAACAAGCAGGGGTGCTGTGCGTGTCAGCGTAGGTTTCAGACACACTGTGCTAAGTGCTGTGCGTGTCAGCGTCAACTTGAAACACACCGTTGAAAAATTCGTGGAATGCTGTGTGTATCAGCGCTGAAGTGTAGAGTCACTTTAAACAAAATCAGCTTGACATTGCGCGTGTTGAAGCAACCAGCAGGGGTGCTGTGCGTGTCAGCGTAGGTTTCAGACACGCTGTGCTCAGATCGTGAAGTGCTGTGAAAAGCCGAGCGCGTCAGCGCTCTAAAAAAAAAATCAAACTACAAAAATGGCGGTGTACGCGTAATGACGCAAGACGTAGACGCGCTGTGCGTGTCAGCGTAGGTATCAAAGACACGCATACACAGAAGGCAGGAACAGCCGAAGAACAGTGATGATGTCACAGAGTCCGTAGTGGAGACTGCGGCGCGCTTGAAGCAAGAGGCCCACGAGGACATCAGCATGCAGGTACCATGGCAACACGCAGCCCAAACATGCACGATGACAGTTGATCACAGTGAGGAAAAGTGGAAAGAAATAACTTTTCTTCGGTGTCCGACCGCGCAACCAAGTCACACACCCTTCCCAAGAAGTGAGACGCTTAATCCTAAAGAGGGTGAAATCCGTGATTGGGGGCTCAATTACGCGTTTAAAAGTCAAACATCCCCTCTTTTGATAAGTGTAAACTCCTCACCAGTAGTGTCACTTCTCAAGGGATCGTGGGCTGTGCATGTCGTATTCGTGCTCCTCTTTTGGTCCGCTGTCGCACCTTCCAAAGCAGATTTAAAGCTTGTTATCACGTGAAAATGGCAGCGTGTTGGGGTCTCTTCTAATCAACGTGGGTAGTCTTCTTTTCCGCTCGTCGCCAAATGTAAAATCGTCCACTTAGCAGGAACACAGGAGACTGAAGTGGGGTTGAGTAAGTCTTTATTAAGTAGAGACTACAGAGAGACCCCATCCAACACTGCAGGCTGGTAGCTATCAACTGACAAGCTCCCAGCCTTGCTTAGCAACCAACACATTCCAAATTCTATATTACATCAAGAGCAGCTTGCCTTTTGAGCAAGACACTACACACTGCAGAGAAAATTCACGTGGTATACTCCTCCGAGAAACCTTCGTTCGTCAACAGCAAACTTGGTGAACACTACAAAATTTAAAAGATCCAGGACAGGAGGGAGAGCCTTTAGCTCCGCGGCCTCACGGCTGTGGAATGAACTTCCAATCGACATCAGGCAAAGCGAGAATTTAATGCAATTCAGGAAGAAGCTGAAGACCTGGCTGTTCCCGAGGGATAATACACAGATGTATTGTCATTGATCCATCTTGCTGTCTTATTTTGTTTCCCTCCCTCCCTTAATTTTTTATTAACTGTATGCCTATCTTACGGTGGCTGATCAATTATGCACTATAACAACAAAGTACTCTCTCAGCGCCAGGATACCCGTTGGGTGACAGTGCGCTATACAAATTTAGTTTACATTACATTACACCTAAAGGGACCGCTGGCCTTTCAGAATCCGAACTAAGATCAGAACTGGAGTCAGTTGACACAGCTTCTTGTTGTCTCTGTTGCTGAATCACACGTAGATCTCTCTGAGCCCAGTCAAATCTTTTGGCATAAGTTAGAATTCTGCCCTCAGCATAATCCTTCTTATCTCGTAAGAATTTGCGTTGTTTTTTTAACTTAATAGCGTCCTCATAAGATTTCAAACGGGCATCTAGGCCTTTGAGAAATTCAATTACTGTACTTTCAGCTTTATGTTTATCCAGTTCTTGCCTCACCTTAGCCAAATCCTGTCGAGTCAGGTCTAAATCAATTTTGGCGTACTTTATTAACATTTCCAGCATTCCTTTACAAGTTTTCACCTAAAACCTGCCCATTCATTGAGGAGTTCGGGATTGGGATTCTCATAGGTGGGAACAATGGAGATTCTTAGGCCTCTGGGAACACGTCCCACTTCCACGCAGTTGGTTAGAGAGGTGACTTCTTACCACTTGTTTAATACTCGTTTGGAGAGTTTCTCAAGTCACACAAAATTTTGTGTTAAAGATGATTCCTGTATGCTGGAGGTAACAATTGTCTTGGAACTTAGTTCATTGGAATTTAATTCCTCATTAAATAAGGAAATCGCAACAGCATGCCTCTCCGATTACCAATCATTCATATTTTCCTCTTTATTCCGTGCAGAGTTCCAACGTGTGTCACACTTGACATGAATGCGGATCCGTACCCGTGATGCACCTGCCCCAGCTAGAATAGTATCAAACAATGTCTCTTTTATTAGAACATCGCACTTTTGTGAGTATTACGCCTGCCGTTTGTAGTCCTCTGCTGTTCTATTGACAATCCTAGATATCAGTTTCTCAGAAAGAAGCGAAGAAAAGACAAGAAGCCGGCTGTGGACGGGTAAGTTGCAGAACCGCCCCTTGAGCCCTCAGACCCTGATTGCGCACTGTTATCACTATCGTACCCCCACAATTCCTCCTTACCGGCCGTATTCCCAGGCTGTAATGTCGGCTCGGGAGCTTTCCCAGCTGCGGGCTTCTCCAGTTGGAGTTTTTTCTACTGCGATGCCATGTCAGAAGATACGTGCTGGAGCGGCCAGGCGACGTTTCAAATATTCTTCCACGAACAACGCTGCTCATATGCCGCCTCTCGCCTCGCGGTGCCGGTGCCAGCGATGGAAGCAGCAACCATCCAATAATACTTTAGAGCAACATTCCACGGTCCAGAATGAATAAGCGGCACACCAAGTGATTAGCATCAAGATTTAATGTGCAAAACAATGCGTTTCAGCTACGAAGCCTTTGTCAAGTTTACACAATGTGCTCCACTCACCAAAGAAATACGCTGAGACAGAGGACATAGAGAAAATACTTCCTGCAATGACTGCAAAGCACACAATAGTATTCACCATAATTCATACTATTTCGAAATTTGCATCAAAATGAATAAAAACTATTCTTATTCAATAAATCAGTCAAGAATTCTGATTTCATAATTTCGCATATGCAGGTCAAGTTTACAGCGTAAAATAAGTGCTTAATTCATTCATGATACAATGGGGTCGATTCCGATTCGGGCCGGAAATTTCTCCGACCGAGCCGGACCCGGAGAGATTTCCGACCGAATCGGACCCGTGCAGTCCGACCGAACGAGTACGATGCGTCCGTATGTTATCGGACACGAAGTCGGTCGGACTCCCATTGAACTCAATGGGAGCCGGTCGCATAACGCGTACGCGGGCTCCCATTGCCTCAATGGGTGCGAGGCGGACAAGGGCGCCCCTACAGCGAGTACGCCGCGAAGCGCTCGCGGCGTACACGCACAGGTAGGGGGACCCATGGGTCCCCCCTGTGTGCGCTCGCACGGGTACGCGTAGACAGGGGGTCCGACACGGACCCCCAAAGTACGGCTCCGACAGCGAGTTCGAGTCGGACGGCGCGGAGTCGGTCGGAGCGGTCGAGGTGCGCATCGTACTTACCCGGCCGGAAAACGTCTCCATTGCGCGGTGCGGACCGTGGTCCCGACCGAGTCGGTCGGAGCGGTACGATCCGGGTACGAGTCGGTCGGAGCGGTCGGGTCGCCCGGACGAAGTCGGTCGGCGACCTGCATCGTACTCGCTCGGCCGGACTCAGCAGTACGGTTCGGTCGGGAAACAGGCTTTCGCATGGCTTTTTTCCCGACCGAATGGTATTGGGTGCGCCTCCGACCGAGATCGGAATCGGCCCCAATGTGTATATACAAGTCAGAGAGAAAGCACTGGCACCACAATATTTTTTGCTTAGCTACACACTCGCGCATCTATGTTCCACACATCATGATGTGTGCAATAGGCATATTGGCATGCTTCCACAGCGACAACTCGCATTTCATCAGAGGCTTCCGTTCAACAAAGCATGAAGCAAATGGCATCACTTTTTAAGTCTCACCACCTGCCACAGTGGGTGTTGGCTCTCCCAGAACCTGATGGTCATCGTAGTGCCTTTAGTGTTGCTTCCGTGAGCTGCTTTCATGCGATGCACAGTAGAGAAATAAAAAACCCCAGTGGGTCTGGAAAGAGTCCCGCTCACATCGGACTGCAAATGAAATCTTCCACAAAACGACCTCTCTGCCCTTTCCGCCGCTTGCCGATTGACAACAGCTCGGTCCACTTCCTTGTGGCAGGGCTCCCCCACGACCGGAAACAGCCGTAAACAAATCCACCATCTCAAGTTTTCCCATTAAGGAGAGCCACAAGCAGGTAGGTAATCTTCCGTTTAATTATGAAAGATGCAGCGCAATGGAGGGAAAACAGCCAAATGTCCAAAACAGCCTGACGCGTTTCATGCACACTCGCATTTCATCAGAGGCTTCAGTTCAACAAAGCATGAAGCAAATGGCATCACTTTTTAAGTCTCACCACCTGCCACAGTGGGCGTTGGCTCTCCCAGAGCCTGATGGTCATCATAGTGCCTTTAGTGTTGCTTCCGTGAGCAGCTTTCATGCGATGCACAGTAGGGAAATAAAAAACCCCAGTGGGTCTGGAAAGAGTCCAGCTCACATTGGACTGCAAATTAAATCTTCCACAAAACGACCTCTCTGGCCTTTCCGCCGCTTGACAACAGCTTGGTCAACTTCCTTGTGGCAGGGCTCCCCCACGACCGGAAACAGCCGTAAACAAATCCACCATCTCAAGTTTTCCCATTAAGGAGAGCCACAAGCAGGTAGGTAATCTTCCGTTTAATTATGAAAGTTGCAGCGCAATGGAGGGAAAACAGCCAAATGTCCAAAACAGCCTGACGCGTTTCATGCACACTCGCATTTCATCAGAGGCTTCAGTTCAACAAAGCATGAAGCAAATGGCATCACTTTTTAAGTCTCACCACCTGCCACAGAGGGCGTTGGCTCTCCCAGAGCCTGATGGTCATCGTAGTGCCTTTAGTGTTGCTTCCGTGAGCTGCTTTCATGCGATGCACAGTAGAGAAATAAAAAACCCCAGTGGGTCTGGAAAGAGTCCCGCTCACATTGGACTGCAAATTAAATCTTCCACAAAACGACCTCTCTGCCCTTTCCGCCGCTTGCCGATTGACAACAGCTCGGTCCACTTCCTTGTGGCAGGGCTCCCCCACGACCGGAAACAGCCGTAAACAAATCCACCATCTCAAGTTTTCCCATTAAGGAGAGCCACAAGCAGGTAGGTAATCTTCCGTTTAATTATGAAAGTTGCAGCGCAATGGAGGGAAAACAGCCAAATGTCCAAAACAGCCTGACGCGTTTCATGCACACTCGCATTTCATCAGAGGCTTCAGTTCAACAAAGCATGAAGCAAATGGCATCACTTTTTATGTTAATGTACTCCAGGAGTATGGATTGCAGTTTTCCCGTAATAACAACCGAGGGGCTAAAAGACATTGGTACGGGACTGACCAATCCCTCTTTCCCTTTCATTCACAGCGTCCAATGGAAAATCAGCTATGACTTTAAAAGTGCTGTCATGCATCTGCTGTTTGTTTTACATGCGAGCTAGAAGAAGGCAGAAAGCCGAAACGCGTCCTCGCAAATAAATGGATTAAAATTAACCCTGTGAGTGCAGCGTGTTCTTTGGACACAGGAGCTTTGATGTTTTGAATGGACCCAACTCCATTCTTGTCTGCACCCGTCGCTAAGAGTGCAGCGTACGCCAAGGTGGACAATGGAGCGGAATATATATATATATATATATATATATATATATATATATATATAGTCAATAACATAGTGTTTCAAATAACTGAGTTGACGAGTGACTCGTCCTGACACCCTGATCCTGTTAGAACTACTTGCTTCTACTTCTTTGTTATCTGAACTTTGGTTTGTGCCCGATATAACATACTGTTCCAAATGTTTTATTTTCATAAACCATATATGTTTGGCCACCCCTCCAAGATTTCGGATTCTTGCATCATGCTTTTTCAGAACATTACGAAACAACTTTATAATCTTGATAAGACCTGTGAACCTTGATGACTTCCAAGTTCCTGAGGGAGCGTTTACTCGCACCCAGTCTCCCACTTTAAAATCCATTTGTTTAGTATGATTTGCTTGATCATATCTTTTCTTTCTTTCCATCTGTAATTTCAGTTCTCAGAACATCAGGGCTACTTAGAATCTACCTTGTCCCAACCCCAATGCAACTTCATCTACCTTGAAACCAATCTCGAATTTGGTTTTCTGCCTCTGAGTCATTCAAAGGGAGTTTTGTCTGTTGTCTGATGAGATGTCAATCTACAGATTTCCAAACGCCTCAAAACTTTTTCCCTCCAACACAACCCATTAGCTTTTGCTAATTAAATACCATCTTTTAATGTCCTATTGAATCGTTCAATAACTCCATTGGATTCAGGGTGATAAAGTGCACAAAAGCGATAATCAATCCCATTACACTCTAGGAACTCTCTCACAGCCTTTGAGCTAAACTGGACACCGTTATCTGTAAGAATTGTATTGGGTAACCCCTCTCTCCTAAAAATTCCACTAAAAATTTCACAATGGCACTGGTGATAATGTCAGAGACAAACAATTTCTGGTCATCTGGAAAATAAATCTACCAAGACCAAAATGTATGGTGAATTCACCTCACCCATCAGGGCCCACTATGTCCATAGCAACTTCTATCCACTGACTTTCAGGCACCTTGCGGCACAACAGTGGAGGTTTTTTTTGTTTCAACATTTTATCACTTGTTCACCAAGGTATACATTCCCTTATGGTTCTTTCTACAAGTAGATCCAAGCCAGGCCATCAAAATTCCAATCTCAATCTTTCTTTCATTTTAGACACCCCAAAATGTCCTTCATGAGCCATGTTCATAAGTTTCAATCGTAAATTAACAAGTGGAATCAATTTCATAGCTTTAAATAGACATCCATCAACTCCTCCTAACACCTCTCTAACCATCCAATATGGTCTTAACTGTTCCCATTCATCATCTTTGTCCTGCCATCCTCCAACCAGCATCCTCCTCACTTTTTCAAAATAGTATTAGAGTCCAATTCTTTGTTTCCAAACATCTGATGAAATTATCCCTTCTGTGATCACACATACATTCTCCCTTGACCCCTCCTCCACTTCTCCAGGACTTAAGTCAACATTTTCTCATCAACCAATCTGGAAAGACAATCTGCCACATTATTTTTTACACCCGGAATATGTTCTTCCTAAAAAGTAAACTCTTGAAGATTGATTATCCATCGTCTTATTCTGCTAGAAATAGCTTCCAATCCTTCTTTAGTAAAAACTTCAAGAGGTTTGGGATCGGTTCTCAGATTGAAAGTCCTGCCCTATATTAAAATTTAAAATTTATTGAGTGCCCAAAATCCAGCCAAAGCCTCCTTTTCAATTACAGAGTAATTGTACTCAGATTGTCTTAACCTTAACGCCCTGGATGCAAAAGCTATGGTTTCTTCCTCAGATCCATTTACCTGAAGAAGAACCACTGCAGCCCCTTAGAACTTGCATCAGTTACTACAATCACATTCCTTGCAGGAACACTGCCTTCAACATGGGAGCATTAGCTAAACATTTCTTTACACGCTTAAGCTCTTCATTGCACTATCTGTCCCAACTAAAACACACTTTATTTTTCAACAACAACCACATATGGTAAGTCCTGCTAGCTAGATTGTCAACAAAATTACTGTGAAAGTTGATCATTCCTAAAAGTGGACGCAACTCCTCCTTGTTCTTTTGAGCCACTAATTTCTGGATGCTTTTCACTAATTCTCTTTTTGGCTGAATCCCTTACTTGGTTATCTTATGTCCGAAATAATCAGTTTCTTTGCACCCAAACTTACATTTCCCATGTTTGACTGTCAATCCAAACTCTTTTAGCTTGTCTAAGACAGCTCTCACTCTTTCATCATGCTGCGTTATTGAACGTCCATACACTAAAATATCATCCTGATAATAAGACACTCCTGGAACATTGACAAGTATAGATGACATTACCCTCTGAAATACAGAAGCTGCTGACACCAGGTAAAAAGGCATGCGTTTAAACTTATACTCACCCATAGGTTTTCACAAACCAATCAGTGTAGGTACCCAAAAAAAAAAATCAATTCACACGTGACCTCCAAATAAGCAAGAAGCAACACCCAGTGAGTAAAAATGTTTCATTTCTGTGGACGTAGGAAAAACATACTATTTACCTCTGCCGGCCCCACTTCTAGCTGGTACACACGGCCTCATGCTGCTTAACGCCACACGAGCTGAAGTACACAAGCTTAGATGAGCGCTGCACTCCTTACAATTGTGCACACACCGGCACATGTTATTTGCGTAACTGCTCACCCAAATCAACCTCCACAGTTCAAGTATTATTAAACTAACAAAGTGTATCACACCTTCTATACTCAGTCATGATGATCAACAAAGAAAGAGAAAAAAAACAAAAGTCAATTGCCAGTAAAAAAAACTTAACAAATAACTGCCATACCTGATCAATTGACGGATTAAATGGCAAGCACACTGCACTTTACAATACCAGCAGGGTATATCCCACAACTCCTCCCCAGACAATGCAACTCCAGCCACAATGATCCTTGACTGCCACAGCTAGAGTCATCCAGATTTATTTTATTACCAAATTTATGACAATCTCTCTGTGCATGTAGAGGTGTCCTGAAGATAACCAAAATCCCAAATTTGTCACCAGGGTGACAACTGCGATAATCCTCTTCCAATAACAAGCAGACCAATCTAAATTAAGAAAAGCTTTAATGTTAGACACCTCAGCCACAGCGCATCTGCTGTCATATCTCTTTCAAGTTCCCAGAACCACCAGCTCCTTCTGGAATCCTGAGATCTTAGTATTCCAAAAGACAGCCCAGTACATTTACAGGAAGATCCCACAACACCCCCAGAGCAATATAAGTTAATCTAGCCCAAGTACAAGGAAAATGAGGAAATACGTGTCCTCCAGCCTCTAACATACAAATACAGTACACAAAATGCTTTATTGTTCTCGTGACCATTGTCCTGATGATGACCTGAAATCAATCAGGTTGAAACGCCGTCAACTACCCAGCAAAGAACTTTGGAGCTGTTGTGGTCAATTAATTTACACTGAATTCTACAGACCATATTGTATATATTTATCTTGTATTTTTGACCACTTTGTAACTCTCTTTACGCCTTGCGCCGTTCTCGCTGTTATCTTTCACCCCTGTGTCCCTGCGCCGCCCACCATCACTAGCACGCCCATTGCTCACTTGTGTGTTATGATCACTGTATATTAAATTGTACTGTAGTGCTGTCATAACTACTTACAAATAATAACTCCTTCACCCTACCCTATCCATTGTGGTCTCTCTTCCTTTGTTTCCCTACCCTATGTGATTTATCTCACTGTTTTTATTGCCCTTGTCATTGATTTCCAGCTGCGACATTGTTGTATGATACAAACTTTACCCGGTCTCATCTGGGTTAATGGGTTTACTCCTGGAATTGCTTCTTTGTTATTGTTCACGTGGGCATACCCCGGACCTGCTTGATAACCCATTTTATGGTCATCCTGCAACAATATTAAAACATACCTAAAAACGGAAAACCATACTTGGCAATGATATTATGCATCCCTCAACCATCAATCCATCAAGGATTATGCAAATTATGCTTGTGTAAAAAAAATATGGATGGGAGTAGTTTTTATTGTGCTCTCTTTAAGCTTTTTCACCATAAAAATCATTTATATACCCAAAAATTTGGATAAGAATGTATATCTAGAAAAAAATAGTTGTGAAAATACCTTAAAAGGTTTTTAGAGTTATGATGCAAATAACCATTTATATGTATCATGTTTTTAGAATGAGAAATATTTCAAAGGAACACACAGACAATATATGAAACATACATAGACGTGTTGATGACGAATTAAATGTGTTGCTGTAACCAAATTTAGATAATGTGTGCGATAAGAAACAGACCCAATAAGGGGTTTGGATGTGCTAGACTTAACACGTTTTTATTAATGTATTTTTGATATATTCACATTGACTCGTAAATGCTTAATCTCAGTTTTGCATAAATTGACATTTATTTTTGTTTATTTCAGTAATGTTGATGATATGGTTACAGTCCTTGCATGGAAGGGGAAAAATGCAGCTGGCCTGTTGACCAGCCCTATCAAACTCTGTGCACCTCTTTATAACTGGGGCATTTGTGCCCTCCCCCATTATATGAGTGATGTGTACTACAAGGCATGATGTGTAAGTTGACGAGTAACTGAAAAAACCTAGGCGGGATGAATACCGTCCTATAATTAACTTAGGAAATGCTAGAAAAGGATTTTGGTTGGTCTTCAGGTTGCCATTTTACTTCTCTGTGAGCATGATAAACTGCATGCTGCTGTCCCTGGAAATCTGAACCAAGATTGATAACTGGAGGACTGGAAGAATATACATAGAGTTTCTGTATGTCACTGTGCCTGAAGTTCCCAGTGTTTAAATTATGAACTAACCTTGTCCTCATGTGGACTTTCTACCAGTGCCTACATAGGATGAACAGTAATGTTAATGTCCAGATATTTGTGCTAATAGATGTTCTTTCTATTGAAATCAGAAGTAGACTGTTTGCACTGGTCCAGAGAAGCAAGTGACAAGCACTAGTTCTGTTGCCCCCTCAAGCAGTGGCAGTCCGTGCAGGTAAGCATGGTCGGGCGTGTCGTTGGCGGGGCAGGAGGGAGGGGAGTCGACAGGCACCAGAATAGGGAAAACTGAATAAATAAATGATTCTTATTCCGTTGTCTGTCGACATCGCCCTACGTCGGCCCACCGCCCCACCGCGCTTACCTGCATGGAACGCACAAACAATCAATCCCAGAAACTAGAAAAGGCCTTCTGCTGTGAGCTTCTTTGGAAAACTACAAAGACATGCTACATGGGTGGAGAACAGCAACCCCTGATCTTGGGCATAACTGAGGTCATCTTCAGGCAGTAAGCCACATAAGAACCATGAGAATCTTGTGCTTTGGACCATCCGGGCTTTATGTAAACCCATATCTGCCCTTTTCCAGTCTTATAGGGACACAAACATATCTCCTCTTGACTATATATCGAAGGATACTTCCCAATATTTGCTGATGGCCACCATGATTCTAGAACCAGTTTAATTATTTTCAAGCCAATATAGCTCTGGAGATGTTATTCGAGGATGCATTGTACCCTAACTCTATATCCCAGTTCAATTTCCCAATTGATAGGCTCCAATCCTATACATGCAGCAGCTCACTGAAAGTGCGGATTGCCAGGGGCCATAATTAAAATACAGGCCATTGACGTGTCATGTAGTATGTTCAAGTAGGTTCTCTGGGTGCAATCACAAATCAATGCATAGCACTCCCATGTGTTGAACTGGAATTGTGAGGCTAGTTTAGACATTCATTCTTCCATGAATTTCATATAATAGATAATGATAACACAGCAGTTGAATAGGCCCATTGTCAACTTACCCAACCCCTGTGGACTGTAGGCAGAATCCCTCTTTGTTATGGGTTGTTGGAGTTTGGGCAATTTGCTTAGAGTATTTTCAACCACTCGTGCTTAACCCATTGAAGGATTCCTTCCTGCATACAGGGCCGCTGAGAAAACTAGACAGTTGGCAGACCTAGATAAGTCAATTTATTGTGGCATTATTTGTGGCACCACTAACTTATTAACCCTTTGTAGTAAACATGGAGTATAGTAAATGCTGAGTTCACAAAGACTGCCAAGGAGCTCTAAACATTTCTTTAAGGCTTACAATGGCCGAAAAGGTTGAATGTTATTTTGAATGTAGTGCATTACTATGTCAGCGCCCTTATTGGACTGAATGTATATAGGGTTGTATCGCCTCCCATGTCTATGGTAGGAGCTTGAACATGCACTTGCAACTCATTGTAAGTACCCCGCTTTTCTACCAGTAAATGTGAAACCTATTCCTTCTTCAAAAGATATCTCAGTGTGGACATTGTGTTTATTGAGTGCAATTCTTTGTATCTCATAAAATCTGTGATGAACATCTCCTAGAGTAAGCCTTGATTGCGTGTCCTTGCTACCACTGAAGTGTCATGCGTTCAAAGAGAACACGTTGGTTGTTAAATAGAGCAATACACAGCATCAGTGGTTAATGATAGTATCATGGGTACTCCCAGGTAACCACTGACTGCTGCAGCACCCTTAGAAAAGCCCTTAGGCATATTATGACGGAAAGCCTAAAGCCTGAGGTAGAACATTAGCTAACATAC
Organism: Calotriton arnoldi; assembly: GCA_963921515.1. NCBI lineage: Eukaryota > Metazoa > Chordata > Amphibia > Caudata > Salamandridae > Calotriton > Calotriton arnoldi. The sequence continues at coordinate 90,657 of CAWUFW010018151.1, forward strand.
AACTATGCAATAACTAACTGCAAGAGCGCAGTGTCCACAGCCTGCAAGCACAGACATACACTTTTCTTCGCCAGGCTTCAATAACTGAGTTGCACAGAAAGCATCTAGAGCATTAAACTGAAACATATGTAATCATGATTTACTGCTCATTGACAAAATATTGCATCGTCTCACACTATAACAAATACAAACACCAATCAAAAAGCCTTCGTTCAAACATGTTGCTTGCAATACCTGGGAGAATGGAGATGTTCTTACTTGTCAACTTATCAGCAAATATATGGTTTTTTAAGACTAACATATTCCGTAGAGTAGTAATCTTTTACATTTTCTTTTTTAACAGTGCATTTTTTATTAAGCAGTGGTTGTTAACATGGACCATTTATGCTGCACAGAATAGAAGGTGAGTTTCTATTAAAAAAAACAACAAAAAAAACGTTCACTGAATAAATGGTTTATTTGCTTCAAAATGGATCTGCCAAACTCTAAACCAGGCATCTCCAACAGGTAGCTGGGGAGCTACTAGTAGCTCATCAGCTGCTTGTGGGTAGCTCATTTATATGGAGCACATCCTAACAAATAATTCAGTAAATGTTAAACCCGCCTTGCTGCCTTGTTACCATCAGTGGTAAGTTAAAGACCTAGAATTGGCAGCCATCCTAACCAATCCCAAAGTAACACGCTCAAACACACTCAGGGGCATATGTACAAGCCCCTATCGCCAAGGGAACGTCACTTTTTGCGACGTTCCTGTGGAGATAGGGGCTTCGCCTTATTTACAAGGCAGCACTTAATCTGGCTTAATGCTGCCTTGCAAAGAAGGCCCCCTTTCACACTATGCTTAGGGTGAAAGGGGAGGGCAATGGGTGTTGTGGTGAGTGTTACACCGCAACACCCATTGATTCTGACGCTGCCACCTATTTACAAGGGAGGCATAAATAGGAGGCAGCGCCCAAATTAAGACCAGGGAAAACCTGGTCTTACCCTGGCGCACGAGGAGAAATGTTTCATTTCTCCTTGTTTTTGCTGTTTTCATGTGTGCTGCCTTGTGCAGCACAGATAAAATCAGCAAAAGGCCAATGATTGTTTATGTACAGGAAAGTCCCCCTTCCTGCACATAAACAATCATTTTTTTAAAATGCCGTTTTGCAACTTCTGTGTGTGCTGCATTAAGCAGCACTGATAGAAGTTACAAAACGGCATTTAAAGATTGTTTATGTGCAGGAAGGGGGACATTCCTGCACATAAACAATCTTCCCCTGCACGCAGACACCCTTGCACTATGGTGCATGGGGGCCTACGTTGACGCTTGGCTGCTAAGTGCAGCGCCAGCTCAGGGGGAAACGCAGGGCTGCACCATATTCTTGTAAATATGGTGCATCCCTGCATTTCTGAAGTGGCGGAGAGAGGCTTTAAGCCAGGAAGGTTAACGACTCTGTCGGCCACTTTCCTTGTACATATGCCCCTTACAGTGTTATCAACTGTATGAAGCCTGCAGCATAGCCAATTGCCATCCAGCAAAGGCCCTGCTGAAGCAAGACCCGGCACTGTGAGTCGCACTGTGTGTACGCTCTCTGCAACAGTTGAAGCTGTAGTGTGCAAGTTTAAGAAAGAGAATCTGATGATCATGTCTGATGTAGTAACTACTGTAACAGCTTTTAAATTAGTAGCTAGAGGTGATTTATATTGATAAAAGTTAATTCTCATTAGCGAAACGTTTGGAGACCCCTGCTAAGCAATCTTCACCTGTGCCTTTCAAGACTGCAACTATTGACAGCTTCTGCAAGGATCCCAGGAACTGCCTGTGAAGAATGGGAATGGGGAAATTTTTCTTGACGTAAGGTCCTAGCACAGCAGTCCACTCCTGTCCTTATGAGGTCAGGCTGGAACTGCGCAGAGTGAAAAGATCTAAAGTTCAGCACAGGCTCCACCTTGTAAAAAAAAAAAAGCTAGCTCTTACCTTGAAGATACCAAGAATTCAATAATGTGTGACTCCTAATAGTGAACAAGGCCACATTGTCTATAAGCATTGACAAAGCAAATAGATCTTGCCTCTGCAAGCTTGTGCAGTGGTCACGTTATATATTTTTTTGCGAGCGTATGCAAAAAATTTTTTTTTTTTTAATTATGTTGATAACTAAGCATGGCCACCATGTGCTTGCAAGACAAATTTTTGTGTGGCTATTTTTGCTAGGGAAGTTGTTTAAATGCAAAGACTTTCAGTATTGCAGTTAATTTTTTTGTAATTATTTGTGTAGGAGGTACGAATAAAGAACCACCTAACCAAGCTCTCAAATCTCAGGAGGGTGCAATTTTACATTGCCACTAAAGGCTTGTAGTGTAGCTCCTATTTCCCTAATAGGCTCTGCGCATTGGAATAATATATCCTATAGGTTTGAGATAGGACTAAGGTCAGTATGTCCCTATCGAGTATATTAAACTTAATTACTTGTGCCAGCTAGCTCAGAGGCCACTAGAAACTCCTTGACAACAAGAAGGGAGTAGTTTCTGGCAGCCGCAAACCATGACCACTATGTTTCCCTTTAGAATCAGAACGTGTCCCAGAGTCGTGGAACAATAGATAACTATTTCACTCAGCTCACTCGTGCATGCTTAGTTTTCTCCAAGTTACACAGAAAGAAATAGACGGGCGTTTCAATAAAAGATTTATTGAACAGTCTTGTTTCTGGTGTAGGTTAAATGTGCTGTTACGATCACAAGACAGTATGCGAGATAAATAATGTACAGTGTGAGCAGTAGAAATAAATAATACTGCGATAGCATTATCTTTTAGCGTATATTCACATACATAAATAACATGAGCTAAAAATGCGAGTACTCATACGATGCGTTTCTAATCTAGTTCTACCCCAATGTACCTAACCTAACCTAGGTGTAGGGAGAGGTATGAAGTAGGTGAAGTATTCCTTACTATGGTATACTAAGAGTATGTTAAGCCTAGTATGCCTAGTATGCCTAGAGTCCCTCTAGGTTCTTATCAGCTCCATACCTGAAGAATGAGAGAGGTAGGAATCTCTTTGCCAGACTCGAACTCCAACACCCCGCAAGGGAAGTTAGATCACTGGAAGCTGGACTCTCTGCGTGCAGGGATGACAGCGTCTTCTCAGTGCGTCAGGCCGGGAAACGGGCTCCTCTGAAGTCGAGGTCTCCTCTAGTTTACAAGGGCTAGGGAAGGTATATTTATACCTGAGAGTACCTAGGAATGTTAGTATTGACGTGAGTCGGACAGCGAAAGACGTCATGAATGAACCCCTAAGGAATAATGGTTCATGCATAATATATGAGTCCTTGAAGAAATCAATAGTCCTGGGCTAGGGAAACTCCCGCAGCCTAAGGGTCTGTTCTTCACGAACTCGTTGTGACGTTAGGGTGGACGGATGTCGGAGACCATGCCTGTATTTGGAGTGCACGGTTTAATGCCTAAATAAGGGCTGGGATTTTATGCCTATATAAGGGCAGGGCGAATTGTGCCTATATAAGGACATGATACTGGAAAGCCCGTTTATGGATACCCTAAGAGGAATACAACACCCACTCCACTTTCGTGTGCACGATAATACATAAATGCTAAACATTTAAAATGCTAAACATAAAATGGAGCACCGCATATTTTAAAAATATTTCTTAAAAATATTAAAAAACATAATATAAAATGCAAAAGGTACTGTACATTTGAAGCAATCGCTTATCATTTCAGGCATATAAGTTTCGAAAATAAATGCAATTGGAATGAAATAAGCAATAGTATTTACATGTGACAGAAAATGATCGATAAGTTCGTTCAAAAATCAAAGTCATTTCATGTCATGAAAATTAATGAACTGTTTTAGACACACAAGATGACTAAGTGTCCGTGGAAGTACCGCCAAGTCTGTACTATAAGGCTAGTTCTACTTTAAGCAGATTGAAGTGCCATTTTCGTTCGAAAAATGGGAAAAAGTTCAATTTTGGTAGAGTTCCAAGTTTTTGTAGAATGAAGGCCAAATTATTACTGCATCTCTGGAACACTGTATGCTGAATCAGAGTCAGTTTACGAGTCTGGTGTAAACATGAGATCATCTATTTCTATAGACAAAACATCATCCACTGTAGTTGGTGTTAGTTGGAACACCTCGTGAAGCAGGTTAATCGCACAGAGATGTGAAGCATCGCTTTCAGTATTGGTTGCAGCAGCGATGTTCGCGTCCGTTGTTACCTGTGTGCCTGTAGATCTTTCTCGTACCTCAGCAGCAGCCGAAAGCGTCTGTGAGATCTCAATGAATGCTGACATCAGGATAGGAAGCCTCTGGGGACAACACAGAGCATGGGCCGTTATCGGGTCCAGCAGAGTATCGACATCCGTTGGCGTTGCTGATGGAAATGTTAGACAGGTGTCCAACACGCATTCTACACCGCATAGCAGGCATCGTAGAACAGGTAAGATGCAATCTTGCCAGATTGGTCTGAATGACAGGAACCACGTGGTATTAAGGTCCCGTAGACGATTTATGCCCAAAAGTGCTACTATTTGCTCACGGCACTTTCGTTCAAGGAGAGCTTTCTCCATTTCGCTCGGAGTGATGTCGGCGAATAGGCTGGCCATAGCGCAATAGCAGGAAGAGAAATAGAATTCTGGCAACAAGTGCTAGAATTAATGGTATGCCACCAAACACCGAATGTGCAAAGTTCGGGATGATTCCGAGTATTGCCTGGAAAGGTGCTAACAGACCGGAGCAGATGCTCTTAAATACATGTACAAGTCCGGTTGTATCAGACATATTGAAGATTCGTCCTATCATTTCTACGAAATGTATAGGGCAGTTTGTACGTATTAAAGTCTGTATCTCAGCCGAAGTCCTTGCAATTTGTAGATCATAGGTTTCTTTGGCCGAGGTCAAAGGCACTGTTTGCTGTAAAAGCATGGCTTTCATTCTGCTTAAAGTATCAAATCTTATAAAAGAGACGTTCAGCGAAGGCCATAGAGGCGACTCCCTGACTGTGTCTATTGGGGCAAACAATACTTGCATACAGCATGTGACCCTGGAGTTGACCGTTACTAGATATGGGATGCCTGGCAGCATGCCACAGCAGCTCTGATCATTCAACATGAGGTAACTCTCATTAGAAAGTTGTCCAAACGTTGGATTAATCACAGCAGCTGGTGTACCCTGCTGATGGCAAGACAAATTTGCCACAGAACCATTACAAGCCCCGTGTAAGGAAATGTCCTGACATATAAGCGAACCGCTTAGTGCACGTTTACAGTTTGTACCGCTCAAAAACACCACGATACCCACTCCAACATCTATATGTATACGGTAAATCCCAAGATGTTTTAATGTATTCCTTACCCAACCTTTCATATTTGCCTGCTTGCATTTGTCTGAGGCAATACTGAAACTGAAAAGTAGTCACAGGTAGTGTGATTTTGCCATGAATAAGCCATTCTGTAGCTGGTTTTTCTGCCACTGTGAATGGTAACTTGTCCAGTTTTTCAATGCTCAGCACTGTATACCTTGCTCCTCTTTGTGCCAATTCGATCTGTTTATCAGTGAGATTGTATTCTGCAAACAGAGCCGTTGTGTTGATAAAACGCCAAGGCACATAGCCCGTTCGCAAAGATTGCAGCGTCCAGCTTAATAACATAATAGAACGTAATTGAGACTGGCCTTGTTGTAACATCGCCAAATCTTGTTCTAGTATGTCGATAGCAGAGGATACAATGCCGTCCAGTGAATATATTCTGGAGGACAAAGTTGTTAACCCATTGTCAACCACAGAGAGTGTTTTCTCTAAATTAATACGATCAAGTTCACGTATTCGTTCTGCGGCCTCCATCTGTGATACTTTCCATGCTTCATTGTAGGCAGCATAAATGCCGGCATATATGAAACGTTTTTGACGCGGTTTTCTTGGTCCAAGCAAGAATTCCCTAAGGTCTGCATCCTTTTCAAGTAAGGTTAAGTGTTATTTCACATCCTGTAGTGTAGACTTATGCAGCCAATCGAGGCATAGTTTCCCTACACTGTATGTTGTTACTACCCCCGGATGTTGTCTTTGGACATATCTTGGGTCTGGCCTGTTAATAGTAAAGCCCTGAGTTTTATTCAGGAATCTTTCCTGACAGTTATTCGTGTCTGTGGGCCAGATCAACCATTTTTTCCAATCAGGATTAGATCTGTTGAGTTGTAGTATATTGTCAACTGTCACCACTGCCTGTGTATCGTTATCACTTGCAGGTGTTGGTACAGAAGGTTTGTTCATTTCTTTAATCTTGGCTAAACCAAGACAAGATGTTTGTTGGATTGTTTCATTCAAAAACATTATTTGTTCAGGGATGATACAGGCTCTAAATAAAGCTTCTATCCCCTGCACTTGCCATTCTTTAGCACCCCACACAGTTTTTGTGTCTATTGTGTCTTTCCAAAAGTCGAAACCCTGTCTAGACAGTTGGGCATTAAATAATGCAGAATAAATCTGTTTTGTATTTGTTAACATAATTTTCAGTCCTGTCTTGTTTACATTTTTATAGTAAAACATTTCTGGATCAGATGTATTATAACCTGAAAAATATGGAAATTTACTAGCAAATGTTTTTGAACTACCTTTAGGTGGTGTAGGACAATGTTCCCATTGGTTAAACATAAACACATTTCTTGGATATGCACTTTTATGCAAATAATGATGACCTTAGTGGTTATAACAATACAGTTGTTCATAGTCTGATGAACCCTCTAAATATTCATTTTTAGAAAGTGCAGCAGATTTTTCCAGGTCAAACATTATCTCATTTACAGTCTCAAAGTCCCAATCATCAGAATAGGTACTGGACGAGATTAGATCACTTAGTGAAATTTTAAACAAATGTGGAATGTTCAATTGTTCCGTCGGACCGAATATATCAAAATCTGTTTTGTCCCACGCTATACCATCGTGTATAGGAACAGCTGTGATGTTCACTGATGACAAGTCTCTTGCTTCACGATGGGAAGATTTATGAGGTTTCAAAAGTACGTTCACGCCTTTTCCTTCAGTGTTCACACGGATGTATCTGCCACTTATAAGCACGCTCACAGTTGTAACCAAAGCTAGCCAGAGCAGGAAAACAAAAAGTCCAGATATAATCCAGAGTTCAATCCATGGAGAAACCAAATAAGTCTTTTTCAGAAAGTGAAGAAAGTCTTGTACTTGCTGCTTGAATTTGAATGATGCTGGCGTCGTTTCAGGTTCACTCGGATCTTCTGAGAACGTATCAAAGTCAATGAAATAGCCAGAAGCAGTTCTATCAATTGTTGGAATTGCATCAGGATTTGTAGAAATCACTGGAACCAGTCGATCACTTGCTACGTTGGTGTAGACAGGTGTATTTGGACGAACTGTTACTTGGTGTTCAAGAGGGATGAGTTCCATAGCGTTGTTGCTTATTCCTTCATCTGTTACTGCTGAATTCTCGATGGTTATCAGTCTTTCAGTCTGAACCTCTTGGATAGTAGCGAGAGGAGTGCGTCTGCTACTAGGTCGGAGTCCACGAGGCCTACTATTTAGTATTGGCCACATACTGTGGTTTGATGAGGTCGATGGACACAAATCTTTTCTCCTTTCTTCCAGCAAGGGGCGGCAGAAGTACTGTTCTTGTTCCTTGAACTGCTAGGACAGGTACTGGTTGTCTGTAAGAAGGTCCAAATTCCTTCTTGTCCGCAATTTTTCTCTGACTAGATCCCCAACTTTTGGAATCCAGACAGGCCTTGCTGGGACCGCCGATTTTTCCCCAGTGGTGGTTGGCTGTAGGAATACGTTGCTTTGTTTCGTTCTTAATTTGTTTAAGTCCTGTAAAACAGCCAAACGATCTTTGATATCAAAAGGTTTATTTTCCACCACTGTGCCTACGTGTTCAAGGTCCGGTACCCACATTCTTGTCCCAAATAGGACCTCATATGGAGTGACCCCCTAGAGAACTTCTTGGCAGATTATTCAATGAGCGTTGTACCCCACTAAGGTGTTTGACCCACCCATCACCCGAACCTAATACCCTAGCTGTTATAGACTGCTTTATGTCCCGGTTTTTCCTTTCCACAAAAGAAATTCCCTCAGGATGGAATGGAGAGGAGTACCGCAATGCAACACCCAGACTGGCCATGGCTTCTTTGTAAGCCCAAGAGCTAAACGCAGGACCCTGGTCAGAATGTAGCGTGCCTATTGCGTATATGCCGATAAAGACTCGCAAATCTTTTATAACAGTTCGAGCGTCAGCTGAGCGCTGAGGCCATAACCATAGGAACCTGAATTCAGTATTTGTGGGAATGCCTTTGTCCAGTAGGACACAGGTGCGTAGATAGTCTAATGAAGTCTAACAATGGTGTCTGCACTGGGTTGCCGCATTCGCAGCATGGTGTCTGGTGGCTCTCTCGCTGTAATTTACAGTCCAAGCAGTTGTTAATGAATATGTGAATTTCTGTATTCATTCCAGGCCACCAGTACATCTCTTTTAACGTCAAAATTGTTTTAGAGATCCCTTGATGTGCCATACCTTCCCCCAAATGTGTTTCATAAATCAAGGCTGCTCTACGTTCCATGTTTGAAATTACCCTATCCCCCACTCCAGGGATTCGAGCAAAAGGAACGTTGTTTGCATCAATTACATAAGAGTACTTGAGTGGAAACTTTTTTGGTAACGCTGCACTGCTGCCTTTGCTCGAAGCATTGACAGCCAACATTATCTCACCATCTATTTTTGTTTTGGAACGAGTGATCGCAGCTATGGAAGCCGTCTGCACAGCCCCCTTTGCGGCTTCATCAGCCAATGAATTCCCTGCAACGTGAACGCCATCACGTTGATGACTCAGTGTGTGGATCACGTGAGCCGTTGGTAGTTCGTTTTTCAACTGAACTACTTGTTCCCAAAGCATTTTGTGCTTTATTGTGCCAGCTTTCACATCTTTGAAACCATTTTCAAGCCAGTTTTGTATATAGTCATTATACGACTGAACACAGTAAAAGGAATCGCACACTGATTAGTGTGGAGAATTCTCGATCTGTACTTTCAAGTGCCAGTTTGAATGCTTGTAGTTCAGCTCGCTGAGCTGTACAATCTCCTAGAGACTGAGTTTTTGTGACCATAGGTCTGAAGATGCCATTTCGCATGCGACCTTTAACGATTGCACACGCTGCACTGTAAGCTTGCTTACTCCTATTGCGGGTTGTGCGGATCCGTCAGTGTAAATTATGAATTCGTACTGATCGAGAGGCAGAATTTCAGTAGGCAGGGGACATTCATGTTCATACTGCAGGAATGCTTGTGTTTTTAAATCTGGATCAAAAACATATTCAACATCTGTTGCAGCAAGAGAATTAACCCATTGTATCCATCTTGGATGTAATGCTTTAGCATTTGGAATGCTTGCTTTTGTGACCGCTTCTAAAGCTGGTACTGGGGTGACGACAATAATGCGTTTCCCTTGGGCTAAGGCTCTTTCTTTTGCTACAGCGGTTTGAACTGCTGTCAGAATTTTCAGTTGAACTGAAGCGCATTTCCCGCTTGTGTGTACAAATGAGATTTGTACGCTATTGGTATTTTCTCACCTTCATTGAAAGTTAAGTATGTGAATCCACATTGGCCTGGCTGATGAGGGGTGTTACCCTGAAACCGGTCCCAGGATGCCTTTTTCTGGTCCAGGGTAGACCTGGCTTGGCAGTTCGGGCTGGACTGTTCCCGTGAGGAACAGAGTCAAGACTGATTTGCACATGGCTGGGTCTGAACTGGGGTGGCGAAGTGAGCTTAAGAACGATGATGGATTCAACCCAGATCTGTGACCCATCATCTCCTTGTGTTTCCTTTGTTTTTGAAAGCATCATTTTGGAGTAATTTAAAAAACTGTCATAGAATTTCATGTAATTTCACCCCAAATATCTTGTGGAGGCATATAAAATTGGGCCATAATATTGGTGGTGAAAAACAGAGAAAATCATTGAAAAGAAGCATCCAGAATGGATTGAAGGGGCAAGAAAGAGAGTAGGAAAGGAGACCAATGGGGAATGAAGCACTGTAATCAAGGAAGGATACTGCAGGTTTGGAAGACGATTTTGGAATCTGGAAAATTAAGAAAGTAGCAATAACTACATGTGCCAAAGAGAAGAAAATTCACAGGATTCAGACACAGAAGAGATCTAAGAACAATGGGAGAGAGCATGATTAAAGGTATGGTTAAGAGCAGAGGTGGCGAAATGGCAGTTAGGGAAGAAATAAAAGTGAGAAAGGATTAGCAGCAACGAATAGGACGAGGAAGAATGACCATTCTCTCTGTGCTTTAAGGTGAAGGGAGTAGGATAACATGGAGGAGTTAATGGCAAAAAGACAGCATGAATCTTTGGTGTGCAACTGAAGAGAAAAATACAAGAAGAATGGAAGAAAGAGTTGTGAGGCATTACCTACGGATGGAAACAAATGATCATAGCAAATTGTGAAAGGTGATTGTACAAAATGGCAAGAGAAAGAGCAGAGCCTGGATAGAAAAGGTAGGAAGTCTAGCTAGCTCGGAGTCTAAGGGCCTGATTAGAGGTTGGAGGTTGGACCACTGTCCATCAGGGTGACAGATTACCTTCCTCTGCAACTCCTCTGAAAACACTGAAAGTTTGGTGAGCGAACACCATGCTTCAGGCCGCCACTCACCAAAGTTTTTTGTACTCCAAAAACAAATTCCCAAGTGGAGAGTTTGTTTTTGAAAAATACAAAAAAACAAATCACCCTGACAGCCTGGTAGTTTTCTCCCAGGGATAACTTTTCAATTATTTCCGTCCGCAACTAAACAGATAAAAGTACATCACACATGTCCACCCTAAATAGCTGGATAGTCTGATACACCTACGCTAATTGCCCCAGCTGCTTCAACTGTCGATGTAGGATTTCTGATGGTTGAGCAAGCAAGGACACTGCTATCAGACACATAACTGTTCACCTGATTTTAAGTAGACCAGTGGAACGTCAGTTTGATGGACAAGGCACTCTGGCACCCTTGTGGCGGAGTACCCTGTCCACCAAATTCAAAATCAGGCCCTAAATATGGTTGCAAAAAAACCAACAGGGAAACCCTGAATTCCTCAGAACCGGAGTAAATGCGGACAGCACGGCATCTTCAATATGCAGTTAATTTGCTGAGCACCTCACTGAACATGGTTAATGTTTGTGAGAAATTGGGCTGTTGGTTGACTGGGAGGTGAGACCTGGTAAAGCATCAACCACAATCCTTGCCAGGGTGAGGCACAAGCCAACCCTAAATTAACCTGTGCCCAACTCTCTGGTCGCTTGGTACAGAGCAGTCAGGCTTAATGTAGAGGCAATGTGCAAAGGATTTATGCAACCCTTCAAACAGTAATAAACTGAAAACACCACCCAGAAAAAATCCCACACCAAGTTAGAAAAATGGAGCAAAATTGAATAAATAAAACAAGACTAAAGCAATCCAATCAGTAGAACTGGATTTATGAATTTTCAAAGATTTTAGGTTAAAACAGCACCAAAAAGCATAAAGCGCCAACTAGGGCTATTGGGTTGCGCTAGAACGGGTCAAAGTCACGCTTTCAGGCCAACTACAAAGGAGCGCGGCTTGGCTACCATCACCAGGTTAGGCCCGCTGAATATTACCTTCTCAAAGTCCATGCCAAGAGTCCCGTTCATGTTGGAGGGGACCGCGAAGAGCAGGGAAAGTGTTGTAGGAGGCTGCTGGCATAGCACGAAGAGCAGGCCAAGAATCACAGACTGGCGTCGCTGGAGCTTCACATTGGCGGTCCCCACAGCGGTCGATGCTGTAGTGTGATGTCGGGCTGACGGAGCTTCACGCTGAATCGCAGTGCGAGCGGTGAGGTCTCGGTGCAAACTGTCCTGTTCGCAGTCACGTAGAGCCCAAACGCTTGATTTCAGCTCGCTGAGCCGCACCAGGATTGCAGGACCTGATGGGCCCCACTTGAGGGTCAGTAACTCACTGCAGCTGGGTCCAGGGACTGGTGCAGGATGTATTTTTTTTTTTTTTTAAGTCCTCATTTGCCCTTTTTACACCCTTCAACTTTCTATCGATGCCAAACTTGGGTTATCTAACCTCATTCGCTGTTACAGGGGTAAAAGGGGTAGAGGCTCCCAAGACAGCTTCCACGCCACCTTTCAAAGAGACCTCCTCCTTCTTTCGACCACAGACCTTTCCCCATGTCCTTCTACTCACGCGAAGAAGGAACCAAAACACAGCAGAGGCAGGAAAAGGCTTAATCATAGGACCAGATTCCTCCAATTAGGGAATTTCCCTAGACACAAAGGGAGTCCAAAATTCATATTTCCTTTTCCCTGATCCGAAATATCCAAATTAGCAACATACGTCATAGCTTTCAACCAATCCTCCAATATTGGAGGTGTCGGAGATACCCACAATTTACATATCTCCCTACGCGCTAAAAGCATAGCATAAAAAACCAATTTTGCACAGTCTTTAGTGACAGTATTTGGAGATTCAAAACTTCCAAAAATAATCGAGACAGCGCTTACCTTAAACTGCAGGTTTAAAACGCTAGCCAGACATTTACTTACGGCCTCCCAAAAAAGCTGTAGCTTCGGACAAAGTAGAAACATGTGTAGGTCATCTGCACTCTGACTGCCGCATTTAGGACACATCACCACTCTTCCTGACCCAAATTTAGAAAGCCTTTGTGGAGTCCAGTACGCCCTGTGCATAGTAAAAATGATTCCTCCTCAGATATGCGGGTTTAACTATTTTGTAAAGCATAGACATAGATACTTGCCATTGGTCCTCCAACTCGATCTCTGGCAAGCATCTTCCCCACAGATCCACCGGCAAGGTAAACACGCCATCCTCCATCTCCAAGATCATCCAGTACCATAGTGCAACTTCTTTTTAAACAGTGCAGTAGAAAGCAGCTTTTCCTCAAATCCATTTGACTCTCCTAACGTTACACCCGTTGACATGTACCAGCTTTGTATCTGGAGGAATTTAAACCTTGAAAGTGACGAGCCTACTGCCTGCTCACACTGGCTCCACGAGACCAACTGACCCTCCGACAGCAAGTGCTTCCATCTTAAAATACCCGCTTCTTTTAAAGGTACAGCCAATGAGTCTTTTGTCCATTCAGGAGAACCCGGTGCATCCCAAATCGGAGCCCAGTAACTAAAATATGGTATGTTTACAACCTTTCTAATTTTAAACCACATTTCCGCCATATCCCTTAGAATCTTGAGCCTGACCTTTTTGAAATATTTCGGATCAGAAAATTTATACATAAAACCCACACTGGCACCCTTTTCCTTTATCAGCATCACACTAAACATCCTACCTAACTCAGAATCTGTGGGGATGTCCAGTAACATTCTACCGTTTTTAAGTAAGAAAGCCCAGGAATAAAATAAAAAATCTGGAAGAGCTAAACCCCCTTTCACCAACCTCCTTCTCAGTTTGCGCCATGATATTCGCGGCCCTTTTGATGCCCAAATAAACAAACTTATATCGCTCTGTAACTTAACAAACCACTCCTTTCTAAAAGATAAGGGGATTGAATCAAACAAAAGGTTAATTTTGGAAGCACGATCATCTTTACTAAGTTCACTCTGCCAAACAAAGTTAAAGGGAGGTGCATCCATCCCCGTATATTTGCACAAATCTCCCTTCTAACCCGATCAAAATTAACCTTAGTAAGATCTGCAATATTCTGAGTAATCCTAACTCCCAGATATCTCATTTCACTCTTAGTATCAATCCCAGTTACCCCCATGTTCCAACTCATCACTTCCGTCTTATCTTCATTAATAGCATACCCTGACACTTTACCAAACTCAATTGTAATTTCCCTCACCACCCTCAGGGTTTGCGGAAGATTTGCTGTAAAAATTAAAATATCATCTGCGTATAACCCAACCTTCTTTATCCAGCCATTAAATTCAAACGGCAATATACCACTACTACTCCTAATTTTCCTGGCCAATGGCTCAATGTAGAGGTCAAACAATAAAGGGGAAAGGGGGCACCCCTGCCTAGTGCCTCGCATGATCTTCACTGGCTGAGTCAAAGCCCCATTAACTAACACTCTAGCTTCTGGAGCAGCATAGATATTTTTTAAAAATGTACGGACATTGGAACCCAAGTTGAAATGTTTAGCCACCTTCTGCAAATAGGCCCAGTTAACACGGTCAAACGCTTTAGCTGCGTCTAAAGCTATAACTGCAAGGGGAAGACCATAAGCTGTTGCCATATCTATAGAGCCAATCAATGAATACGTCAGCTCTCTCAACGCTCTTCCTCTTATGAAACCTTTTGGTCTTCATTCACCATCTGAGGCATATAACCATTTAGTCTTCCCGCCATAATTTTTGCAACCAACTTATAGTCTGCGTTTAGCAGGGAAATAGGCCTATACGAATCTACTTTTTTAGGGGATTTCCCAGGCTTTAGGATTAGTGTTATAATTGCATCCTTCCAAGATTCGGGCGGGGCAGAATCTGTCAAAAATATCGCATTGAAAATTTGCCTTAAAATAGGGATTATAATACCAGCCAAGGCTTTGTATACCTCAAGAGGGAGGCCATCTGGCCCTGGAGCCTTCCCCCGCTTACCACCGCTTATCACCTCTTCAAGCTCCTCCACCCTGATCTCCTCATTTAATACCTCCATCGCCTCTTCAGGAAGAGGTTCTATATGCTCCAACCATGGCGACACAACCTCCTCCTTTATAACCAAATCTTCTTTATATACTTTCCCAAAATGCCTAGAGAAAGCCAAGCTAATCCCTTGGCTATCACTCAACACTGCCCCCGTCTCTTCACATCTAATCTCTTTTATAAAGTTTCTAACTTGGTCGCTTTTCGCTTTCCATGCTAACAATTTGCTGCAACCTTCGCCGTACTCAAAATGTTCCAGCTGGCTAGTCTCCCACCTCTCTCTAACTCGATCACTTATAACTCCCGACAAGCCAGCCTTTAACTTCGTGATTTCGGCCACCTCCTTCTCCCCTTCCTCCAATCCTCCTAAGTTACTCAGAGCCCCTTCCAGCTTCCGAATCTGCTCTTCTAGATCCAAAACCTTTCTATAATAAATTCGCCTTTTGCTTGCCGCTAAAGCTCTTAGTCTTCCCCTTAAATATGCTTTATAAGCATCCCAAACCGTCCCGAGTGTGGCTGAACCCAAATTACTCTCCAAAAATTCTCTGGTCTCCTCCCTTAACATTTTGACAGCCTCATCCTCTAGTAGAATTGTGCGATCTAACGTCCACCTAGAACTTACACTACCTTCTCCTAACCTCAAGTGAAGGAGAATAGCTGAATGGTCTGACAGGTGTACGCCAATATGTTTAACTTCCACTACGGCGTCTTTTAAAACCCTGTCAATCAAAAAGAAATCAATTCGAGATTTATGTTTATACTTTTTATTATAATAAGTAAAACCAGATTGTGACCCAGCTCTACACCTCCAAATATCACACAAACCCCACTGAGCCATCAATATTCGAACCCTATCTGACATTTTAGGATTAAACGCCGCTCTACTATGGTGTGATCTGTCCAATTTATGGTCCAGAACGGTGTTGAAATCTCCTGCCATAATAATCTGATCCGGGAAACCTAAAAGTTCATTTACCAGCTCATCCAATGGACCTATTTCATCCTGATTCGGTCCGTAGTACCCCACCAGAGTATAATTCTGGCCAAAAACTTTTAACTTTGCTAACAGCCATCTTCCTGCAATATTTGAGACACTTCTTTCTACTGAGATATTTGTTCCTCGCCTAACTAATAATGCTACTCCCTTCGTAACCATTGTCTGCATCGTATAAACAGCATATGCAACCCACCTCTGAGATTGAAAGAACTTCCTACTTTCTTCTTCTGTGAGATGTGTCTCTAGCAGGATAATAACTTGGGCTGGACAATCTTTCAGATATTGCATTATCCTGTCTCTCCTACTCTTTACCCGGAGCCCATTAACATTCAATGCTAAAACTTTTATCTCATTTGCCCTATTCCTAGACATCCCCTAAAATACTGGCATTGCTGACTAATTTAGTGTAAAACAAGACATTTGAGGTATGAGTCTCATTCCATCCAAAAACAACAACTAGTAGGAGATGGGGTTATTGGAGGAGGTTCAAATCCGGTTGAATGGACAGAACATTTTAGCCCGAATCACTTTCAGGTGCTGGCTTTAGAAGTGGGGGGATTGGAGGAGCCCCCGGAGGGGGAGGCTTCTTTGGAAATCAGCACGGGAGTTTTACACCAGTCTCTCCCGGAGCTACAGGGGGTCCCTAAATAGTAAAGCGAGCGAATTTAAGCAACAGTCTGGGGAGTACGCTTGGGTTGTGCAAAAGAGGCGGGTAATGATGGTATAAACCCCGAGAATCGGGATCCCCTATCAGTAGTTTGTTTGCCTCTCTCACGCTGGAGATTCGTAATAGATTTGAAACCTCAGAGCTGAACCAGAGAGAAATAAAGTCTGTCTGTGATGTTTTGGAGAAGAAGATAGATTATTTAAGTGGAAGGACTCTAGCTTTAGAAGCAGAAGTAAGAGATCTTAAAGAAGCGGCACAAGTAAACAAAAAGGAGATAGAAGACTTGAAGGTAAAGAGGAGAGATCAAGAGGAAAGAGTGGAGCGATTGGAGAACTTTCAGAGGAGAAATAATTTAAAAATTTTGAAACTCCTGAGGGCAAAGAAGGCAGTGACATTAAAAGTTTTGTGGTCCAATTGCTCAAAAGGAGCTTCAGTTGGAGGAATCTGAAGATGAAATTGCCAGAGATATTCAAAGGATCCATAGGGATCCGTTTAGGCTAAATGCAAACAGATCCAAACCCAGGAGAGTTTTAGTTAATTTCCTCTCGTATTCCTTAAAAGAAAAGATCCTGGCCAAGGCTCTGAAAAATAAAGTGTTAGATCTAGACGGAGCAAAAATTGAAATAAGATCTGATCTTTCAGTAGTTACATCTAATAGACAATGGGAGCTGGGGAAAAGAATGGAGCCTCTGAGAAAGATGGGAGCTACGGTTCAATTGAAATTCCCAGCTTCACTTAAAGTAATGATAAATAATAAAATGCACTTGTTCCGATTTGTGGAGGAGGTTGACAAATTTATTGAGGAACTCCAATCGGAGGTTTAGCTATAAGGTCCCCCTCTCAGCTCTACTTTGTATTTATTTGGTTTACTTCCGTTTGCACGCCATGGGGTTCTCCCATAGGGCTTTAGCCATGGGAAGTTGGTTAGGGTTTTCCAAGGGTGGGGGGGTGGGTTGGGGCGAGCACAGGGTGGGGAGCATATGGGAAAAAACTGGTGCAGGATGTTGGGAGCCTTTTATGTACTTGAGTCTCAGATTAGGAGTCCAGTAGACTAGCCTCGGGTCCTGGGTTCAAGATGAAGTTTCAGGTCCAGTTCTTCCTCTCCAGGCAAGAGGGCAGCAGGCATCAGATCAGCCCAGCAGGGCAGCAGTTTCTTCAGTGTAGCAGTCCAGCAGAGTGGCAGTCCTTTCAGCAGCACAACAGTCCATATTCCTGGAAGAGTAGCCACAGGTCCAGAAGTGTTCCGAAGAGTTGGTGTCTGAGGTCCTGCTTTTATACACAGTTGTGCCTTTGACATGGGGAGAAGCTTCTAGAGGCATGCTTTTGAAATGCACAGGTGCCCTGTCTTCCTGGCTCCAGTCTAACTACAGGAGTATGCAGCCCTTTAGGTGGTAACAGGACACAGTCTGTTCAAGTGTAAGTGGAGCTGAGCCCAGCTCGTCCCTCCTATCCTGCCAGTGATGGCCCTTAAAGTCACACTTAAGCTCCCAATTGCAGCTGTCTAGGAGGTGCACACAAAGACTAACTGCCAGCTACACCCAGTTATGTGACCCAGAGACAGGCTGCAGGCACTTAGGGCCAGATGTATGACCATAGTAAATTGCGACTCGCAATTTGCGCTCGATTGCGAGTCGCAAATTGCAAGTCGCAATTTACTATGTACAACAGTGTCAGAGACACTGATTGCGATTCCCAATGGGGTCGCAAAATGCGAGGCTCATTAATATTAATGAGGCACTCGCATTTTGAGACTCCATTGGGAATGGCTGGCCCTCCCAGGGATGGTGGCCTGCTGGGCTCAGCAGACCACCATGTCTGGGAATGCTTTTAAATAAAGCAGCTCTTTTTTTTAATGCAGCCCATTTTCCTTAAAGGAAAACGGGATGCATTTAAAAATAAAAAAAATGAAACGTTTTCGTTTCATTTTTACGGGCATGCAGTGGTCCCTGGGACCACTGCCTGCCCTTAAAAAATTTTTTTGCATGCATTTGCAAAGGGGAAGGGGTTCCCTGGGGACCCCCTTCCCATTTGCGATTGCATTACCACCTACTTGCGAGTGTTTTGCGACCGCAATTGCGGTCGCAAAACATTCATACATGGCTCATGACTCGCTATTAGGAAGGGAGCACCCCTTCCTAACAGCGAGTCACAATTCCGAAATAGCGAGTCGCAAATAAATTGCGACTCGCTATTTAGGAATTGTACATGGCCCTGTGACATTTTGCATGCGCAAACAGGTCGCAAACCCGTTTGCGCATGCAAAATAGGGTCGTACATCTGGCCCCAAATGGCTAAGGCAAGAAAATGCCAACTTTCTCAAAGTCCACATTAGAACTGAAGTCATCCAGCAAAAGGCCGTCTTTCATTAAAGAAAGTGCATTGATCTCGTGCAAAGACAGAGACTGATCCGACGTCGAATGCATTGAACTAATTACACGCCGCTTCATGTATTTAATTCATCCAGATCTCATATATAGAATTGACAATTGGTTTGTTGGAAGTCTCATGCCGGAAGTCAATACAACTGTCCAGCAGTTCTGAGCTCTGAGGAGAACCCTGAAATTGGTGTAGGATTCGAAACACATCAACAGTGTTTAGAACCTGGGAGTGCACTTAAAAGACATTACTGGCACACAGGGAATGAGTTGATTGAATGGTACAATAGACAAATCCCTGCTAGGAGCCTGTCCACGCACAGATTGTTTTTGCACAGCCTGGTTATGGCCCAATAGGCATGAGCTGTTAGTAATGGTGAAGTGATGGAAGCTCCCGTTGGGCGTCCAAATTCAGAACTGGGGTACACCTGTTGTTGTTGCTGCTGCATAATAATTTGTTGATATTTGTGAACCTCAGGCGATATTGTTATGCTATGTTAAATGTTATGTAGGTGATCAACATAAAAAAAGGTTGATGTACTCTATGCTATGTTTGTTTGCAGTTCCATTGTCTACGACTAATTTCAGAAAAGTAATACGTGTTTTGTTGACTATGATGAAAATAAATGGTGATCACAGCAATTCACTTGCGTGATCACGAAGGCACACACTGATCTTGTGAAAGTAAAGTCAGTATTGGCATATGAATATCTGATAACTTTCTAAAAGTGGCATTTTCAAAATTGTAACTTAAAATCCAACTTCACCATAAGTTAGGATTTTCCTTTTCAATTCCAGAGACACCAAACATGAACTGGGCACCTGTTTCCATTTGGAAATTACACTTCTAAAATGTAATAATAACTCCTAATATTATCCTATGGGCGAGGTAGGCCTTGCAGTAGTGAAATGACTTTAGGAGTTTTGCACTACCAGGACATGTAAAACATAAAAGTACATGTCCTACTTTGTAAATACACTACACCTTGCTCTCTGGGCTGTCCATGGCCTACTCTAGGGGTGACATATATATTAAAAAGGAAGTTTTGGGCCTGGCTAATGGTTTATTTTGCCAGGTCAAAATGAATGTTTAATCTGCACACACAGGCTCTGTAATGGCAGGCCTGAGACATGTTTAAAGTGCTACTTAAGTGGGTGCCACAATCAGTGCTGCAGGCCCACTAAAAGAATTTAGTATACAGGCCCGGGGCACAGGTAGTGCCATTTTACTAGGGACTTACAAGTAAATTAAATATGCTAATTGGGTGTAAGCCAATCTAACATGTTTTAAGGAGAGATCACAAGCACTTAGCAGTAGTAAAGTATGTGCAGAGTCCTAAGGTCAGCAGAAACGAAGTCAGCAAATACAGGAGGTCTGAAGGCAAAACGTATGGGGTAAAACCACGCCAAGGAAGCCAGGTCTAACAATGCTGTTTTTCTTTTTCATGACAGTGTCACCACTTGAATCTGCTTCAAATGTTTGACCATATAAAAGGTGTCCTCATTGTGGT
The DNA here is from genome assembly GCA_963921515.1 of Calotriton arnoldi. Lineage (NCBI taxonomy): Eukaryota > Metazoa > Chordata > Amphibia > Caudata > Salamandridae > Calotriton > Calotriton arnoldi. The sequence goes on from CAWUFW010018151.1 coordinate 110,854, forward strand.
CTTTCTAAAGAAACTATGTTTAGAGAGGATGGAGCCCCACTCTCCTTGAATCAGTAATAGGTGTATTGAAATGCTTTCTGTAAGAACCAAAATATGGTTTGCCAGCCCTATAGGAAGAAAATCGAGGATGAGCAGAGGAAGAGAACTCATTCAAAATTACAGGTTGGCCAGAGTGTGATCAAAGGTGAACCTCCAATGCCAACGCAACTGGCAGGCCAAGAGTTAGGAGAAGGAAGACAGTTTAGAGTGACTAAATAATTATGTGTTACTGGTAACAGAAAAGAAGTGATGCTTTTTCATAATAGGACTGGAGAAGACAGTCAGAAGAGGTGGGGTGAAGAATTCAAATGTATAAAATAGGAAAGTTGATGGTGGATAAAACACTCAAGAAATAGAAGCAAGTGGCCGAACATGGTGGATGGAGCTAGGTTGCAGGGCAGTTAGCTCGGCGCTCCGGGCACTACATCCCACTCCCTGCATTCACCTGCACCTGAACATTTGGTGCCTTTTGGTGTTTGGCACCTGAGTGGGGGGGTTCCCTCTATCTCTCCCCTTTTGTTGTTTCCCAGAGGGGATGTGGATGATACGGAGTACATGTGTGGGAAAGGGGAGAGATGCCTGCTGTGAGTGGAGGTGAGCCAGGAGCGAGGGAGGTGTATGTTCGATTGGCCTGGAGCTGGGCTGCGGTATGGTGGATGAAGCTCTGTCAGATGTTCCCTCCTCCATGACTCCAAGCACAGTGTGAAGCTTCTGTGGCTGCTTGGTGTATGTGTCGCCCGGAGGCTGAGCACTGAGAATGAAGAAAAACTAAGGGATAAGGAGGGATGAGATGCGGGGTGCAACACTGGTCCTGAGATTGTTTTAAGTGCCCTGTGAGACTTTTCTGTAAAACGGATTTACGTGGCCCAGTGTATGCCATTGCAACAGCCTCAAGGTATAATGGAGTGTCTTCTGGAAACTGTAAAGTCTACGCAGCTGCCTGTTCTCCTCCTTCTCTTCCCTCTTTTCCACTGTGTCTTTGGCAACCTCCTTGTGGCAATGTCTCATCTCTGTGTTTGTGATGAGTGACTTTCCCCCTGGCATGTCCATTCTGTTTTCCAGACCAAGGAGGGTAATGTAATGAGCCCAACAACATCATATGCTCGATAGAATACTAGAGAAGAACTGAGCTGAGAGAGGCATCTGGAGTATGCACAGTATACATTAAGGATCTGTGAGGGGAGTGGCCTAAATCAGATACAAACCCAGACACCCAGCAGATTCTCTGTTTTGAAAGAGCTCACAGAAGCCAGTACAGGCCCAGGTCCGAAAGGGCCAGCGGCCCAAGTGGGAGAGATACCAATGAGAGGGTAGCATCGGCTTCAGGCGGGGGGAGCCTGGACTCCGCTGACTCCAATTGCTCAATTGCCTCTCTCTCTTCAGGCCTGTCCTCGAGGTAGATGCTCAAGTGTATCTTGCACGAGATTAGGATGGTAAGGAAGACCCAAACTGAACAAGTCCCTCATCTGGTGAAATTGACAGAAAAGGACAAAGCTCAAGTCGAAAAAATCAAGGGGCATATATATTAGCAAGACCGGCGATAAAATTATCAGGAAACTGCCGCTAAAACGGCGATAATGGGCTTAATATGCGTTATAGAATTCCAATAGAAGCCCAGGTTAGATGTCCTGCACATCCAACCTGGGCTTCTATTGGAATTCTATAACGCATATTAGTAAGCCCATTATCGCCGTTTTAGCGGCAGTTTCCTGCCGCTAAAATGGTGATAATTTTATCGCCGGTCTTGCTAATATGCCCCCAAGTCTTTTATAATCAATCAGCAAAAGATGAAAAAGCGTCTAGCGACTCTAGGGGAACTCTCAAAGTTCAATATCAGCAGAAGGAACCAACAAATTCGATCTGTGTCGAGAAAGTGTGAGGACTTGGAGAACCGGTCCCGTTGGTCCAATATATGGATAGCAGGAGTCCCGGAGGGCTCTGAGTTGTTGCAGCCAAGCATGAAAAAATGGTTGGCTTAGCTATTAAGGGCATTATTGGGCATAGGAAACTGCAGAGTTCCCTGCTCAAGGTCTTTCGATAGTAAGGGCCCATTGGGTCCCGGCAGGCACCACCAAGGAAGGCACAAGGCAGAGGACACTCATCGCCCACTTTCAAAACTTTCGGATAAAGAAGTCAGTTTTTGGTGTTGCTAGAGCAAGAAAACGAATTTCCTCAGCTAGAGGATTCATTTTTTAAAATTTTTCCAGATTTAGCCTGAGAGACAGCTAGAATGCAGAAAGAGTTCAGGACCTTGCTGTCAGAATTCAAGGTCTAAGCCATTCCTGCAGCTATGCACAGACCGTCCCTAAGGATCAATTAGAGAGGGAACTACCAAGACTTTTTCCTCTCCACTCGTAAGACTTCTCTGGCAGGGAAGGGGAGGGTCCTAAAGTATGGGGGGGCTAGAGACATCAAATACCATGCCCCGGGAGTGTTTGAGGCATCCATCTGTCTGTGAGGGGTCGATTGCATACATAGCGTTATTTTAGATAACACTGTGCAGCTACATCGAGGTGTCTTAGATAATTAGGTAGTTTTGCTAACTGTTCCTTTTTTCTTATTTTCTCTCACTCAGGTGAAGGATGGGTGTGGGGGTGACGGGTAGGAGGGAGGCACCACCCATGGTTGGATAAGGATGCATAACAATGCATCCATGTGGTTAGGGTGGGGAGGGTCGGCCTCGCAAGCTCAAGAGGGCGGTGAGGGGATGGAGAGAGAGGGGGCAGAGGAGGGGAAAACAGGAGAAAAACAAAAAGGTGATTGTGTGATATTAGAGCGAAGGGTACACAAGGGTGTAAAGTATGTGGTGTGGGAATGTTTCTTTTTAATTTGTTTTGTGGGTGCAATCCAAGGGCTGTGGTTGGAGCTTGCTGTTTGGTTGTTTGAAGTGGCAGGACATAGAAAATGGGTCCTATAGAAAAAAATGTGAGTCCTGGTGTAGTCAATGGCTAATTTACAGCTGGTTAGCTTTAATGCTAATGGACTCAATAGCAAGGCTAAAAGAACTGCCACGTTTGCGTGGCTGAACCAATTTAAGCCCAGTATTGTTTTAATACGAGAGACTCACTGGGGTTCAGGAAGGGAGGATGAGAAATTGAGACATCTGGGTCCATGGGATGTATTCTTTTCCTCAGGTAGCACGACACAGAGGGGAGGTAAGGAAAGACCTACACGTGATATATATTCAAGCAATTAAGGATCATGTGAGGCATTGAGCCATTCTCCTAGTAGAGGTGGGGGATCAATGCAGGATGTTATTATGGCCCAGTTAGCAATGACACCAGCCACCTTCAGGAATTGACATGATCACCGGGGAGTTCATACTGGGTGGGGATTTTAATTTTTTGCCAGCCCGGCTCTGGACTTCTCCAATGAATTATGCACACAGCACAAAAGACATACAGAGAGAGTCTTTGGAGATTTGTGTTTCTTTGTTACTCTAAATGTTTTCTCTCTGCTTCTAGGATCGATCTGTTTCTAGCATCATTTTCCCTGGCTACTATAGATATATTTCACCATGCTGGTAGCCTGTCAGACCACTCAGCCATAGTGTTTAGCTATTCAGTCCCTCTGTAGGTGGCTGTGCCCAGATGGATTATAGATAAAACCATGCTTTTAGAGCCGAAGTGTCTGGAGCAGGCGAGCATGGAGATTTAAAATGTGTTCCTTGTAAATGGCGCCTTGGCAGGACCATCAGTAGCCTGGGAGGCATTAAAATGCACTATTAGGGGGGTCTTTATCTTCATGACAGCATTCAGAGTTAAAAAGGATAGGAAAATAATTCATTCTTTGCAAATGGAAGCTGACAAAATATATCAAGCTGTACTTTCTGGCAGTTCAAATAGTTTGCTGAGACATAGATGGCAGGGAATAAAGGAGAGGATCAGAAAGTTCTATCTCCAAAAAGAGCTGATAAAAAAGCCTACTTTTTAGGGGCAGGTATATGAAGAAGGAGAATATGTAGGCTGGTTTTCAGCATGGCAAGCCAAACGTAATCTGATCATGCAGGTTAGAGATCTATGCACGGGTCAGTTTATGGATTGGGCTGAGGATATTAGGCATACCTTTCATCAATATTACTCTGCCCTGTACCGGGGGAGGTGGGGGACTGAAGGGGCAGAGGGGGCTAGGGACCAGGAAATAGAGGATTTTTTTGGAGGGTGTGGACCTGCCCTGACAACTGAGACCGCCGCAAAACTACTTCACCCAATTACACAGAGAGAGGTTGAGGAGGCAATCGAAAGGTAAGGCTCCGGTGGAAGATGGTCTGGGCCTGGAGTTTTATGTGGTTTTTTCAGAAACTCTTTTTGGACCTCTGACTACTTTATTTAACTGTCTCTTGGGAGGTGGATGGTTCAGTTCAGTTTAGAGATACGTTTATTTAGACCGTAGGTCTTTAAACAACATAAAAACATATTACATTAAAAAGTTTAAAACATACATACAGGGTTTCAACAACACCTTTAAAAGAGCCCTTCCTGCCTCAAACCTACAACTTACACCATATGTCATATCTAGAGAGCACCCATAATATTCTGAATGATAAAAATCTGTCTAAAAATATATTTTAAAAACTAATGCTACAACCTAGGAGATTTGTTGGGAGCAATAACCATCCTTACTTCCAGACTAATTATTATTCAACCATTTCTGTTTCCAGCACGGACCTTTTCACCACCTTTCATATATTTTGCAATGGCAATTGCTATATCAAGGTATGGCATGTCTGTGAGGAGTTTAATTGCTAATGAACGCGCAGTCACACCATATTTTAAAAAGATAGGTCGTAGGAACAATTTCCGTTGAGACAAAAAATTTTGACAGTCTATTATAATATGTAAATTGTCACATTTTGTGCCCAACCCACAGGAACATTTGCCATCAGGTCGTATCATAGCTAATTTTCTACTCGCATGTGATACACAATGATTAATACCTATTCTCCATCTAAGCACTTAGGCTTTGAGGCCTAGATTGGGTAGTGTGTCCAGGTAGGGGTACCAGATTTCATTCTCCCAACTTTCATCATAAAATGAACAGATTCTTTCTTTCTTAGGTACCCCAGATCTTCTTGCCTGGATACTTCCTTCCCTGTTGTTCTAAGTTCACTATTCGTAGCTATTACCAGAAGGGACAGCTGGTTGATTTTCACTTTTAGATTTTTGCAGACGGAGAGCAATTTCATTCTGACTTTTTTGGCCCATTTTAGGTCACTGTGTAAGGCTTCGTCCTTGCACCATTGTGATACTTTCATAGCTTCCTCTGATCCTAATCTTTTCCAGAATCTTAAAAGGGCCACTTGTACCTGGACGTTCCATGATGTCAGACCGAGCTCCAGTCTGATTGCCTGGATCATAGAGGAGCCCGGTAATGACATCAATGGTATTAGACATTTCCCCTCCTCAATGTCCCAACTAGTCTTCCCACTTAGGCACAAGACTTCGGCTCCGTACTGCATCTATGGAGGTATCATTGCATTATATGCTTTTAGCAGTGGTCTATGGGACATATCCCCATAAATACGGTTAAATTTTCTTAGCCCGTATACTGATGTATGGGCTTTGGCATTCTGGGCCGCCAAATGCGTGTCCCATTTTAGAGACTTTTCGAACCAGATTCCAAGATATCTGTACTCGTTCACCTTTTCCAATTTGGTTGGGCCCAGATACCAATTAAAACTCTGGGATTTTTTCCCAAAGCATAACATTTTTGTCTTGTCCATATTTACAGTCAAGCGCTTGGCCATATAATATTCATTAAAAGCAATTAACTTCCTCTGCAATCCCATCTCTGTCTGATCAAGGATTACCAAGTCGTCGGCATACAATAGGCAGGTAAGATCTTTCCCATTCATTTTGGGTCTAGCGCTTCTATCCACCTTCAAAATAGATGGCAGATCAGCCAGGTATATGGCAAAGAGTAGGGGGGCCAATACACATCCTGCCTTAGACCATTCTTTATCATTATTTTCGGTGTCAGGGCCCCGGCTGTATCCTTAATGACTTGCACCCAGTTATAGCTATGTAGCTCCTGAATAATTGCCAGGAGCCCATCCGGGATATCATATTTCCTTAAGGTATCCCAAAGGTACCTCCTGTCTACTAGGTCAAAAGCCGCGCGGAAGTCAACGAAGCAGCAACACAGCTTCCCTTGCTGTTCCATGGACTTCCGCGCCACAGCCCAGAGCGTGAAACAGTGGTCAACCGTGGAGTGCCCCTCCTTAAAGCCCCCTTGTTCCACTGGCACGATCGACCGCTGTTCCACCCAATCTTTTAGGCTGCCCAGCATTATTTTGGCAAAAACTTTTTCCCCAACATCCAGTAAGTTAATCAGTCTATAATTCTTTGGGAGTTTCCTATCTCCCTTCTTGTGGATAGGTCTGATTACTGCCCCCCTCCACTTCTCAGGGATATGTCCCGAGTCTAATATGGCCAAGAACATACAAGATGGAAATTCCGCCCACCAATTTTGCTGAGATTTTATTATGATGGCTGGGAGATTATCTGGTCCCGCTGCACGGGTTAAGTTTAGATTACTTATAATGTCTTTCACCTTTTCTACTGAAAAAAGGGATTTTAGATCTTCCACAGCCTCTCTCCAGGGATGAGTATTCCCACCAACAGTCTCGACATCAATCCCGTACAGCTCTCCTAGATATTTTTCCCATGCTGATTCTTCCACTACGCAGGGCATTATTTCTAGGAGATTTCCCCAGCATTTCTCTTTGAAAGCCCTCTTCGAGTTCCTAACTAGTATTTTATATTCCTTCCTCAATTTTACCAGATTTTCCTGTCTTGATCATATTTTTTCCTTAACCTTCTTTCTTCTCTCCTTATTAATCTTTTTTTAATTAAGCACTCCCCATTAAACCAACTTATTTGTCTGCCTTGCGTAGTTTGAGTAAACTTTGGGCATAGATTCTTACTTTTTAATTCTACTCTAAGGCATTGCACCATTTCATCTATCGTTTCCTCAAACCAAGCCACTTTCTTAGTCCTAGCATCTTCCAGTCCTAATTCCTGTTGAAAGCTGGCCAACTTTTCAATATATTCCTCTGTTAATCTTGTTGTCAAACGTTTGGAATACTCTAATTGTTGGGGAGGACAATTTTGCTGGTACCAAAGGGCCCCCTATCTAATTTAAAACACAAGATGTTATGGTCACTGCCCTCGCACTGTATTACCTGGAATCCTTTTATAAGATCAAAATTCCAAGCATGAATAAATGCATAGTCAATTGGGCAAAGTTGGGTGCCTATCCTAAAGGTCTGTTTGGCGGGCAGTCTGTTACCCATTTACCGTTTAAGCAAAACAGACCTTTTAGCCCCAAATATTTGCCCAACTTCGCATCTTGCCTAGAAATAGTACAATTTGGAAAGATAGCTGGAGCTATATTATTTGAGTTCAGGAGTTCTTTAAACCAAAGATCTTGTCTTATTGGGTTCAGTTTATGATTCAAATCACCCATTACAATGATTATATCATTCTCAAATTTTTCGCACAATGTATCTAGATCTTCTTTAAAATGTCTCATTTCCACTTCATATTCCTCATTAGTCCCCCATTGTATATAAGCATTCACAATTACCAAATGTTCCCACAACCTTTCTACAATCAGTAGGGATACCTTACAGGCCAACAGCCATTTACATCTCACTTTTATAGCCAGCACCTTTTTCGCTATCTTAGTTGAGATGAGGGTCATGATCCCCCCAGCTGGGCACCCAAACCTTTTTCTGCATGCGGGCTTATGTAGCTGTATGAAACCTTCAAAAACAGGGGTATTGTCGCATAGCCAGGTTTCTTGTAAACCGATTATCTCTGCTCCCTGGGCAAGTAGTTTTAAACTTTCGGCTTTTATCTCCCCTCCTAGCCCGTTTACATTCCAGGATATAAACTTCATGCTATGCGACACCCCTATTTCCTAATCAATATCGCTGAGGTAATCAGTAACAGTGTGATTCCAGTGGGGAGAACTTAGTCGATTAACATCGGGGGTCCAATCACCCCAAAGGTTACCCATCTCATGATTCTCAACTACAATTCTCATACTTTCTTTTACCCTTCCATCACCTACAATCAATCTTATCTGCCTTTTCCCCAGGCCTGAATGGCAAGATAAAAAGGCCCTATCATGCTGCTTCCTCCCCTCCTGTTCCCTGACCGGTATTAACCTTATCCCTTCTTTCGCTATCTCTTTTTCAGCCCTTATGATAGCTGTTTTTACCAAGCTTGAATATACTAATACCTTGGTAAATTCTTTCCCATTATTATCATGGCTAAATCCTACTTGTCTCAGATCCTTTGTGCAGAATTCCCTCAGACCTGGGCATTTGGAGAAGGAGAATACAAGTTGGGAACGGTTTAGGGGAATGACCTTCCTACCTTTTTTCTTTCCCTTCTCTATTTCCACTGGTTCAAAGTATAACCACAGATTACTCATATCTTTTTCAGGCATTGTACCAAATTGCTCCCCATCCTTCAGATTCCTTTCCCTGGTTATTTTTGGTGGTCCCTCCCCCCCATCTAGAATTCTGTTCTTATTCCTTCGCCCCTGAGGTGTTTCTCGCGGGCTAGGCACTTTGGCCTCCCTCTTATTTGATGGCGCTGGTTTTGCTTGATTCTTTCTTTCCCTCATTACTACATCACCCGCCCTTAAAATACTGTCAGGGTCCCACATTAATCTCCTATTTTTTTAGTATGGTTCTACACTCTTGAGGGGTTGTTCTTTCTTTACCCCCATTCTTCGCAAGCTTTGGGGTTCCTTTAACCCTTTTTTTCACAACCTTAGGCTTTCTTTTAGAGCCATTGATCTTCTCTTTGCTTTTTGTAGGTTATAGAGCACAAACCTCAATTGATCCCTCCATCTGTTTACCAGCATCGGGCACCTAGAGATATAGACCTCCTGTGGATTGGTCGTTTGCTCAGGATCCCTGTCACCTCCCTGCATCGGGGAAGCCGGGGCCTGAACAGGTCTCACTACCGTAGGCATTAGGCCCCTGATCTCTTGCAATTCCCCTACTATTTTCAGGAATTGAATTTCATGGGTATTTAAAATGTTATTATTTAAAACAGCCACCTCTAACAGCCCTTGAAGAGTTTTTTGTAACATCAGCATTATGTCTAACATTGAGGCCGAAGGTGTAGCTGAAATATCTATGCCCAGGGTGATATTACGTGCTGAGTATTCTATAGACTCAGGGGCATATTACCAAGGGCAGTATCGCCACTTTAGCGGCACTTTTTGCCGATAAAGCGGCGATATCTTTATCGCCCTATTAGCAAGCTGTCGCTAACAGCTGTTAGCGACAACTTAATGGCGATAGCGGCCGTTTCGTTGCCGCTTTGCATGTCAGCGATAATTATCGCTAATGACATGCAAAGTAGGCGTTCCCAACTAAAAGCAACTGCAAACAGTCGCAAACACAACTTCCCCTATTATCAATGCCCGCGAAGCGATAAAAAGTCGCGCTAACCGCGATTATCGCTGGAATTTAACACCTGCTAAAAACTTGACTTAACCATCTTGTCAATGGGAGGTGGATTGTAAGGTTAAGTCCTCACCTGCCTATTAGCGAGCTTTTCATTAGCGCAGTGAATTTATCACTGGATTACTCGCGCTATTGCTGGGTTTCGCCACTATCGCTGGATTTTTATCGCCTTGGAGATAAGCGTTGATAATAACGCGTTATCTCCGCAATGAAATCCAGCGATAGCCGGCGATAAAAAAAACCATCGCAAATCCTTGGTAATATGCCCCTCAGTTCCTTGGATTTCGGGTTGCCCCGTGCTCTTGGCAGTCATAGAAGATCTAGTCTGGGCAGACTCATTTCTCTGTTCCTTCCTGGAAACAATTAAAGTCATCCCTTCACAATCCGTATCAATACCGTCGGTCTGGGAGAAAATCCTAGGAGAAGAAGATAATCTGGGTTCCGGGATAGGATCAATTCAGCTTAAATTCAATTGATTATGAAAAACACATCCGTCCCGGTGGCACAGTCATCCAGATTCACTTGCTCATTCGATGGTTCTTTATTTAGATCCGGGTTTCTTACAGGGGTTTGCATTCTCCCAAAATGCTTGCCTACGAAGTCCTTTATTGATTTCGATACTTGTGCTCCTCCTTTCACCCCTGCCTGAGTGTCATCACCTGTACTTTTATTTCTCTTGGAAGGTCTCTTTACCACTCCTGTGGGTGATTCCAAACGCTCTACTAAAGTCCCATTTTCCGGTATAGACTCATTGGTAAGGCTGTCAGGATCTTTTCGCCCTTTTAAAACTTTTTGCTTTCTCTGCGCCATCTTTCCGGGGCACCTTACAGTCTCTTCAACTTCTAAAATTGAGTTGGGGTTAGCTTTGTTATGTGAATCTCAACCCTCCCTTCTGGCAGCGTGTTGCGTCGCCGTATATTAGCTCTATCCCACTGTTATTAAACTATAATCGTAATTACAATTAAAATTAGGGGTGCCACTTTTCTATGACCTAATAACTGGAACAAGTATTAAAACAAATCGCCTGGACTCAATTACCGGTCCACTTACCTCCACTGTGCACTGACTGGCTGACTGACCGATTTCCCTACTTCTGCCCAGGTACTTCGTTTCCCTTGGGCAGTTTCTTATGGGCTCCTCCTCTGTTATGCCCACCTGGCTCACCTGGGGTCCTTTGCCTCACCGCCTCACTGCCTCCTGGCAAACGCTTCTGGGTTCTCTCTGGGCTCAGGGATTAAGGATTACCACAGCTGCAGGTCCCTCAGTCCGATTCAGCTCCCCAGGCGCCTGGCTCCTGTCACCCATGTTTAGTTTGCCTGGGCCTCAGGTGTAGTATAGTGCCGTGCCGGCTTGGTTCCCGCCGGGGACGATTATTCGCGGCGGTGCCGCCTCTCTCCTCAAATCCACGGCACCTCAGCACCATGAAGGCGCCGTCAAAGTTTCCCTGTCCGTATCCGTGTCGCGTCTCTCTCTCACTACTCACAGCTCTCCCGAAAGTGCGCACTTGCGCGTCTGCGTCAGTCTTTACGTCTCCGCGTTGTGATCGCGTTGCGTTGCGGTCAGTCAGCGGCACAAGTGGGGGTCTGATTCTACTTTAATTAACTGTCTCTTAGGAGGTGGATGGGTACCAGATTCTTTTTTTAGAGGAGTCTTGATGAACATCCCTAAAAAAGGGAAATCTGCAAATGACCCAAGGTCTTATTGACTAATTACTTTATTAAATATCGATTATAAGCTATTTGCAAAGATTCAAGCTAATCGGATAGGTTTTTTGACCCCAGCTCTGATCTCTCTGGATCAAACAGGATTTATTAGAGGGCGTAGACTGTTTACAAATACTACGTTTGTGGCTGATTTCATAATCTTAGTTTCAACAGACTTCATGCCGGTGGCCATTATCTTATTGGATGCAGGGAAGGCATTTGACCTCGTGAGGTGGAAGTTTTTATTTTACAATATGGGTACATTTTGCTTACCACTCCAACTCACGAGGTCATTTCAGGCCTTATATCAGGGAGCGAGAGCGCAACTGATTATTAGCAATGTGCAGGTAGGGGAAATAGTGCTAGAAGGGGGACCAGGTAGGGGTGCCCTCTTTCTTTATTGTTTTTTGCCCTGATCATTGAGCCACTACCCCAAGCTCTGCTTCGAAGTAGTCAAGTCTTCACACCTATTTCAGGGACTTCAGTAACTAAGTTATACGTGGATGATGCGCCATTGTATTTAACACCCACATTGGAAAATATAAATAGGGCGCTGCAAATATATATGAGTTTTACAGTGTTGGGAGGTTATAAGATAAACGAGGCCAAGACAAAATGCCTACTCTTTAATTTCTCCTCAGGAAGTCTCCCGCCTCTTTTGAAATGGATTTCTGAGACTGGGTCCTAAGAGATATTTAAACATATATTTTTCTGAAAGTCAAGGAGATTTCTTTCATGATAATTATAACCCAGTCTTAAGGAGGGTCGACAATCTGCTGACAATCTGGAGGCAACTTCTGCTTTTCAATAACCGGTAAGATTGTTCTTATCAAGATGTTGATCCTTACTTTATTTTTATTCCCTTTCCTTGTCATTTCATATAAATTAGGTAATCCTTGCTTTGTCAAATTCAACTCATTTGTGTGAAACCAGAAACACCCTGAGCTAAACTGAGTATTTTGCAACTGCCCATGAACAAGGGCTGGTTGGGAGGGAGGGGGGCAAGCCAACACCAAGAAAAGGCCGCTTTATTGAAAACAGGTGCATATCACAATGTCCAACCTAGGCCATTGCCTTACAAACTAAAACCTCACTATACATAAAATAACTGATCCTCCATTTTCCCCCCACCCCTACGATCCCCAGATAAATCCCCCACCCTGCCGATAACATAACATTACATACCATTCCATAACAATCCCATTACACTTTATTGCATTTCCAAACTCCTGCCCTCTAATAAAAACCTACACCCCTACCTGTCTTTCTGCAACTGTAACTACCTAACCTCTAGTCTAAGCTTAGCCTACCTGCCTAACCTTTCCCTGGCCCTGCCCACAAAACTTCCAACATTTAACTAAAAACTTCTGCCAATCTGGCCAACTTTTTAACAACCCTGCAGCACCTGTTTCAAGCGACAGCATATACAAACTTCACCAGACCCCTATGCACCTCTCCCCAACAACCGGCCATACCCTAACTAATACCTCTCCGAACCACGCCTCCCAAAAACCCCCAATTAAAGGGTGGGAGGGAGGGACAAAAAACTAGCTGCCTACTACGCTCCCAGCCACCAGGTCACCAAAACCTAAAATGGTGGCTGGGAGATGGAGGGCTAACCCCTTATAGCCTTTGAGCTATAAAATGCGTTGGGCTACGTTTGGGCTATTCCCGACGCAGCCCAAAACTTACAAAATGGCCACTGTGGCCGCCCCTCCCCCTCCCAAACTGCCCGGGGGGCAGACCTCACGGGGCTCGGCTGCCCCCCAAACCCCCCTTGGGAGGGAGGGGGGCAAGCCAACACCGAGACCCATTTTTGTGTGTGAAAAAGGCCGCTTTATTGAAAACAGGTGCATATCACAATGTCCAACCTAGGCCATTGCCTTACAAACTAAAACCTCACTATACATAAAATAACTGATCCTCCATTTCCCCCCCACCCCTACGATCCCCACATAAATCCCCCACCCTGCCGATAACATAACAGTACATAACATTCCATAAAAATCCCATTACACAATATTGCATTTCCAAATTGCAATAAAAACCTACACCCCTACCTGTCTTTCTGCAACTGTAACTACCTAACCTCTAGTCTAAACTTAGCCTACCTGCCTAACCTTTCCCTGGCCCTGCCCACAAAACTTCCAACATTTAACTAAAAACTTCTGCCAATCTGGCCAACTTTTTAACAACCCCGCCACCCAGGAAAAAGCGGGAGCATAGGCGGTGATGCCGCCTCCCCTTTTTCCTGCCCCTCCTGCCCTAACAGGAATATTTCCCTAACGGCTCTGTACATTCAACATCCTAGCCAGTACTTCCCTAATCTCCAGTAAATACAAGTCCATCCCCAAACAGGACAAATGGACTCCATCACCTCTAAAAAATTCCACTGTGTCAAACTTAATCTCCCGATGTGCGATCCTGGAAAATCCCAACTCTGCAATAATGCACCATCTCTGTATTCAGTTTTCTCCTAGCCCTGTCCACCGCCCCAGGGTTGATGGCACCCCTCCAAACCCTGCGCGGAACAAACTCCGTCCAAATGACAGAGCACCCGGACCACTGGCGCTTCAACAGGGCCAGGTCCCGCTTCATGCTTCTCATAAGGACCAAACCCTTCTCCCTAACCATGTCATTTTCCCCCAGGTGAATCAACAAAATGTCGGGGCACCTACCAGTCACCAACATACCATTCAATGAACGCAAAAGTTCCCTCCAAAGCATGCCCCCCGCCCTTTCCACAAAACATTCAATAAATCTTTATTGAAACCCAAATTTTCCCCGAAATAACTAGCCCGTGCCTGGACCTGGGCCCACTTCACGAATGAATGCCCCACTATCCATATGGTCATCTCCCTGGCGAGGGGGCCCGCAACCGGACCTGAAACAGAAAAACTGCGTGAACAGAAGAAAACACATAACCGCGCTATATCCCCCCTGCAGCGCCGCAAACATATCTCTGGTAACAGTCCGAAGACAATCTCCCTAACCTCATAATGTCCCCCCTCCCCCATCCCCTGTTCCTGGCTTCAAACGCCGCCCCAATCCTGAAAGAATGCGTCCCAAATCCCTTGCTGTCCAAACCTAGCGCTGCGAGCGCTTTACGCAAAACTGACAATAGCTGAAAAGCCGACACTCTGCGCCCATCCTTGTGTGTGAAGACCAACCCTTCCTGCCCACCCGAAAGCTCCCTCCACCGGGCCTCCCACCTGCAAGGACAAGTTAAAGGGGGGTCTGCTGCTTGCAATGATACCCATTTTCCCACGCCGCGCTGGTCCGTCTTCGACTTACGAAGCCATATGCAAACCCGGTCCTGCCGCGGAACCACGTCTCCCCATGCAAGACCACCCGAGGGTTTCTGTCCCAATACTTCCGACACTCGGACGGCCCCAAAAAACATCCACACCATTAATGTGGAAAAAAGGCACGCCTCAAACCCGTCAGCACATACTGCGGACAAACCTCCTAGTACTCTGCCTAGCAGATACCATGACAATGGCTGTCGAACGCGCCCAGCCGACCCTTGCTCCCTGGCCCACCCTTCTAACATTCGCGACCCCAGTTCTCCCGCGGATGGAGCATAACCCCACAAAAGCTTCCCCACAAATGCAATCCCTGCCAGCTTGCCAGAAATGGTCACTCTAGAGAGCCCTTTACCAATCAAGTCTAACATGAACTGTATCACGTCCTCTCACCTTTGCTCCAGAGAAACCCGCCGCCGTGCCCCCGAATTCAAGAATTCCTGCCAGGCTAAGCTATATGCCAACCTCGTGGAGGGCTCCAGGGACCCTACCACCAGCTGTAGCATCCGGTGTTGCCTACGTACCACAACTGATGCGGCATGGGGGTCGGGGTCCTGTCTGCATCCTTGGCTAGCCCACGGAATCTCCCCCACTGTGAACGAGACAAGGCATCCGCTATGTCATTGTCCACACCTGGCACGTGTCTTCCTCCCTTGCCAAAGGAATGCCATTAAAATCCTGTAAGAAAACTTCCACATCCTCCAATCCTCCCTCCCTCACTCCCGCTGACAGTCGAACATGGTGATGTGGAGGTCTCTGTCCTGACAATGCCCTACCCAGTCGTCTACAAAACGTCCTCCCTACTCTTACTACCCTGCAAGCAAAGTTAAGGTGTCCCAACAACACCTGAATCTCGCGAACTGTGACTTTGTCTCTGGCCAGCATGGCCTCCAGCAGCCCCAGCATCTGCTGCTTTTTATCCATCGGCAAACGTGCCTCCATCACTTGGGAATCCAGCTCAATGCCCAAAAAGGAAAGAGCCGTACTGGGCCCCATCGTCTTTTCCAGCGCCAAAGGCACTCCAAGTTCCCTCATGATCTCTTTGAAGCTGTCCAGTGCTGCATGGCACTCCGTGGAGTCAGAGGTGGCAACAAAGAAAAAGTCATCCAGATAATGTGTTACCAACTGGTGACCCGTGCGCCTGGAAAACAACCACTGTAAGAACGTACTGAAACATTCAAATAATGCACAAGACATAGAGCAGCCCATCGGTAATGCTTTGTCCACGTACCATTTACCATTGAAATGGATACCCAGGAGGTCCCAATCCTCCGGATGGACTGGAAGCAATCGGAAAGCTGACTTTATGTCGCATTTTGCCATCTCCGCTGTTGCGCCCGCGGTCACTACTAGTGACATGGCCACGTCAACCGAAGAATAAGACACAGTAGCTTCTGTGTCGTCAATAAAATCATTTACCGAATTGCCTTCTGGCCATGACAAATGCTGGATTAACTGGAATTGCCCCTGTTCCTGTTCGGGAACCACACCGACCGGAGAGACAATCAAATTCTCCAACGGCCACTCTGCAAATGGGCCCGCCATGCGACCCTCACGCACTTCCTTGTCCAATTTGTCTTGCACCACCTCCGGGTGCTCTCTTGCTGACTGTAAATTGTCTGCCCATCGCCTAACCCTGGGGCCCCCGTAACCTAACCGAAAACCGTCAGTAAACCCGTCCTGTAGCGTTTTCGCAGCCTTCTGGTTGTCATAACGCTGTAAGGCTGCCACTAGTTTGTCCACCCTAACTGGTATACGAGCCCTTTGGCCCAGCCCCTCTAGCCCCCGACCCCCCCGCCAGGCTGCTGCTGCTGTCCCCCGGCCCTTAACCTCCCTTGGTGCCACTGCTGGCCCCCTGACTGCTGTCCCGATCCCCCCCCAAAGCAATTAACCAAGGCGTGTCTGCCTCCGCATTTCGAGCAGTCATGTCTGAATCTGCAAAATTCCCAGGTGCACATTCCCTTATTGAAGTCCCAGCAGGCCCCTCCAGATCCCATCTGCCCTCTGCCTGTACCACCCACCCCTCCCCGAGTGGGCTGCCCCTGAAAGGGCCGATAAACGAGCGGTTGCCCGCTGGCTGTGAATATTGTCTTCCCCGCCCTAGCGGACCCCATTGTGTGCTGCCACAGGTCCGTATCTAACTCCCCCCATTTAGCTTCAGTGTCCGATTCCATACGGGCTCTAAACTCCTCGTCATATTGGGCCCATGCGTAGCCCTCCCCCGTGATCTGTGCTTTCCTAATGACGTCCATATACTTAAAGAGAGCCACACACCTCTCTGGGTATTTTTCGCAATACACGCTGGCATATATTAGAAAAGCTGCCGTCCAGTTTTCAATAGTGAGGGGCACCCTTGACTGCCTGGCCAATTCGTATTCTTCCTCTTTTGACCCTTCTTTTGCGCGCACCTCCCTGTGCAGCAGCTTGAGCATTTCCACATATTCCCCTTTCCATATGCGCTCTTTAGTGGCCAACATCAAATGCGCGCCCAGTGGCTTTGTTACCCCCATGTAGGGCAGCTTCTTGATTTTCAATTCCTTGCTCTCTATCTTTACGTCCGACTCTACTGTCCCTGATGCCCCTGCGTCACCCACCTCTTTTGACTTAGTGTCGTCCCCTGTGCTTACCGCCGCTTTGCCTGCGTCGTCAGTGCCCACTCCCACATCCAACACATATCTTCCCCTGCTTAATCTCCCCCCTCCTCCCCCACTCCCTCCCCCCTCCGATTCCCACCGAAACCATCCTAGGTTTCACCCCTCCATCCTGCGTTTTACCTGGCTCCAAGGAGGGTGCCCGTCTTGCTGCAGTCCGCCTTGGCACAGGAGCCGTCATTTCCACCAACCCAGATGTCTGACCCGTGGGCTCCGCCAGGCGTCGTGACACCTGCAAAGTACTAGGACAAACATTATTCGGCCCCCCGCATACCCCCTCGCTTTCCCGTAATTCACCCTCTTCCAGACTATCTTCTTCATAGTCTAACTCTTCGGGCTCCACCTGCCCCCAATTCCTGTCTACAGGAGGCGCAGACTGCACTCCCCTCCGCCCAACAGCATTAAAACCACTCATGGTCCTGCGTTCCCGATTTCCCGTGTCCCGTTGAGGGCCATCGGGTGTTGGGGCCAGCGAGACCGCTCGGGGCCTACTTGTGCCGGCCGCGACGGGCTCCCACGCCGGTACTGGGCACGCCGCGTGAGGCTCCACCCTCCCTTCACCTCGGCGCCTACGAGCCGCTCCCAGCTCTGCCAAGTCCGGCTCCCGCCGTTGCTCCGACGCCTGCAATGAAAATGGATGGACTGGTGTGCTGGGTCTAACATCCCTACCCCTCTCCTCCCAATTCCTTCTCGTACCAACACCTAAAGTAGAAGATGTCCAGTGCCGCCCCACTCTGCTAAGGTCTAACGCTGCCCCCTTCTCCCTGTCCTCAACATCCTCATCGCTCCACTCTAGCTCCCCGGGGCCCCCAATCACACGGGACCGAGCCTCCGCCCAACTGGCACCCGGACCTAGACCCATCCCCCCTTCGGCGCGACCACTGGCGCCTACCCGCATACTGGCCTCCAGACCCAGCGACCCCCCTTGTGCCCTGTAGGCATCCAATTGCCCCACCCTGTCTAAACCCCGCACCTCCTCATGCCAGGAGGTAAAAATATCCAAGCCGTCCCAATCCCGGCCCCCCGCTGGCTCCAGCTCCTCCGGGATGCAATCCCCTTCATCCTCCAAAAGCCAGCCACCCTCAGCCCCCTCCCCCAGAACCCCTTGCCCCCTCCGAGATGCCCCCACCTCGACCCAGCAGGCACCCTCCTCTATGTACACTCCCGTGCCCCCAGTGTGGGGGGACCGGGGCTCTACCCCGCCCACCGCCCTCTGCCCCATCCTGCCAGAAACCCCCCCCAAATCCGGGCCCCCCCACTCCTCAAGGTGTCCCTGAGTAACTCATTGCCCAGTTTCCCCCCTCCCAGCCCTCAGCCAGCACGGCACTGCCTGGGCTTCCATTTTCCTGCCTCCTGGACTTCCCATGTCTGCCCAGGGGCCATACCACATTTTTCCCAGCCAGAGCCTCTAAAGGTACCAGAGGCTCCGGCGCATTCCGCACAAGCGGGCCGCTCTCCTGGCATAGGAGCGGCCCCTGCTTTCGGGGACCCGTCCGGGGAAACGCGAGATGCGCTCCTACGGCGGGCCCCGCTGTCACTCCCACCCGCCGTAGCCTCTGCTCGCGCACGAGGCTGCGGCTGACTCACAACCTCTGGGGCCGCACGCACACTGCGCGTGTGGCTCGCAGCGCTTACCTCACCCTTCTTGCCCTTCTTGGGGGCTGAGCAGGCCGCGACGGCGGCTGCCACCCCCGCGGACGTGCGCCTCGCCGGGCGCACGCTCCCCGAGGCCTCCGGCATCAGGAGGTCAAGCCGGCCGGCCTCGCTAAGTAGCCGCACCGCCTCCAGGACCTGATAGTCTTCGCTCGCCATCATGAACTAGCCACGCACATCACACTAAACCTGGGCTAACCTGAGCAAGCAATAAACCTACAAAAAACTAGCTGCCTACTACGCTCCCAGCCACCAGGTCACCAAAACCAAAAATGGTGGCTGGGAGATGGAGGGCTAACCCCTTATAGTCTTTGGGCTATAAAATGCGTTGGGCTACGTTTGGGCATTCCCGACGCAGCCCAAAACTTACAAAATGGCCACTGTGGCCGCCCCTCCCCCTCCCAAACTGCCCGGGGGGCAGACCTCACGGGGCTCGGCTGCCTCCCAAACCCCCCTTGGGACTCTCAGATCTACAGCGTTATTATTTGACATCTTAACCAATATGGGTACGCCGTCTGTCTGTAGAATCTCCTAGCTTTGACAACTCAGTCATTTTCCAAATGTTGAAAGCCTTGAATATCCACGACCTATCCAGGTATGTGAAAACTCCCCAAACTCCCGAAAAAAGTGAGATATAAAACATTATCCCAATTTGTGTTATGTAGGCTGAATATTTTTCTAAGCAAGGTATACCTAGTACCAATGCCGAAACCACGTTAGGCCTTTGCAACTTTATGTCCCCTGGAGTATTTAAGGATATTGTATGTAAATTGGCAGATTTAGGCATAGTGAGGAACGGGAACCTTTTTGAGGGCCCTAGGTTCAAATGCCCACAGATGCTGTTTATGGGTAAAACACTTCACAGTCAACAGCATTTTGTTGTATGTGCCCAAATAAGAGTAATACTAGGCAATATTAATGGGTCGGAGATCGAATCATCTAAGGTGATATTAAAGGATTTGTTTAGGGAAGATGGAGTTAATCTCTTGCTTAGATTTTGGTATCAGGCACTAAGCCCAGACCCTACACAGTTAATTGAAGCAGCAAGAAGTAAATGGATGCAGCATACAGGGATTGATATTAGTGAACAACAGTGGGAAACATATTTTAGCTTGAGTTTTACCTGTTTTAGGGGTGCACATTTTCAGCACCTGGCTTTCTTTACCCAGTGGATGCTCTACCTGACACCAGGGGCTCTGAATAAAATGTTTCCTTCAGTCTTTGAGAGGTGCCCAAAGTGCAGCTCTGACGGAGATTGGTTACACGTGTTCTAGCCCTGTAATGCCCTCAAATTTGTTTGGAAAGGGGTGTTCAATGCGGTAAGCCGGATCATTCAAGAAATTGTCTTTTTCTCACAGAGAGGTGCTCTTTTAGGCCTGGTGGATTGGCACTTCCTTAAAACCTTGAAAGCTGGGAATTTTATTTTTGTCCCAAAGTTGCTTGCAAGGTCTTTAATTACTACCCACTGAAAGTCTCTTGCAGGGCCAAGCTTCGAGCAATGGGAGGCAAAAACGAAGAAAGTCAGTCAATGTGAAGGCAGAATGTACAGGTATGCTACATACCATAGGAATTGGAGAATCTGGGCTAGTAATGTACAGGAGAACGAAGAGTAAACATAGCTGTGGAAGGGAAAAAGTGTAGGCAAAAGCACTTTTAGTAGCAGTCAGGGAGTGGGCGGCTGAGCTGAGGGCCTCCTCTAGGAGCTGATATGATAAGTCTGCACAGTCACTTTAGGGGGGAGGGTGGCAGAGGAGGTGGGAGCATGGCTTAATTAATCGATTTTGTTTTCTCTTTTTTTGTTTAAGACATTTTGTGGATGTGGCATGTGCTGAGGAGAACCAGTGTGGGGTGGGGTAGAAGATTCTATGCACAATTCTTTCTGGGGATAGTTATTTATTTGATCTATTTGATATGTGTCCCCTCCTATATATTATGGAAGGACATTGGGGCAGATTTACAAGAAAGTTACGCTTCTGTAGAGATGCGTCACTTTCCCTGTGCCACACTGAGAAACCCTTGCGCCACCATGGATGCGCCGTATTTACAATACGGCGCACCATGGCGCAAGGATTGACAGATGCGTCAGAAATTCTGATGCATCTGTTGGGGCAAACGTCACGCATTGCTGGAGTCGTGTCGCAAGCACAACGCAACTCCAGCAATGCTTTTTGAGGCCTATTCCCACTACACTGCGTCACTCCTTACACCTGCTTCAAGCAGGCGTAAGGTTTTGACGCAGTGGCGTCCTAGAAGTGACGCAGTGAAATCTTGTAGATTTCACTGAGTCACTTTTATGAGGCCTTCCTGCGTGGGAACGCCCACCCAGCATACATTATACCTGACGCAGGTATAATGTGACGCAGGGCTTTACAACGTGACGCATCTCCCTAGATGCGTCACGTTGTAAATAGGCGGCATTGTTTGCGCCGCTGTTGCGTCAAAAAAAGGGACGCAATGGCGGCGTAAGGAGGCGCAAAGGGCTTGTAAATCTGCCCCATTGTTTCTGTGTAATCACCTTTTTGAGTAAAAAAAAAAAAAGAAATAAAAAAGAAGAATGGGCAAGCAGGGAAAGGGAAGAACAGTAGCATATTTGGATCTGGGGACGATGCCAGTGTAAGAGTACAAAACCCATTCCGATGTAGGTGAAGAGCATTGATTGGGAGAAAAAGCGAAGCAGTAGACCATCGTCCTGGTTGGTTTATAATTGACCTGTTAAAAAAATGATTATCATTGAGATAGGACAATATATTAGCGCCAGAGCCTGTAGTCTTGGGAGCATGCCAAAAGTCCCATAATTGGTCTGCCATATGGATGGGCCACCATCACTCCTCTATAAATGTAACTCACGTTGGAGTGATTAACTACTGTGTCCCTTCGCCTCACAATGTGGGGGCTGCAGAGTCTCAAACAGAGTGCCACATAGTACAAAAAGTGAACTTATACAAATCTTAGAGAAATTGGCCCAAATGGTCCAACGCAGTACAGAGAATGACAGTGTTCATTTTCGACCATCAGTCAAAGGCACAAGTTGTGATTTATCAATTTAGATATCGGGTCTGGGTGGCAGACAATTTGCTCTGAGCCGTGATGGTTAAGTGTGCCCACTTTTATCAGCAGCCGGCGACGTCTCTATCTGATGCTCCTTCAGCTCGCAGAGGAAGCCATTTTCCATTCCACGTTCTCCTCCCCACACACATTGTTTAATCTCACTAACCTTCTGTTGTCTTTTTAAAATGAATTCCTGTTCAATTCTTCCCAGACCTCCCCCTCGAGGTACCATTTATCCTTGCTTTCTGTCTCTTCACTAGACCCATTTTTCACTGCTTTCACTCTTGTTCACATTTCTCTGAGATACTGAAAAACAGTCAATTTATTATTGCAGAAAAAGACTCAGGGCCAGATTTACCAGTTTCTCACGCAGTTCAGTGCAGCATCCGCAAATGCTGCGCTGCGCGAGAAGGAAAGAGCAGGAGAGCGCCATATTTACAGGAATATGGCACTCTCCTCCCCTCTCCTTAATGCCTACGCTGAAATGTGCGGCCATGTGCCACAGACACACCTTTGCACCGTAGTGCAAGGGTGTCTCTGTGAGTCTAGCATAGGTTTTATACTGAAAAAATTCCGCCCCAGTACAAAATACTATGGGGCTTATTTACAAGCCCCTTGCGCCACTTTTGCGTCATTTTTAACATGGGAAAAGTGACGTACGGGTGGTGCAAGGGGCTTGTAAATAAGACCCTATGTTTTGCCAAATTTCAAACTTTTTCCCACTTTGTGTGTGTGCTGTACAGTTCAGTACACATGCAAAGTCAGTAAAGAAAAGAGAATTAAAATAATTTCTACTTCATAGCACCTATCTGAAATGTGTGCTATTTTCAGATGCTAAACCGTGTCTACTTTTTTAAGTAAATAGGGCTTAGTGTCAAAAACAATGGGGCTTATTTGCAAGCCCATTGCGCCGCCGGTGCTCCACTTTTAATATGGGGAAAAGTGATGCACCAGCGGCACAAGGGGCTTGTAAATAAGCTCCATTGGGTGGTGGCATGCGAACCCCCATGCACCATGGTATGCCCCCTTGGCGCTAAGTAATGCAAAGCAGCGATACTCGCTGCTTTGCGTTACTTTCAACTTATTTTCCAGCTAACAAAAGGTTTTACGCTGGAAAGTAAATAGTTGAACAAAGATTTAGCACCGTTTTGCGTCATTTTTGTGACGCAAACACTGCGTTAAATCTTAGTAAATACACCCCTTATCATCTACTAAAAATAAGAAGATGGCTCTGTGAGCTTCAGCATTGGGCAAACGTGCTACAAACTGGGTTGACATCAATTATGCCCCTTTTTTATGTACCCAGGCTGGGAGGTATGAATTTAATTTCTGCTGCAAATGTTGTACTAAATATACACTAAACGCAACACATAAAGTCAATTACACTGACATACACAAACATTCTCCGCATATTACAAAAAAGATATAGGCACACAGAAATACACAGAAACCAACCATTTGCAAATAAACAAGCACAGGTAAAAATAAAAATGTGCCGATACGCCCACAGAATGACTATAGACACACACAAAATACAAGCACTCACACAAATACTCCAGCTCTAGTCTAATACCCCTTAATCCGATATCATTTAACAGCTTGCATACGCCCATAACATATGGCAAAATAACAGGGCTTAAAATGGGACGCCTAGACTACTCATAAAGCACAGAAACTCAACATGTACACAAAATGAACAAATGCATCCAAATTGTAAACTAGAGTGCACACAAAAGTACAGTTACAAACTCCTTTAAAATTAAAAGTCAATAAACAAACACTTAAAAGTACACAGATCATAACATTTCTGTGCCATGAAAATTCTAAACCATCATGTTCTAAAATATGCACACACAACACAAGATTAATGTAAATAATAAATTAAGCACATGCACATGTATCTAAACCTGGGTGCCATAACTCTAACAAAAATCAGAGACATGCACACAAACCGCCTCATGTGTTATAAAGGAACATCCCAGATAAGAGAAGGCCCTTACCTCTTTTTACATTTAAGGTAGTGTGTGGTGGCTAGTTGGCAGTAGTCCCTTGCTTTCCCTGATTTATGCTAGTGTCTTGTAGGGTTGGCCCGTTTAGAACTCGTGACCCACAGCGCATCACCCATGGATGTGAGAATTGTGTTTGTCAGGTATTTGTAACCAAGGCCAGGATGCCTGATTGGTTTGTCCAAGACTTTGTCCCAGCACTCCTGCTGACTTGGAGCTAGGCCCTATGGGCCCATCAGCAGGTGGCAGCAGCAAGTCACAGAATTCAGAGGCATAGCATGAAAAGGCCAATTGGGTGTGAGTTGAAATTAACAGACACAGACAGGGAACAGGATTTGGGAATTAAGGCTATTTGGGAGTTAAGGCTATTTAATGGCGGCCGCTGCTCGGGTGCCTGAGCGGGACCTCTGACCTCCTGGCCAGAGTCCCTGCTTTCTGCCCCAGCAGCTCCGCTGTTGTGCCGCTGCCGCCTACACCTCTCCTGGTAGGTGTTCGAGGCCTTCCTCCACCCACAGGCTTCTGCCTGCGCCTCATCCCTGGTGGTCCAGTGGGAGAACCTTGCTCTTCTGCTGTTCCGCTGTGGTCTGTCTGCGTGTTGTGCCCGTTATTGTCTTTTTGTCTGTCTTTTTATTGTTATTGTTTATTGTTCTGCCTGGTGTTTGTTATTTTCTGTGCTTCTGTTTATTTTTGCCCATTTTGCTTGTTGTTGTGCCTGTGCCCTTTGTTTTTGTTCTCCGTGCCTATTTCGCTGCCCTTTTCGTGTCGCTGCTGCCCCCGCGGCCCCTCCCCCCTGCTGTTCCCGCTCTCGCATCCCAGCTGCACTTCCCTCCCCCTTCCCTATTTAATGGTGGCCGGTCTGTGCCCGTCCGCGACCCGACCGTGACCAGCGCCAGAGACCCTGGATCTCTGACTACCCACCGCTACGACCCAGCGGCTCTCCTCACACTCAACAACTGGCAGCGCCAAACACCACCCATGGCCAGTTCTCCTGCTGTCACTGCCGACAAACCTTCACCATCCTCCGCACCCCCACGGCTGCCGCCCACACGCCAGATGCCAGCACCCCCGAAGCCCTGAGGTGCATCCTCCTCAACGTGCGCTCCCTGCACAAACACACCGTAGAGATCTGGGACCTCATCAACACCCTCACGCCAGATGTCGCCTTCCTCACAGAAACCTGGACCAGCTCCACCTCTGCCCCGGACATCACCACCGCCATCCCGACAGATACAAGATCCAGAGAAAGGACCGCCCCAATCGCCCGGGAGGAGGACTTGCCATCGCACACAAGAGCTCCCTCCAACTCACCACCTCCAGCATGAGCGACAGCCTGTCCACCACCGAACACCTCCATTTCCAGATCCAGACCAGCCCCAGAATTACCCTATGAGGCACCCTCACCTACAGACCTCCCAAACCCTGAACCGTGTTCACTACCACCATCGCTGACCTCATCGCACCCCACGCCATCGCCTCCCTGGACTACACACTGCTCGGAGACCTCAACTTCAACCTCGACAACCTCAGCGACCCCAACTCCACCACCCTCCCTGACAACCTGGCCAACCTCGGACTGAGACAACTCGTCAACACCCCCACCCACAAGGCAGGACACACCCTCGACCCCATCTTCGCAGGAGGTAACAACATCCACTTCAGTCACACTACGCAACCCCGCTGGACGGACCATCACTGCGTACACTTCAACGTAGACAAACCCACCGCCCCCAAACCCGCACCCCGCCCGCTGTGAAGAAACTGGAGCAAGGTCACCGAGGAGCACCTCAACTCCACCCTCAACCGCGACAACCCCCCCACCTCGACCGACGCCAACCTCGCAGCCAAAGAATTGCACAGATGGATCGCCAACTGCGCAGATGAGCTTGCACCCCTCCACAACTTCGACAGACAGCGCCCCAGAAAGGCCACCTGGTTCACCGCCGACCTCCAAGAATCCAGATGCACCTGCAGACGTCGCGAGAAGATTTGGAGAAACAGCAAATCCCCGGAAGACCACACTCCATACAAGAACGCCATGACAGGCAGGTATTATTAGGCTTAATACCCTCACCCTAGGGCAAGAAACTGAGCAGAAGGTTTGTTTTGCTGGGTCTTGTGTTGGCAAAATGCCAGATTGCTATAGCATGGCTGTGTCCTAGACCTCCGAAGAGTGAAAGTTGGATGAGAGATATGCATGAATGGGCCACAGCGGAGCTGGTCCGAATGAAATTTGTGAGAACGGATGAAAAGATTGAGGAGGATCTACAAGCATGGTCCCATATGATAACAGAGCTAAAGGAGGAACAGATCTTGGACGGGGAAGATGGCTCTGATGACGGGGGGATTGCTCCCAGTGGACCCGGTCCCCACTAGAGGTGCGGGAAAAAGCTTAGAGGGGGAAAACCATGTAACACCTAAAAAGACCATGTGAACCAGTATAATGTTACTTTATTGGGCACTCTACTGAGGTGAGGGGAGGCAGTGGGGGTTCTTGTTTGATATGACATGACGCACATTGTCATTAAGCAGCTGAAAACTCTATTGAATCAGTTGTTTTGGAGATGTAAAGTACAGTGACCTGATTCCTGTAAGCATGTCATGTTGTATATGAAACCAAAAATGCCAATAAACTTGTTTAAATAAGAACGCCATGACAGAATACCACCAACTCATCAGATCCACCAAAAGGACTTTCATCCAGAACAAGATCCTCGCCAACTCCAGCAACTCCAAGGAACTTTTCAGCATCATCCAGGAATTCACAAACCCAACAGCGAAACCAGGGACGCCACCCCCTGCCAGGACCTCTGCATCATGCTCAGCTCCTACTTCCATCTGAAAATCAAGTCCCTCTACGACAACTTCAACAAACAGACACCTGATGCCAAAACCGCTCCCTCCTCCAGAAATGCCAGCCAGCCGACCATCTCCTCCTGGACCCCAGCCACCACCAAAGACACCGCATCAACCATGAAATGCATCCACTCAGGAGCCCCCATGCACCCCTGCCCCCCTCACATCTTCCACAGAGCCGCCGCCGCCATCGCACCGGAACTGCGACACACCATCAACGCCACCTTCAAAACCGGCACTTTCCCCGACGACTTGAAACGCGCAGAAGTCAAGCCCCTACTTAAGACTCCCTCAGCAGACCGAATGGACCTCAAGAACTACCGACCCATCTCCCTCCAACCCTTCGTGGCCAAAGTCACCGAGAAGAC
This sequence comes from Calotriton arnoldi, assembly GCA_963921515.1. Taxonomy (NCBI): domain Eukaryota; kingdom Metazoa; phylum Chordata; class Amphibia; order Caudata; family Salamandridae; genus Calotriton; species Calotriton arnoldi. Next base: position 137,970 of record CAWUFW010018151.1, read on the forward strand.
CGTCAACATCCAACTAACAAAATTTATCAATGAGAACTCCATCCTCGATCCCTCCCAATCCGGATTCCACAGCAACCACAGCACCGAGACTGCGCTACTTGCCGCTACAGACGACATCCGCATGCTACTCGACCAAGGCCACACTGTGGCCCTGATCCTACTCGACCTCTCTGCAGCCTTTGACACCGTCTCCCACTGCACATTCACTGCCAGACTCCACGACGACGGCATACAGGGAACCGCCCTCGACTGCCTCCGCTCCTTCCTCACCGGCAGAACCCAAAGAATCAGACTTACACCCTTCCTCTCCGAACCCACAGAGATCACTGCGGAGAACCCGAAGGATCATCGCTCAGCCCTACGCTCTTCAACATCTACATGGCCCCCCTTGCCACCATCGTCAGACAGTACGGACTCAGCACAGTATCCTACGCAGACGACACCCAGTTCATCCTCTCCCTCACTAAGGGCCCCATCACCACCAGACTCAGCTTCCAGGAAGGGATGCAGGACGTTGAATCCTGGATGAGCAGCAGCTGCCTCAAGCTCAACTCGGAGAAGACAGAGGTTCTCATTCTCAGACCCTCCCCATCTGCATGGGACAACACCTGGTGGCCCACTGCCCTCGGCAGCCCCATCAACCCCACGGACCACACCGAGAACCTCGGCATCGTACTCGACTCCTCCCTCTCCATGGCCCGACAGATCAACGCCGTCGCCTCCACCTGTTTCAACACCCTCTGCATCCTTAGGAAGACCTTCAAATGGACCCCCCCCGAATCAAGAAAGAACGTCGCCCACGCTCTCATAACCAGCAGGCTGGACTACGGAAATGCCCTCTACGCCGGGATCAACAAGTCTCTACTCCGCAAACTCCAGACCATACAGAACACCGCAGCCAGACTCGTCCTCGGCATCCCTCGACACGAACACATCACCCAACACCCGCAAAACCTCCACTGGCTCCCCGTCGCGAAGAGAGTGACCTTCAAGATACTCACCCACGCCTACAAATGCCTCCACAATACCGGACCCCAATATCTCAACGAAAGAATCTCCTTCCACGTACCCAAGAGAAACCTCAGATCCACCGACCTCGCCCTCGCCGAAACCCTGCGCATCCGCAGAGCAAGAGCGGGTGGAGGAACTTTCACCTACATCGTGGCCAAAACCTGGAACGAGCTCACGATCGACATCAGACTTGCCCCCACTCTGCACATCTTCAGGAAGACCCTCAGGACCTGGCTCTTCGACTGACCGGAGCTGCTCCCCTCCCCCAGCGCCTTGAGACCCTCACAGGTGGGTAGCACGCTTCAAAATTCCCTGATTCATTGATTGACTGGAGGTGGTTGTGAGTTGAAGGCAATGCCATTCACTATTATGGGTGAGCAGCAGGGTCGGATTGGGACCAGATATAGGCCCGGGCACCCAAAACAAAAGTGACCCACATTTGCGAATTGCAACCTTTTGTGAAGCACTGACTTTTTAATATGAGGGGGATAATTTTAGGAGAATGTTATGGTAAAGAAAGCCTTGCATTGCTTATATGGCCAGTAGCAATGGTCAAGACTGAAAATTACATTATTCCACTAAAACTCACTCACTCTTCTCCTGACGCTCATCTTGAGGTCCATGAATGACCCTTAACCCATGCTCCCCTTCATATCTCTGAGTTCCCTCCTGCCTATTTGGCCATTATCCATATATATCCTGATGAAGGCAACAAATTATAAGCCAATACGTTGTGTACCAAGTTGATAATTGTTGAAAAAAGTTTCTGGAAAAGGAGAGGGAATTACTGGATGAAATTCATATTGCTCGGTGTTTTTGTCTCCCCTTACCAGCACTTATTTAGTAGATATGTGTGAATGAGATGAGGTGCCTGGAATGGTATTTTACTTTTTTGAATATTTTCATAGATATGCTGTGTACTAAATGGTATTTGATAGAAAAAGATGATGAAAATGTAAATAGGCAGTGACTTTAAAATTTGTATGGATTGTATTTGTATATAAAGCAATAAAGACGAGATGATATCAGTGATTCTCTTCCTTTTAATAATTGGGGAATGATGGATATTTTTATAGCTGAAATTGTGGGGATGAAATCATCAGTTGAGAAGTAATGAAGAGAGTGTTATCAATATTGAAATACGATTTGAAGAAGAGTGACTAGATACTCTATAGATGCAAAGACCTACCAAATTCTTAATTTAAAAAGAGCAAAGACTCTTACCATGGACAAAAAGATAGAAAAGATAAACTCTGCTCATGGCCTTTGGAATGCAAGAGAGAGATGCTCATTGTGAGCGCTCCGTAGAAGAGACAGCACGGACAAAGGGCTGGAAGTGGGCCCTTCCCATTGGCTCTGTATTAGAAGAGGCAAACCTCCAACACAAACAAAATGTGTTGATTTATACACACAGACACACACACTTTATATGTGTGCTGGGGCAGCGATTTTTTTAAAGGAGCACTTCGTCAGAGTTGTTGAATGCAGGGCTGCTCAGTACTGAGGCAACCGAAAAAACACACGCTTTCTTCGACCATCCTACTTTTCCTGTCTCTTTATTTCACTCTGCAAGTTCCTTTTCTTCTCTCTTTTGTCCCTTTGTCAGTGCTTTCCTATGACTGTGTTCCCCTCATTTTCTGCCTTTCTCTCTCTTGCGCTGGTCAAAATCTCATGTTAAAAAATAAGCCTTGGTGTCCAAAAATGAGTGCTTGTGCCAACCACTACCAACGATCTGCACAAATTAAGCACTGTGTTGATGTTGTGATAAAAGGACGGTGAGGTGTTCCGTGAGGAGAACTAAAGTGAGCTACAGACATTGGTGGAACAGAGTCAAAAAGCAGAGCGTTGCTGAAAGAGGTAGGAAAGGAAAAGTGCATACAATTTGAATTGTTACATAGTGCATTCCACTGAATTTTCTGATATTTTGGTGTTTTTAATACCATGATCCATTTTTCTCAGAAAGAGGAATAGTTGGGTTGAAACTATCCAGAAAGAAGGCTGCATGTTATATCATCCATGGCCACTGGAAATATGTGATTGTGCGGCTGCGGAATTTTTCGCATTTAGATTTGTCGCATTTGCCACATAATCCATCATCTGCCGCATAATCCACAGTTTTAACAAAAAAATGTTGTTCCCAGTTTAAACGGTTCAAAAGTTACCTAAACCGCAGCGACACGTGTGGCTGCATAGTAGAAGGCCATTTGCAATGCTTAACTTCACCTTTCTGTTGCTTATTTCTATATTTGGGTGTTAAACTGGCACTGAGGTGCAACCAATGCCCAGACACCATTAACAAGTGTAAAATTGAAAAAATATTGAAGTAATTCCATCATAAAATTTGCAGCATTACGCTGCATAAGTTTACTTTTCTTGCAGTCTAATTTACGCAACCCTGCTACATAATTTGGCCTTCCTATGCTGCATAATTCCAGTGGCCCTGGTTATATCAATACACCCCAGCAGACAGCACGTTAATGACTGTGCTGTCTTAACAATTGAACTACAGGTGTAAACATTTTCAGTTTCACTGGTTTTGTTTGAAAGGGCTTTATGTTTTTTTATCCAAGGAAGAAGTACATAATCAAACATTTGCTCTCTCAGAAAAAAAATAACACTTTCTGTGGGGCCCTCCTTTGACTAAGGTAATTTAAAAGTTGCACTGTGGTGGCACTAAGGCACAGGAAACTCGCTGCCAAGAGCAACTGCTGACAAAGCCTCTCAATTTAGTGCCAAATCTCAAAGAGACAGGTGCAGGGGGTTGCTTTCAGGTTAAAATCTGGCTTTGAGATGGGCGGTTGGTAGAGCAGAAAGGATACCTTGCCTGGCCACCATGAATGGGAGTGTGGACATCCACTGCGGGGAGGGAGGGAACAGAACCCCGTTTATAGCCCCCATCCACTCCCCTTGAAACTCTGCCCCTCAACAGCAGCATCTCCAGTGGCGAGGCCTTACTGTCATACCCTAAGGTCGGGGTGGGAGCTCCCACCACATGCTGTGCCTGCTGGGTTTGGCCCATAGTCATGACAGTGGGCCGCGATAACCTGTGCTGGGTTGGGCAGGGGCTGTCGCAGCCTCTCAAGTTCAGATCAGCAGAGCCAGCCAGAACACTGAGGGCGAAAAAACCAGCCCACATCAAGCCTTGGGCACTGGGCCTCGAGCACTGGCAGAATGCCCGTCTTGCCAATCCGACCCTGGTGAGCGGGGCCCATACCCGGGGCGCCGACATTCAAAGGGGCACACAGATCATACAGCAGTCGCCCTTTGATCTGGCTCAAGTGAAAAACTGCTCTAATTTCATAAGCGCTCTGTCAGTATCAGTGCATGCCAGCACAAATACACAATCCACTTCCTCAAATGCCCCCAAGTATTCAGGGGCTCATTTATGAGCTTTGTGACGCAGTGTAGCACAGCACAGCAAGCCACCTTGCTGCGCTGCACTGTGTGACAGGGAAAGGGCAGGAATGCACTGTATTTCATGGAATATGGCGCATTCCTGTCCTTTCCCATGCGCTGGTGCACAATGGGCTGCCTAGCGCCAGCGTAGGTATCCTTTCACCATGGTGCAAGGGTGCCTGCATTGCATGCAGGATTGTTTTTGTGCAGGAAGGGACACCTTGCTGAACCAAACAATCCTGGGAGGCATATTCCTCTTTTTATGTGCGCTGCATAATGCAGCACACATAGAAAGAGGAAGAAACAAGGAGAAATAGAGATATTTCGCCTCATTATGCCTCCCCTCGGAAGGTGTAAGATTTTGACGCATCCCCAGGCTTAGAAGTCTGTGTAAATCTGTGGATGCTTCAAAATCCATGGGAGCTGTGTGGGAACACCCATGCAACACCCATTGAACACCGTCCTAGGGCAAAGTAGGGCAGATTTGCGCTGCATGCGTTACTCTAGGGGTGTTTGACACTGTTAGCGATTCGCAGTGCGTCGCAAATGGACCTGCCTCATCAATATTCTTGAGGCAGGTTGCAATTTGCGACTGTTAGAACTGGGGGTCTCTAGTTGGCAGAGGTAGGTACCTTTGTCCAAGTAGGGACCCTTGCTTCTAGTCAGGGTAAGGGGGATACACTACTAAAATAACCCCTGCTCAACCCCTGGGTAGCTTGGCACGAGCAGACAGGCTTATCTCAGAGGCAGTGTGTAAAGCACTTGTGAACACATACAGTAATCAAGTGACAACACTACAGATGGACACCACACCAGTTGTATATTAAAAATAAGTATTCTTTATATAGATTTAACACAAGACCACAAACGACAAAAATCCACAATACTGTACTTCAAAAATGGTAGAAATAGCTCAGTTCTCTTAAGATGTAAAGTGCGACACTTTGAGTTCAATGTACCTTTGGATGCGTAACGCTATACAACGAAAGTGTTGCAGGGAAGGTGATGCGTCGGTTCCTTACACGCAAGAACGGTGATGCGTCGGGTCCCTACTGATGCGTAGGGGATGCGTCGGTTCTTCTCGGCGTGGGGAGGTGATGCGTCGGTTTCTTACTGCGCTTCCGTGGAGATGCGACCAGCAGTGCTGTGATGCGATGAAGATCCGGTGCAATGCGACAAAGTTGGCATCTTCTTCTTGATGCGACACGATGCGTGCACGCCCGACGGCCGTGCGGCGACTCAACGATTCTTCTGAGCCGCGACAGGCCCTGCGACACGCTTCCTGGTGATGCGGCGGCATCTGGTGCAACGTCGATTCTCTTCTCCGGCGATGCGAGGCGCTTCGGCGATGATGCGACAGCTGCAGCGGCGGCGACACGCTTCTCCGTTGATGCGGCGGCGTCTGGTGCGACGTCGATCCTCTTCTCCGGCGATGCGAGGCGCTTCGGTTGCGGCGGCGACGTTCTTCTTCGTGAGTCGCGCTTCCAGCTCCTTACGACACGCAGTCCCTCAGAAAGCCCAGCACAGCAGCAGGCACTTCCAGAAAGACTCTTGGGGAGCTGGTTGGTGAAGTCTGTTGTCCCTGAGACTTCAGCAGGAGGCAAGCTCTATCTCAAGCCCTTGGAGATCCTTCACAAGTTGATGAAAGTACACACAAAGTTCCTCTCTCCTTTCTTTGGCAGTCAGGCAACCACTGCAGGCCAATCCCTCACGCTTAGGGATAGTCTCCTCCTCAGTTTCTCTGGTTCCTCTCCTCAGCAAAGGTTCTTCTTGTTTCCCAAAAGTGATCTAAAGTCTTGGGGTTTGGGTCCCCTCTTTTATACACCAAAATCCTTTGTCTCTGAAGGCAGAGAGGCCTTTGCCTAGTCCAAACCAGTTCTGGTCAGTCCTGGAGCACTTTGTTGACAAGACTCCTTCTTTCCTTTCACAGTGTAGGCCAGGGACATCAGATGCACCACAGGAGCTGGAGCCAGCATTGTGGAGGGAAGGCACAGCCCTATTCAGGTCCCAGGTGCAACTCCTCCCACCCATCTCCATGCAGATCTCTCTATTCAGCCCTGTGCTGACTCACCCTGCCTCCTGGAACCCTCCAGCCCCTGTCACTCTCAAACCAGACATGGAATACACAACCTAGCAGAGGCAGGCTTGGATAGTTAGGCAAGAAAATACCTACTTTCTAAAAGTGGTATTTTCAAACACAGAATGTTAAAACTAACTTCACTAAAAGATGTATTTTATCATTCTGAGTTCAGGCATACTAAATTCGTTTTTCTACCATGTTCCCTGGGTCAGTTAGGATTATAAGATGTAATAATCAAACTGCCCATTCTGGCCTATGGGGAACAGGTAGCCTTGCAATAGTGAAAAACGAAAATGGCTGTAATTCACTATTAGGACATGCCACACACACCAGGGCATGTCCTACCTTATACTTACAATGCACCCTGCCCTTGGGTCTACCATAGGGGTGTCTGATATGAAGAAAAGGGAAGGTTTAGGGACTGGCAAGTGGGTGCACTTGCCCAGTTAACATGGCAGTACCAGACTGCCCACAGGCTCTGCAATGGCAGGCCTGAGACACACTTTACAAGCTGCTCCTGTGGGTGGCACAACCAGTGCTGCAAGCCCACCAGCAGCATTTGAGTCACAAGCCCTGGGCACAACCAGTGCACTGTACTAGGGTCTGACAGTGAATCAAATAGGCCAAACATGGAGTCACTAATCCATACATCAATTTTACCATAGGGAGCACTTTCACTGTGGCACTGAATAGCAGTGGCACAGTGCCCAAAGCATCTATAACCAGCAAAAACACATGAGGCAACAGCAAAAAATGGAAGGGAGACCCATGCCAACAGTGCCAGGTCTAACACGTGTCCCCTCCAGCTGAAATGTGGGGAGAACTACCCTACCTCCGGGGAGTTCTCTTCACTAAGGCGGAAAAATCTGGACAGACCATCAGCATTGGCGTGCTCTGTACCAGGGCGGTGTTCCACTGTGAAGTCCATACCCTGTAGGGAAATGGACCACCTCAACAGCTTTGGATTCTCACCCCTCATCTGCATCAGCCATCTGTGGGGCCTGTGGTCTGTCTGAACCCGGAAGTGAGTCCCAAACAGGTATGGTCTCAGCTTCTTCAGTGCCCAAACCACAGCAAATGCCTCACGCTCAATCGCACTCCACCTCTGTTCCCGTGGAAGTAATCTCCGGCTGATGAAGGCTACGGGTTGATCTAGGCCCTCCTCATTTATCTGTGACAAAACAGCCCACACACCATGCTCTGAAGCGTCTGTCTGAACGATAAATTCTCTGGAGAAGTTGGGTGCCAGGAGCACGGGCGCCGTGCACATGGCAGTTTTCAGGGCCTCAAAAGCTTTCTGACAGGTGTCAGTCCAAATCACTTTCTTGGGCTGCTTCCTGGAAGTCAGCTCTGTCAAGGGTGCAACAATGTTGCCATACCCCTTGACAAACCTCCTGTAATACCCGGTGAGTCCTAAAAAGGCTCTCACCTCTGTCTGGGTCTTGGGGGGCTCCCAAGCCAGGATGGTCTCAATCTTGGGCTGTTGGTGCGCCACCTGGCCGCTCCCAACCTGGTGTCCCAAGTACACCACGGAACCCTGCCCGATCTGGCACTTACTCGCCTTAATCGTGAGGCCTGCCCTCCGCAGCACCATCAACACTTCCCAGAGGTGGTGCAGATGTTCTTCCCAACTGGTGCTGAACACTGCAATGTCATCCAGGTAGGCGGCACTGAACTCTTCCAGTCAAGCCAACACCTGGTTGACCAACCTCTGAAAGGTGGCAGGGGCATTCTTCATCCCAAAGGGCATAACCCGGAACTGGTAGTGCCCATCTGGTGTGGAGAATGCTGACCTCTCTCTTGCCCCATCAGTCAAGGCGATCTGCCAGTACCCAGATGTTAAGTCAAATGTGCTGACGTACCGTGCAGCCCCTAACCGATCGATGAGCTCATCAGCTCTGGGGATGGGGTGCGTGTCAGTCCTCGTGACTGAATTGAGCCCTCTGTAGTCCACACAGAACCGGAGTTCTGGTGTGGCACCCGGTGCGGCAGCCTTTGGGACCAAGACCACTGGGCTGGCCCAAGGACTGTTAGAGGACTCAATCACCCCCAACGCAAGCATCTTGGAGACCTCCTCCTTGATGCAAGCTCTTACCCTGTCAGTCACCCTGTAAGTTTTGTACTTCACAGGAGGACTATCTCCAGTGTCCACATCATGGATGCACCAATCAGTGACACTGGGAATCAGGGAGAACAGATCAGAAAACTGTCCCAGCAACTGGTGACAGTCATTCTGTTGCTCAGGGGTCAGGGTGGAAGAGAGGTTCACACCATCCACTGACCCATCTTGCTCTGTCGCCGACAGGAGGTCATGAAGAGGCTCAGTCTCCTCCTCCATTCCAGCATCTGTCGCTAAGAGCATGCCCACTTCGGACCTCTCCAGTGGGGCTTCAGGCGGTTGACATGCAGGACCCGCAAGGGGTTCCTGGGAGACCGCAAGTCCACCAAGTAGGTAACAGGACTCTTGCGCTCCACCACCTCAAATGGTCCGGTCCACTTATCCTGGAGCGCACAAGGCTCCACTGGGGCCATGACCCACACTTTCTGACCAGGCTGAAGCTCTACCAGAGTGGCATTCTGGTCGTACCACTGCTTCATCTCTTCCTGGCTGGCTTCCAGATTCGCCTCAGCGAGTTGCCGGAAGCGCCTAGTCTGGTTCCTGAAGGCCACCATGTAGCTATATACATCCTGGGGAAGTTTCCTGGGAGATTGCTCCCAGCCTTCCTTGACCAAACTCAGAGGTCCTCTCACTGGGTGACCATAGAGAAGCTCAAAGGGACTGAACCCTATAGATTTCTGTGGCACCTCACGGTATGCAAAGAGCAGGCATGGTAAGAGGACGTCCCACTTACGCCTCATAGGTTCCTCAAGACCCATAATCATGCCTTTTAGGGTTCGGTTGAACCTCTCAACCAACCCATTTCCTTGGGGGTGGTAAGGAGTGGTAAACTTATAGGTTACCCCACACTCCTGCCACAGGGACTTCATATACTTGGAAATGAAGTTTGTATCTCGGCCAGACACTACCTCTCTAGGGAATCCCACTCGGGAGAAAATTCCCATCAGTGCCTGTCCCACTACGGGGGCCGTCACTGTCCTCAGAGGTATGGCTTCCGGGTACCGGGTGGCATGGTCCACCAAGACCAGGATGAACCTGTTGCCAATGGCTGTCTTGGGGTCCAGTGGCCCCACAATGTCAATAACCACCCGTTCAAAGGGGGTGCTGACCACAGGGAATGGCTGGAGAGGAGCCTTCTGCTTCCTCCCACTCTTTCCACTTGCCTGGCAAGTCTGATAGGTCCTGCAATGAGTGTCTGAACTCTTGCGTATTTGGGGCCAATGAAAGTGGGTGACAAGCCTCTCAAAGGTCTTGTCCTGCCCCAAATGTCCTGCTAACGGGACATCATGAGCCAGCCCCAGTAGGAAGGCTCTGAAGCGCTGGGGTACTACCAGCACATGGGCTGACCCAGGCTCAGCAACCTTAGGCTCACTATACAGGAGACCATTCTCCCAGTAGATCCAATGTGATCCAGACTCATCACCAGCTGCCTGGCTTGCAGCCTGCTGCCGCAAACCCTCAAGAGAAGGGAATTCCTTCTGCTCCTTGCAGAACTCTTCCCTGGAGGGTCCTCCTTCTTGCTGCCAATGGGTCAGCTCAGGCAGGTCCCCCAGTTCAGCTACCTGTTCCCCTGTAGGCTCCAGGGCATCCCCTCAGGGTCTACCTCCTCCTGGACCGTGGGAACTTCGGGGCCGGTTTCCCGCGCCCCCTGCCTCTTCTCTTTAAGGCAGGCACCTGGGCCTCCCTCTCAGGCTCCAGGTCCTCTTGAGCACCCTTACTGGCTGCCATGGACCGGGTGGTCACACACGCCCAGTCAGGCAGACCCAACATCTCCAAATGAGCACTTCGCTCTACCTTCGCCTAAGGTGAGCTCTCCAAATCGTTCCCCAACAAACAGTCAACAGGCATGGCTGGCCTCACAGCTACTTGAAGAGTACCAGAGACTCAAAGGGAACCTGAGCCAGCTTGCAGTGGCTCTCTGTGTTGTCAGCAGCAACGACTGGGTAAAATGCATTGGGGACAACCTGCTCTTGAGACACCAGGTGACACTTGACAGCTGTCACACTGGCTCCTGTGTCTCTAAGAGCCTCCACTCTATGGCCATTGATGGTCACCCACTGCCTGTACTTTTTAGTGTTATCAGGCAGTTGGGTCCTGGGGACCACCTCACAGTCTCCTAAAGAGACAAGGGACATCTCTGCGGGATTCCACCCACCTTGGGCACCCATCTCCTCCCCCAGGGCTACACTCGCCATCTGCCGGGGTGGAGCACCAGTGGGTGCTGTCTTTCCAAACTGTGGGCACCGGGGATCAACAGACTTATGGCCCACTTCACCACATGTGAAGCACCTCAGGGGTCCCCTGTGAACAGGCCTACCTGTCGGGGCCCCGGGCTTCTTCTCAGGGGGAGGCTGGGAACCCTTCCCTTGGGGATTACTTTGGGGCCCTTTCTGGAACTCCCTCTGTTTACCCTTGTCCCCCCCACTCTTCTGCTGGGGACCCTGCCCACTCTTGGCGGAGTCTCCCACGTGACCCTTGTGGACCCGGGTGCTCACCCAGCGGTCCGCCTCCTCAGCAAGCTTCCTAGGGTTAGTCAGCCTGCTATCAATAAGGTGCTGGCGTAGCTCTGGAAAACAATTACTTGACAAGTGCTCCCATGCAATTAAATCAAAGAGCACCTCAAAATCATTAACTTTGCTACCCTTCACCCAACCATCCAATGCTCTGCAAAAGAAAATTACATATTCTACCCATGTGCTTGACTCCACCTTCTTGCAATTTCTAAACCTCTGTCTATACAATTCAGGAGTCAACCCATACCTGGACATCAATGCATCTTTCATGTGGCTATAACAATTATGGACTTCAGAGGGCAAGTCTAACAATGTATCCCGCCCCTCACTAAGGAACCGTCCCCACAACCCCGCTCCCCAATCCTTCTTAGGGACCTGGTGGGAGGACATGGCTACCTTGTAGGCCTTGAACCACTGCCCAATGTCATCATTCTTGTAAAACACTCTAACCACATCCTTAGGTATGTACACCCTTGCTTCAACAGGCATTGACGGTGTGCTGCCACCAGAGGGAGAAATTTCTAAGCTCCTTGCTTTTAACTCCATCTCCCTCAAACTTTTCTCATGATCCAGCTGCATCCTCTTTTCCTCTAGGGCCAATTTCCTAGTTTGCAACTCAAATTCTAACTGCCCACTCAACTTGAGCTTGGTCAGCTCCATCCCATGCATCCTACTCTTCTCTCTGTCCTCCAGCTCCTCTGGGGACAGACCTTTGGCAGAAACACTGCTACCTGCTGGGGAAGTTACTCTCCTCCCCTCTGGACCCAATGGCCCTTCCAGCTGCTCATCTGCATTCTCAGCCCCCTCCTCATTCTCAGGGGTATTCCTTGCTTCGACCCAGGCCCTCAGCGCCCTTTGGAACTCCTCCTTCTTGGTGAGACCGGTCATAGCAACTTTAAATTTCCTGCAGAAGTGCTTTAGCTGTTTCACATTGTAGCATTCCAGTTTCTCCTCTTCCCAATCATAATCAACAGATGCTATGGATGCTGCTTTATCCATTGTGGTTAAACTTGGCAGTTCTTGGCAAAAATAGAAAATCCCAGAAAAACAATCTACCAAAAGTATGTGGTCGCGTTTTGGTTTGCACTCACTAGTAGTGTTCACCAATCACTGTACATGAGTCACAAATGCAAGTCCAGAATCCTCACCGCTGACCACCAATGTTAGAACTGGGGGTCTCTAGTTGCCAGAGGTAGATACCTTTGTCCAAGTAGGGACCCTTTCTTCTAGTCAGGGTAAGGGGGATACACTACTAAAATAACCCCTGCTCACCCCCTTGGTAGCTTGGCACGAGCAGACAGGCTTATCTCAGAGGCAGTGTGTAAAGCATTTGTGAACACATGCAGTAATCAAGTGACAACGCTACAGATGGACACCACACCAGTTGTATATTAAAAATAAGTATTCTTTATATAGATTTAACACAAGACCACAAACGACAAAAATCCACAATACTGTACTTCAAAAATGGTAGAAATAGCTCAGTTCTCTTAAGATGTAAAATGCGACACTTTGAGTTCAATGTACCTTTGGATGCGTAACGCTATACAACGAAAGTGTTGCAGGGAAGGTGATGCGTCGGGTCCCTACTGATGCGTAGGGGATGCGTTGGTTCTTCTCGGCATGGGGAGGTGATGCGTCGGTTTCTTACTGCGCTTCCGTGGCGATGCGACCAGCAGCGCCGTGATGCGATGAAGATCCGGTGCAATGCGACAAAGATGGCGTCTTCTTCTTGATGCGACACGATGCGTGCACGCCCGACGGCCGTGCGGCGACTCAACGATTCTTCTGAGCCGCGACAGGCCCTGCGACACGCTTCCCGGTGATGCGGCGGCGTCTGGTGCGACGTCGATTCTCTTCTCAGGCGATGCGAGGCGCTTCGGCGATGATGCGACAGCTGCAGCGGCGGCGACACGCTTCTCCGTTGATGCAGCGGCGTCTGATGCGATGTCGATCCTCTTCTCTGGTGATGCGAGGCGCTTCGGCAATGATGCGACAGCTGTAGCGGCGGCGACACGCTTCTCCGTTGATGCGGCGGCGTCTGGTGCGACGTCGATCCTCTTCTCCGGCGATGCGAGGCGCTTCGGTCGCGGCGGCGATGCTTCTTCTTCGTGAGTCGCGCTTCCAGCTCCTTGCGACATGCATGCAGTCCCTCAGAAAGCCCAGCACAGCAGCAGGCACTTCCAGAAAGAATCTTGGGGAGCTGGTTGGTGAAGTCTGTTGTCCCTGAGACTTCAGCAGGAGGCAAGCTCTATATCAAGCCCTTGGAGATCCTTCACAAGTTGATGAAAGTACACACAAAGTTCCTCTCTCCTTTCTTTGGCAGTCAGGCAACCACTGCAGGCCAATCCCTCACGCTTAGGGATAGTCTCTTCCTCTCCTCAGTTTCTCTGGTTCCTCTCCTCAGCAAAGGTTCTTCTTGTTTCCCAAAAGTGATATAAAGTCTTGGGGTTTGGGTCCCCTCTTTTATACACCAAAATCCTTTGTCTCTGAAGGCAGAGAGGCCTTTGCCTAGTCCAAACCAGTTCTGGTCAGTCCTGGAGCACTTTGTTGACAAGACTCCTTCTTTCCTTTCACAGTGTAGGCCAGGGACATCAGACGCACCACAGGAGGTGGAGCCAGCATTGTGGAGGGAAGGCACAGCCCTATTCAGGTCCCAGGTGCAACTCCTCCCACCCATCTCCATGCAGATCTCTCTATTCAGCCCTGTGCTGACTCACCCTGCCTCCTGGAATCCCCCAGCCCCTGTCACTCTCAAACCAGACATGGAATACACAACCTAGCAGAGGCAGGCTTGGATAGTTAGGCAAGAAAATATCTACTTTCTAAAAGTGGTATTTTCAAACACAGAATGTTAAAACCAACTTCACTAAAAGATGTATTTTATCATTCTGAGTTCAGGCATACTAAATTCGTTTTTCTACCATGTTCCCTGGGTCAGTTAGGATTATAAGATGTAATAATCAAACTGCCCATTCTGGCCTATGGGGAACAGGTAGCCTTGCAATAGTGAAAAACGAAAATGGCTGTAATTCACTATTAGGACATGCCACACACACCAGGGCATGTCCTACCTTATACTTACAATGCACCCTGCCCTTGGGCCTACCATAGGGGTGTCTGATATGAAGAAAAGAGAAGGTTTAGGGACTGGCAAGTGGGTGCACTTGCCCAGTTAACATGGCAGTACCAGACTGCCCACAGGCTCTGCAATGGCAGGCCTGAGACACACTTTACAAGCTGCTCCTGTGGGTGGCACAACCAGTGCTGCAAGCCCACCAGCAGCATTTGAGTCACAAGCCTGGGCACAACCAGTGCACTGTACTAGGGTCTGACAGTGAATCAAATAGGCCAAACATGGAGTCACTAATCCATACATCAATTTTACCATAGGGAGCACTTGCACTGTGACAATATTTTTTTTTGTAATGCAGCCCATGTTCCTTAAAGGAAAACGGAATGCATTTCAAAAATAAAAATGAAAAGCTACTGTGGGACCACTTCCTGCTTCCGTTGGCACACACATTCACAAAGGGGTAAGGGTCCCTTGGGGACTCCTTCACATTTGCAAATGGATTTGGTGGTAACTGCAAATGTTTTGCGACCGCATTCCCAGTCACAAAACATTCATTCATACCAGTGCTATTCGATATTAGGAAGGGATGCCCTAAACACGTCCCTTCCTAATACCGAATCGCAAAAGCAAAATGTTATCGAGTCGCATTTTGCCTTTTGTACATGACAAAATGCATTTTATCAGTCGCAAATGCCAGATGGGCTGTTTGCGACCGGTAAAATGCTTCATACATGTGGCCGTACATTTTTGGAGCCACTCAGAGCCATGCAAAGTGGCTTTGCATGGTTTAAAAATCTGTCTTAAGGTTTGCGTTGCTCTTGCACCATGTTGCATGTTTGAAGATCTACACAAACTGCCTCATAAATGAGGCCCTCAGTATCTTGCGGCTTACATGGGAGGTCGTTGCATGTCTCAAGAGAGGACGTGAAGCAGTCATGGGTGGGTGGGGGTGAGCAAGAAGAGAAGTAGAGATAACTAGTAAGAGATGTAAGTCACAAGAGGTGATGGTGAAGAGAAGCAGTCCATGAGAGATGAGGATGTGAAAGAGAAGACAAAAGCAAAGGAGGAAGTGAAGCAGTCCAGAAGTAGCAAAGATGTGATGCAGCCTCCAAGAGGCAACGAGCATTAAAAGTAGGCCGTAAAAGGAGAAGAAGAATTCAAGATGATGAAGGGCAAGATGTATCAAAAAAGCATTTCGCGATTCTCAAATAGCGATTTTTATCAAATCGCTATTTGGTAATCGCAAAATGCAATGTATCAAAAAATTCACAAAAAAATACAGATTTGGTCAAATTCACAATCGCAAATACAGATTCCCAATTTGCGATTCTCAAATTACGAATTTGCAAATTAAAGATTCGCAAAATTGGTATTCGCAAAATAAGGATTCACATTTTTTGCGATTACCAATTTTGTGAATGCGAACCCTTTCATACATTGGGAAAGGCCATTTTGCATTCGCAAACGGCCAATTTTAGCGATTCTCACTGTTTGCGAACGCAAAGTGGTTTCATACATCTGGCCCAAAAGGTGGAGCAGGAAAGAAGGAATTAAATCCTAAAAAGGTAGTGTAACAGCCTATGACAAGCAAAGTTACCGACCAGCAGATCTTCCAGAGAGAGGAACAAAAGAAGAGGACGAGATAAGGTGAAGAGGAAGGAAGGCATATTGAACTGTACACTCTAAAGATTGCTGTGATATTTGGCCTTCTCGAGCTGTCAGAGCCTGGTTTCTCGATGATCTTAACAGCTGGATGTTAGTTTTTTCCCGCCACTCAACTGCCAGATTGTTGCGAGCTTACAGTCTAAGCACAGCTGTCAAATTCGAGCGAGCTGGCCTAGGAACTGCTTATTAAGTGTAATCACAGTTGTTTGGCAGTCACTGTTCTTTTTGTGGGTGCAGAAGTGACAGGTGTCCGATGCCTTCTTGATGGGGACATGTGTTTTACAAACATTCTCTTTCCTGATGAGACTGGGATGGCGGATGAGTTTTTTCTCACTTTTAGATTGGATCCCGCCTCTGTCCACATCTGCCAATTTTGTGATCCAATCTAGTGGTGAAAAGGTTTGCGTGCAAAGGACATAGATGCTGGTGTCTATTATTAAAGCAATATCTGCCATGGTTGGGGTCTTTTCTCTGTTTGCAATGTAGACTGAAGGGGGTTCAGAATGCACATTAGGGGTTCCTATCAACTAGTTAAAGAGTTCAATGAGAATATGGGGGCTTATTTACAAGCCCCTTGCGCCACTTTTGCGTCACTTTTCCCATGTTAAAAACGACGCAAAAGTGGCGCAAGGGGCTTGTAAATCTGCCCCATGGTGTCCTAGCACAGAGGTCCCTGACTGCTCTTCAGACAAAAGGATTGTGTCTGCCATTATGTTATGTTATTTGTTGCTTGATATAGCGCACGACTTATCCCGGCAGGGACATCTCGGTGAATGGATGGCAGATAGCTGACACAGAGGTAGCATTTTAGAACAACCGGGTCTTAAGATGCTTCTTGAATTCCGCAAAGCTAGGGCACTTGCGTATGATCAGTGGTAGTTTGTTCAAATCTGTTCCGTCTGAGTTCCATTTATAGACACCTGGGTACGAGCTTGTCATCTGATCCCTGACTGTCAATTCTGAGGTCTGCTCTACTGTCTAGCACTTTGCCTCCCTCAGAATGTTTCTCAACTGATAAATAAAGGGTGAGCTTCAGAAACTTTTATAAGGCATTGACAAATTGGGAAAGTGCACAGGGCCCCCGCTTTCCATGGGGCCCCCACTTATGAGATCCAGATCCATTCGTGTAAAATAAAAAAAACCTGTATACATAAAAAAAAAAAAAAATTAATTCCCTTGCTTTCCAACTCCCTCCTGACACTGAAAGGTTTCAGATTTTAACTTGCTTGGGACGGGCATGTTCACAACGGCATGGACAAATTGGGCAAGTGCACAAAGTCCCCACCTTCCAAGGGGCCCCCACTTATGAGATCCAGATCCATTTGTGAAAAAAAAAAAAACCTGTATACATAAAAAAATTATTTTTAATTCCCTTCCTTTCTAACTCCCTCCTGACACTGGAAGGTTTAAGATTTAGGCTGGCTTGGGCCGGGCATGTTCACAACTGCTTCCAGAGCATTCAGATACATTTTGTGGTATGGGCAAAGTGGGTCCCGTTGAAAGCCTGGGGCTCCTTCTCAAGTGTGAGCCTGATCTGGCTGTTTTGTGCTGTCAGTCCTGCAGTAACAGCCTCCAATGCTCTTCAAAAATTGATCTTTTCAAATACCATTTTCAACTACTTGTTTTGCTAATAGGGAGACTAGGGTGATATGCGGTAATATGTACAGCTATTTAGCAGAGGAATGTTGTACTAATGTTTTTTAACTCCCTGCAACGTCTGTAAAATGTTTACTTTAGATCAAAACAATACTTTATTTATGAGTTATGGTAGAGGGTCACAGAGATTATTTGTGATAAAACGAATTATCCTGCTATACTGCTTTTTGGTACATGTATTGTAAATATTCAAAGTAAATACATTTAGTATAGTGTGTGGAACATATTTATATGTAATTTTGCACGCTCACTTACTTTGTGCTATAGCACGTTTTAACATTAATAAATTGGCATACAGTCTCTCCCATCACACAAACTTCCCAAGCAAGAATAATTTCCGAGTGCATCTTTCTCTACAATTTTTCAAAAGTATATTCCTACACAGAAAGTCAAACACATTCAATTCAGTGTGCATTCCTCCTTCCACTTGCAAGTCTAGTACATAGCTGCTCTGCTCTACTTCCAAAACTTTCACTTTGTCTGAGTGAAGTTTGCTTGGTCTCTGTCCATGTGCAGAACCACCTGCGAGTGCCAGGGCAGCTTTCAGTGCTGCTCTCCATAGTATCCTCGACTGTGTGTGAGTGAGGCTTGCATCTGATGTTGCCTGTTCTGTGTGAGGGATACTTGAACCCTTGGTGCATCTTTCTTATGCCAGGGACACTTGCAGTGCTGTTGCCCTCAATGGTCTGTTGTGTGTGTTGAAGGGACCGTGCAAACTTCGGGGCATATTTACAAGAAAATGTCGGAGGGCGTTGCTGCACCAAATTTGTCAGCGATGCGCTCTGACACTTTCAAAACGCAGGGATGTGCCGGATTCACAAGAATATGGTGCACCCCTGTGTTCTCCCTAGCGCTGGTGCTAAATGTAGCTGCCTAGCACTAACGCAGGCACCCTTGCACCAAAGTGCATGCACAAAGTGCAAGGGTGCACCAAAGTGCAAGGGTGACTGCATTGCAGGGAATGAAATGTGATGGAAGGTGTCCCTTTCTGCACATAATCACTAATGGCGATTTGTTGCTTATATGTGTGCTGCAGAATACGGCACACGTAGAAGTAGCAAATCATAATTATTTAATGATTGTTTATGTGCAGGAAGAGACACCTTCCTGCGCATAAACAATCATTCATGGCATTTTGCTCTTTTTATGTGTACTGCAGAATGCAACACACATAGAAAAAGCAAAGACGAGGAGAAATCAAAGTATTTCTCCTCGTTTCGCCATTTTTACACCTGCTCTTGCATGACATTAGTTTTTGGCGCTGCCTCAGATTTACACCTCCTTGTAAATCAGGGGCAGCATCAAAAGCAATGAGTGTTGCGGTGGAATGTCCACAGCAGCACACATTGCATGCCCCTTTCACGCTAAGTGATGGGTGTAAAGGAGCCTTATTTACAAGGCAGCACGAAGCCACAAAAAGTGGCTTAACGCCGCTTTGTAAATATAGGAAAGGGTATATATTACCACCAGAACATCGCATTTTCTCGTAAATATATATGTCCCAGAGATTTAAGATTGTGCATTGATGGTTGTCATTAGTTTCCAAAGCCAGTGGTGTTGCTGGTGGTGTGGCCAAGGGACAGTGCACACTCACATAAAGGTTTGCTTCATTGTCGAGGTCAGATTCCTTCTCTTTTGCTTGTGGCCACTTTGCATGTTTGAGACTACCTAAAAACAAACGCATGCCTGGCATCTCACTGCGTCATGCTGCACGGAATAGTGAATAAATAGACAGACAAACTCGATAAAAGTAGAAGACTAAGAAATGCAACATATTTAGAGAAAGGCAACGCAAAAAACAAAACATACTATGAAGGTTTTCTAAAAAACTCCAGAAGATGAAGTGCGGATTCGAAGAACAAACAATTCATTTTGTTTTAAGAAAGTAAAAAAAAATTGAAGAATATTAAGATTCCAATGAGAAGCAAAGAGGCTAAAAGAAATAAAATATTTAAAAAATGTAAAAACCGAATAACAAGTAGAAACACGTGTCCATGTAAGAAAAATACATTTTAAGACAAAAAGACGTAGGCATATAGAAAACAGGCTCAGGGAAAAAAGACCATTTCGAAACAGGAATAGACAGTCAGGGAAAGAACATCGAGACATGGAGAAGCGAAATGCAAGCTCGTGGGTGTGTGCGGGAGGGGTAGGTGAGTCCCAAAAATAAAAAGAGAATCAGGTGTAGGGGAATATGATACCACAAACAGGAACCAGGCATTTGTAAAGAAAGTTTCTGAAACAGGGGAATCATGCTAAATTGTCTTTCTGTATATAGTCAATGTTTTCTCTCTCTCTCTCTCTCTCTCCTCCCATCCCTGCAGAAATATTATCAGTTATAAATGTCGAGCCCTAACATTATTTACAAAATAGTGCTCCATGGGGTGCACATTTTCATTTGTTAATTCTAATGGGGTGACAGTTTTGAAAAAGATATTTAGGACACAACATTTTTGCCAGACAATATTTAGGCGATGCTATTCTGGTACCATACTCTAAAATAAAGATCTTTACATTATGACTACTCTATGTGACGTTGTTTCTTGAGGTGGCATAACCAATCTATTTACAAGTATATACGCTCAGAAATTGAGATAAAAAATTAAAAAGAATGGTCATCAAATCACGGGGAGACAGAAATGGAACATAATTACGTCAAGAAAAAATAAACACTGCAACAAAGAAAGAGAGAGGAAGTCAATGAAGGAATTTGATGATTAAGCGAATCAGGAATATGAGTGGCTAATTACAGTATAACACATCCGTTCACCTTACACAACATTTACACAAGCAAGGACTATCAATGCAAGGCAGTCCTGCCTAGTAATTCCATTGGCCATGGTCGCTAAATTCCATAATGATTTGTGTGTCGTTAAATATACCCTGGTAAATAAAATATTTGGCCAGATGTGCAAAAGAGTAGTTGGGGACTTCCTAATTGTGAATTTGTGTGATTCGCAATTAGGAAATCGCAAACAGCTATGTACAACAATGTCTCAGACACTGTTTTAGATTCCCAATGGGTCGCAAATGGACCTGCCTCGTCAATATTCATGAGGCAGGTCGCAATTTGCGACCCATTGGGAATGGCTACCATCACAGGGATGGTGGCCTGCTGGGGTCAGCAGAACACCATGTCTGTGATTGCTTTTTTTAAACAAGCATTTACAATGCAATAGGTCTCGCATTACTGAAAGGTTGAGCTATCGGGGCTGCAATATTATTTGCAACGCCAATAGCTCAACCCGTTAGTAATGGCGAGACCAATTGCTCTATTTTTTCATTATATGTTTCTAGTAACCAGCGCTGCAAAGACGACGTGCTGCACTTCTTACCAAAAACGTACAATATTGAAAAAAAGAGTTTGACGAGCTGTGCCGATGAAAAGAAAGGCGCAGCTCGTCAATCTCTATTTTTTCAACATTGTAAGTTTTTCGTAAGCAGCGCAGCACGCCGCCTGTGCTGCGCTTGTTACTAAAAGCATATAATATTGAAAAAATAGAGTTTGGCGAGCCGCGCCAGAGAAAAGAAAGGTGCGGCTGCCATTGTTAAAGATGAAGGCGTGCCTCGTTGTGTGCGCAGGGTGAAGCGGCAGAGCTTGTCCTGCCTGCAACAGCAGCTAGGAGAAAGTCAGTCTCATATGCCAATCCTACCAAGCATCTCTAAGAACACAAATACCCACCTTACTAATGATCACACCTAGCTACTACTAATTTAATCCACCACAAAAACACTGGAGTAAATGCATGAAATAGTCTCGTTGAGAGCACAAGATTAACCTCAATAACTAACAATAGCCATTGAATTAACTACTAACTTTGGGTTACGGAGCAGCATGCTGCCTGGCATAAAGCGATACAACGCCTCATCAGGAGTAGAAAGCTCTGTATAATGCAATTACAATTAGGTCTGATAATAGGGAGAACTTGTTGAGACAACCACTGGGTCGTTCGGCAAAGGTGTTAAACCACTTTGAAATTGATGATTTATTTCAGTCAGACATCGCAGTGATTAAGTGCACAAAATGTTACAAAGATGCACAGCCTCAAAACGGTTTCTGCGAGCACAGGGGATTTGTTTTCAAACAAAAAATAAAATCATGTATCAAATGAGCATATTCCATACTGGTATAATGCAACAGCTCCACTCCACATTGCATGCATGAAATATGCATACTGCCGCTCCAGTCACAGAGCCTACAATCCCATGAAATACAGCAGCACCTATCTATTTCATCTCCAAAAGACAAGCCTAGAGTATAATAGGTACCAAGTCAGGCAAAAACTAGAAAACCCTTACAATATCCAGTTCATCCTTCCATACGGAGGCAATTCCTATTATAATGGCGTTCCCTCCGAGAACTTTCTTAAACCGTCAAGGTGCATCATTCAATATAGACGTATTTACGCAACAATAACATTTTCCAAAGTCCCAGCACTCTCTGTAGCAGCGGTTGGTGTTGGGATGACTTTTCTCCACTTCCCGTGACAGAGTGAAAAACCTCTGGCTCTTCGACTCCCCACCCTCACTCCACTCTGTGACATCTCTTTGCGACATCTTATAGCACATCAGAACACGGCTCTCGGCCACTTTACTCTACTCTCTGGAATCAAGGGCGCATTGTAGGCCAGGTCCCCATGTCTGTATGTCTATGGGGTATAATATGACTGTTTGTGGTAGCTCCTCCCCATAGTTTACAAATGGGGGCGTCATTTTGTGCTAAGCCATGTTATAGGATGCTCCTCCAACACCTTACCGACGCTTCGGACTGTCTCTTGGTGAGCCATCTCACTTGGCACCCAAGGAATTTGTTCCTCATAAGCACTGCACAGTTCCCATCCTCAACTACACATCACCATCTGCACTTCCTGCAAGTTTACCTCTGGTGTCGTACAAGAAGTATAGGATAGAAATCCGGCTGGACTTGGCCCACATTACACCAACTCAGTGTGCAAGGTGCCTTGTCAGATCTTGGTCCTGCCTGTCCCCACCCAAAGGCAGGGTCATGCCAGTTCGCAGGAGGCCATCTGGGTGCCAAGCTCTGACAACCACCCAGTGCGAGAGTATCTGCCAGATCCTTGATCCGAATACACAGCCTGCTTGAGCTATATTAAAAAAAAGGCAAAGAGGGTGTTTTAAGCAAACTAAAATGGCAAAAGTGAACGGGAAAACATCTTCAATGCTATGCTGCAGTTAAATTCGTAGACAGAAGTGCAGAAAACCCAGTTGTATCCAGCCTGATAATTCACTGAAAACCGGTTTCCTCCTGCCCGTCCTTTTGCTCCTTCACATCTTTGGTGACAAGACCACTATGCTTGCCACTCTCTACAGACATGCGCCCGGGCATTTCTTGTACAAAAGAACACACTCCTCACAAATGGGGAGTCGAGTCGGACTGACCGAAAGGCCTATCCAGTCAGCCAATTTAATCCAGTCTGTCGATGCCATGCAAACGTGCGATATGTGCATTTCCCACAGAATAAGGGTCCGACTCCTCCAACTTGATCATATTAATTTGCATAGCCCTGCACAGGACTACCAGGCATCTTGTGTTTACGTATATCTCTGATCACCACTACACACCCATCCTAGTCTGCAACTGACACTTTGCGCCCAGAGTAGCATCACTTTTCTGTGCCTCGGTCAGTCTTTTTAAGTGTTTATATCCCCAACGACGACCGCACTAGCGGTATTCAAAAATGTTACCATGATTTACGTGAATAACTACGATATCACCGAGTCCCGACCAGTTTAGTATGATGCTCCTGAGATGCCCCCTATGATTTTCGTCACAACTGTAAGCGCAATTTAATCCGTCAAGAGTTCTGCTGCAGTAAACAAGCATTTGCAATGCAATAGGTCTCCAATTAACGCGAGACCTGTTGCATTGCAAATGGTTGGCAAAACGGACAACGGGACAGGGCGGGTGGAGAAGAGAAGGCTCGGACAACGGGATGGGGGCGGGGGAGAAGAGAAGACTCGGACAATGGGAAGGGGGGTGGGGGAGATGAGAAGGCACGAACAATGGGGCAGAGGGCGGGCAGAGAAGAGAAGGCTCGGACAACGGGACGGGGTGCGGGGGAGAAGAGAAGGCTCAGACAACGGGACGGGGTGGGCGGAGAAGAGAAGGCTCGGACAAGGGGACGGGGGGCCGGAGAAGAGAAGGCTCGGACAACGGGACGGGGCGGGGGAGAAGAGAAGGCTCGGACAACGGGACGGGAGGGGAAAAGACACGCCACATTTACCTGGTTGTTTCCTGCGGCTGGCGCTGGCTCCAGCTGCTTCCTGGCCTCAGGCCTTGGACTTCCAGAGGAACCGCACCATCGCATAAAAGGAAATAGTACACAGCACATGTAACAACCAAGTAAAGGGGCCAGTAGCCATGGGAGGATACAAATGAGGACATGTCTGTCATAAGGCGGGACTAACAAGCCTCATAATGAATCAAAAGACAGCATTTACAAAGGACAAACACACAAGCCAATGAAAAACAAGGATGGGGGAGTGGGCGTGGCTTCTCTCCCTACTCTCTCCGTACCGAACTACCACAGTTCTTCGCAGAGCAGCACTTGCGCGCTGCCTCACGCTCGACCTAAAAAGCAATATTTTTTTTGTAATGCAGCCCATTTTCCTTAAAGAGAAACGGGCTGCTTTACACAAATAAAAATGAGAAGTTTTCTTTTCATTGTTTAAGAGTAGGCAGTGGTCCGTTGACCACTGCCTGCTCTTAAAATTTTTTTCACATACATTCACAAAGGGGAAGGGGTCCCTTGGGGATCCCTTCCCGTTTGCGAATGGGTTACCGCCTCCTCTACGGATTCGGTAAATTATAAATGAATTGATACCGCATTCCTGTCGTAAAACATTCATACATACCAGTGCTATTCGGTATTAGGAAGAGACACCCTTAACATGCCCCTTCCTAATACCGAATCGCAAAAGCAAAATGCAATTTAGTAACAAGTAACTGAGTCTCATTTTGCCTTTTGTACATGTCGAAATGCATTTTACCGGTCACAAACGGCCCAATGGGACGTTTGCGACCAGTAAAATGCTTCATACATCTGGCCCATTGTTCCCTGCCTCCTTACAACCTGAATCAATATTCCCTTGCCTTACATTCACAAATGTCTGGCAGAGGCACCCTGGAGAGTCCGGATATAAGAATTGCAAGCATTAGGGCGCTTTCTGTGCCACGTGCCATCCTCACCATCTGTCACCACTGCTTCTCGCCCTTTGATAATCAGCTCTGAAGTCAGGCACCTGTTTAGACAATGCCAGAGTCCCCAGGTAATATCTTTGTGCCACGGACTCTTCTAAAGAGCTATCTAAATACAAAGAGATGCCTCCTGTCCCCTGTGGGCACGCGTCTGATGTGCGCGCCGTCTTCTGAAGGGCAGCCATGATTAAACGATAGTATCGCACCTTCATCTTCGAGGCTCCTCTGAAGATGCTGTTTTGTAGAGCAGGTTGCTTAGAATATCTAAAGACCCTCTCTCTGACACACTGGATCTTTGTTCTCAAGCGCAAAGGACATGGAGCTCAAGAAGGAAGTTTTTCTTGAAAGCCATATCAGTTTAGATTCACAGAGTGCTATTTCTGTAAGACTATCAAAAGTTTAATAGACTTAAATTTGCAATCTAATATCCTGCAGATTTTCAAAGCACTCTAAAGGCCACATTTAACTTTTTGTTGTAATGGCCCATCTGTTGATGTACTAGTATTGTAGATCCTTCAGAAGGAAAATGGTTGGTTAACCAAGTGGAAACCAGACTTTGAGCTTGATACAACCAGTACGGGTTATGTCTTAGCCAAGAAATCTCAACAGTTTCCTGTAGCGTGCCCACCACTCAAGCAGGACTTTTCTGTTTGTCAGTAGGTAAACAACCTGTTATGATTAACCTCATGCAGCTTACATGACAAATAAGGCTGCACAACATATACATGCAAAAAGAACAGATGATGGACGGAATGCTGAATTAATCAAACATTCACCCCCAGTCACAGATCTGGGTTAAATCCATCGTTTTTTTGCATGCCACTCCATTCCAGTTTAGACCCAGCCATATGCAAATCAGTCTTGACCCTGTTCCCGATGGGAACAGTCCAGCCCGAACTGCTAGGCCAGGTCTTCCCTGGACCAGAAACAAGCATCCTGGGACCAGTTTCGGGGTAACACACCTCATCAGCCAGGCTAGCTTGAATCTGGTGGCGTAGCGAGCACGGGACCCACGTCTGGGCATACCCTTCCCACTTAGGGCGACAAATGCAAAAAGAACAGATGATGGATGGAATGCTGAATTAATCAAACATTCACCCCAATCACAGATCTGAGTTAAATCCATCGTTTTTTTTGCACGCCACGCCATTCCAGTTTAGACCCTGCCATGGCTGGGTTTAAACTGGAATGGCGTGGCGTGCAAAAAAACAATGGATTTAGGCCCAGATCTCTGTACTAGGGTGAATGTATGACATTGTTCTGCATTCTGTCTATCAATTGTTCTTTTTGCATTTGTCACCCCGAGTGGGACGGGTATGCCCAGACGTGGGTCCCGTGCTCTGCATGCCACTGAAGTCAAGCTAGCCTGGCTGATGAGGGGTGAAACCCTGAAACTGGTCCTAGGATTCTTGTTTCCAGTCCAGGGAGGACCTGGCCTGGCAGTTCGGGCTGGACTGTTCCCATAGGGGTGAATGTATGACATTGTTCTGCATTCTGTCCATCAATTGTTCTTTTTGCACAACATATACAGTCATTCAATTACACATTCACTCACACAGGGACCACAGTGCCCATGGATGAGTGACACGCGGTGGAGCTTTAGATGTTTAATTCCAGCACTGAGTACAGAAAAGTAGCACGTTTTCGGAATATCCAACAACATCACCAATGATGGCTCACAACTAACTTGCCACTTGCCGCCATCATCCATTTGCATATTGGTTTTCAGTCATGGTTTGTCAACTGAAGAAGGCATCATTTCACCTTACCAAACAACTAATGAAGGACATAGCAGTGTCCTAGGAAAGCTAGTCACAAGAAAGTCATTGGATAGTTCCAGGGAAAACCTAATGAAAGAACGGATAATATATAGGTTTCAAAATCCTTTTGACTTTCCAATGTTGAGTGAACAGACCTATGATTTGTCAGTGTTGTTGATTTAATGTGGCAGAGACATGCTTCCTTCATTCCAAAGGGAGATTCATTGGACCATTTCATGGACTGCAGATGGAGAAGAGTCACAAAAAGATCAGGATGAATACGGAGAGTAGAAATACTGTCAGCAACTGGTAAGAGATACAGGTCCCTTTACTACACACAATAGAGATTACTTAACTTTAAACCCAGAACTCAACTATACAAATAAATCCAAGTTATACGGTTTAATGCTATAAGGTTTAGCCCCTATTTTCCATCTAAGGGGTTCTGTCTGGGCCTACTGCACATTAGTAGTAGGCGAAGACAACATTTTAATTAAGCTTGCTAAATTTGCCAGATTTTTGAATTTTGCATGCATAATTTTGATAATTATATTACGCCATTTTTTGCTAGTGAAAGACTGATTTGGTGACAAAATGTCTCACCCAACTATGCTAACTTTTGGGAAACCCTACTACACAATTTTGTACACTTGTATTACATGTGCACTATATATCTAGGTTCACTGTATACAATACAGTGACTTGTGAAAGACCCACATTTTACTGCTGTTGTGAAAAATTATACCTGCAATTGTAGTTATGGAACGTTGCAACCTTTATTGCAAACATATACATGGATATTGAATATCTCCCTAGTGATAGCTGGACGCCAAGGAAGCAGGACTTGGTTGGTTGATGCAATGTGTGATTATACAGACATTAGCTTTGAAGGTGTGCTCTTTAAGGAACCTGGAATGACTGGCAATCGTATTAGGTAAAGCAGTGTGAAAACCAGCAGTAGCATGATAGTTTCTAGCATTATAGACTCCTGCTGAGGGCTATAATAGGTGTTAAATGCCTTCTCACTAAGTTATAGGCCCAAGCCACGTGCAAGGGTGTCTAATGCATTTAACAGCCATTATAGTGAGAGGCAGACGGGCTTTAATACTGCTAGAACATTCCACTAACTGAGGACAGAATTTTCTAAATTCAACAGGTGAGAAACAGAAGAGATACTTTGGAATGTTGAAGCAAAAAGACTGCATCAACCATTATTGACTCTCTTTTACTCCATTGTCTTCAATGGAGATCTCACAATTACAAAGTTCTAATATAGAATTGTAGCCTGCTGCTGTGGGCTACAGAGGTTGTTAAAGGCCTTGAGCCTGAGTTATAGGCCCTCTGTGGACGCAAGAGCCTATAAAGAGGGTGAAGGTTCTGTTAACAACCTGTATAGCCCAAGACAGAAATGCTACAGTGCTATTAGAACATTTCACTCATTGGGGTAAAAAGTCCTAAATTAAAAAGGGAGAAACAGAAAGAGAAACATTGGCATGTTGGAACAGAAGATCTGTACTAGCAATTAATGGCCCTGAGCTACTACATTGTCTTAAAAAAAGCTCTCATTATCTTTGGAAGTGTGCCTCTTTATAGAAACTGGAATGTCGCGTAGTGTGACAAGAAAACCAGTACCAGCAAGGTAGATTCTAAACTAGAGGGTAATTTCTAAAACAACTACATTGATTGAATTATTCCCCAGTGTTACAAATGGGGTCTCTAGTTGGCAGAGGTATGCACTCTGTCCAAGTAGGGACCAACACTCAAGTTGGGGTAATTCAGATACACAACCTAAATTAACCTGTGCTCACCCTCTGATAGCTGGGCACATAGAAGTCAGACTTAACTTAAGAGGCAATGTGTAAAGTACTTGTGCACACTTTAATTACAGTAACTCAATGAAAACTCCACACCGGTTTTGAAAAATAGAGAATATTTATCTAATTAAAACAAGACCAAAACGACAAAGATCCAATAAGTAGAACTCAAGATATGAATTTTTAAAGTTTAAGGGCTTATTTACAAGCCCTTTACGCCGCCAGTGCTTCACCTTTTATATGGGAAAAAGTGGCGTACTGACGGCGCAAGGGGCTTGTAAATAAGCCTCTAAATGTGAAAACAGTGCTTAGAAGTCATTAGCAGTCAAAAGGTTACTTGAGGTCGCAAAGGACCGGTTCCAAATCAAAAGTTCAGGCCGACCGCAATCGATGGCAGGCTGGCTACAGGATCCAGACAGGTCCCGCTGAAAAAGTACCTTGGATGGAGTAAAGAGTCGACGTTGAGGACTCGAGGCGAGGAGCTGAGAAGCCGTCGCGTCGTAGTCGATCTGTGGATGGAGGTGAGCGTCGTCATCGATCCATAGATGGAGGCAAGCGTCTGCGTAATTGATGAACCCCCAATATGATGCAGGTACTGCGTCATCATTGAGCCGCGTTGTCAATCGTCGTCGAGCCATGCCGGCTGTAGAGCCGCTGTCGTGGAATAGCAACTGCGTCAGCATCGAAGGGCGATGTGTCGGTTCTGATCAGCGCAAAGCCACTGCTGCGTCTGCGTCGATGTAGAAAAAGCTGCAGAAACCCACTTTTGAGGCCCAGGACTGAAGAGTGCACCTCAGGCAAGGGTAGGACTCACAGATTGCTGAGTTCAGCAGTACCAGGAGAGCTTCAGGAAGTCTTTTGTGACCCTGAGACTTCTGAAAACAGGAGACAAGCCAGCAAGCCCTTGGTGAATTTTGGGTTAAAGGATGTAGAGAGCAGGTGCAGTACCTCTCACTCCCAGGCAAGAAGCAGCAGGCCAACACAGAAGAGCAAGTAGCAAAGTGGCTGACCCTCCTGCAGCACAGCCGCTCTTCACAGCAGAATGTCCTTGGTTCCAGTAGTGTTCTGATTTTGTGGTGTCAG
Source organism: Calotriton arnoldi (assembly GCA_963921515.1). Classification (NCBI taxonomy): domain Eukaryota; kingdom Metazoa; phylum Chordata; class Amphibia; order Caudata; family Salamandridae; genus Calotriton; species Calotriton arnoldi. Next base: position 167,362 of record CAWUFW010018151.1, read on the forward strand.
GGGTCCAGTACTTATACCCAAATGTGCCTTTGAAGTGAGGGAGAAATCAATGAGGCCTTTGAAGTTCACAAGGTCCCTGCCTTTTCTGCCCTGGCTACAGACACACTACAGGCGGGTATGCAGCTCTTTGTGTGGAGACAGGCACAGTCCTATTCAGTTGCAAGTGTCAAATCCTCCCTCCCAATCTACCTCAGGAAGACCCATCAGCTTGGTGATGGGTCATCAGGATGCAAATGTCAAACCCCGGCTCCCTTTGTGTGACTGTCTAGATGGAATGCACAAAGCCCAGATGTCACCCTAACCCAGCCGTATATTCAGAAACAGGCAGAGGAACGGAACGGTTAAAGTAAGAAAATGCCAACTTTCTAAAATATGTTTTTAAATTGTGAGTCTAGAGACACCAAACTCCAAATTTCTATCTACTCCCAATGGGAAATCACACTTACAAGGTGTTTCAAGGCAATCCCCATGTTAACCTATGACAGAGATAAACCTTGCAGTAGTGAAAAACGAATGTAGCAGTTTTTCACTACCAGGACATGTAAAACTCCAAAGTACATGTCCTACCTTTTAAATACACTGCACCCTGCCCATGAGGCTACCTAGGGCCTTACTTTACATGTAATAAAAATGAGTGATTGGGCCTGGCAAGTAGGTTAACTTGCCAGGTCAAAATGGCAGTTTAAAAATGCACACACAGGCTCTGCAATGGCAGGCCTGAGCCATGTTTAAGGGGCTACTGAGTGGGTGGCACAATCTGTGCTGCAGGCCTACTAGCAGCATTTAATTTACAGGCCCTGGGCACATATAGAGCACTTTACTAGGGACTTATAAATAAACAAATTATGCAAATTGTGGATAAGCCAATATTACCATGTTTAAATTACAGATCATATGCACTTAAGCACTGGTTAGCAGTGGTAAAATGCCCAGAATCCTAAAGCCAGCTAAAACGATGTCAGCAAAACAGGAGGTCAGGAGGCAAAAAGTCAGGGAAATCCATGCCAAGGATGCCAGGTCAAACACCCAGAACAAGCATTTAAATTTGCAACTTGTAAAATCTATATTTTGTCTCTCACCTTCTCTTAAATAAGAATGCTGTTGTATGATATATGGAATAAATCTATGTTCACATTTTGTGGTTTTCGTCAAGGTGCGTGTGGAAAACCCTGCACCTGCTTTTGTTACAGGGGGCCGATATTGAAGCTATGCTGCGAAACCGGCCGGGGTAACAAAAATGGCCCCCAGGGGTCCAAAACCAGCACCCCTCTGGGTGCCCACCGGGGAAACGCCCGGTGACCGCTACGGCCAGTCCGGCCCTGCATCAGGTGTAGCTGGAGATGGGTGGGTGCTGGTATTTGGGCAGTGCTCTGAATTTGGTTCATTCGGCCTATCACAGGAAGGTAGAATATGGGCCTTTTAAAGATTGAATTGTTTATGCTCAGGTTACCAGCCTTGATTGTTCTTCCACTTCCTCCCTCCTTCTTGGGGTGTATTTGTTCAGCAGTAGACAGTATCCCTGCCTTCAAAAAATAATAGGGTGCATTTCTACTGCTCATGCCACAATTCCAATTCTTGCTGTTTGCTATACATTTACCCATTCAACACCATCTCTGCCTGGGAGAGGTTGCTCTTTGGGTTGCTGGGCCTTACTGCCCATTGCTCGCAACATGGAAGCATTTATACCAAATAGTCTCAAAGCAACAACATCTTTCTAACCACACACCCTATGTGGCGTAGTTTGCTCTCCGTGTGGTGAAGCACGTCTGTGCCCCACATATGGGTAGTAAGATATATATATATCCAATCACGGTTTTGGTATCTCGTCACGCTCCCAAAATAAATCCACAGATCTTCTCATAACGTGTTGAAATACGGTTTATTCAGAAAATTCCAACATAGATTAAAATTAACATTTATTTTTAGGGATAAATGTTAAACCGTGCTGGAATTTTCTGAATAAACCGTATTTCAACACGTTATGAGGAGATCTGTGGATTTATTTTGGCAGCGCGACGAGATACCAAAACCGTGATTGGATTATTTTTCGGCACCACACGCCAAACCACAGGTCACCGGGTGAAGTGGCCGGGGGAGAGTGTAAAAACAGCGAGTGGAATATATATATATATATATATTCACTGAAAAAACCATAGGTTTTAGGGAAAGTTATAGTTAGTTGGACATTGCACTCGTACAAAACCCGTGAAATTCCCCCATTATAGTTAGTTCAGCTAACTATAACTCGCGCCCCCGCAATGCACTGCTGATGACGTCACATATTACATCACTCATGACATGGTCAGTGACATCACTGATGACATCACTGACATCATCCAGTGACTGTGTGTTTCTGTAAAGTTTAAATATGTTTAATATATATAGGGAAAGGCGTATTGAAGAATGAGTGGGTGTATAAGCGTCTGAATGGATGATTTAGTAGGTGCGTGACTGAGTCTATAAGTGAGTGATTAAACGTATCTTACTGGATGCATGGGTGAGTGACTAAACTGTGTGAATGTCTGTATCCGTCTGTCTGTTGTTGTGTAAGCAGCTGCATGAGTTTCTGACTAGCTAAATGAGTGTCTATATGGGTTATGGATTGGTTCTCTGAGTATCTGTATGGGTGCCTCAGTGTTTGTGTGGGTGGGGTGTGTGTGACTCTGTGCATAGATGTGTGAGTGGGTGATTCACTGGGTGCATGGTTTCAAGAGTGCGTCTGTGATGGACTGTATGGGTGGGTGAGTGTGTGTATAGGTGTGTTAGTGATTGAATGTATATCTCAGTGGTACATGTGTGAGTAACTACATATGTGAAAGGCAGTATATATGTGTGTTGGAGTATATAAATGGCTATAAGTGAGAGTGTGTGATTGTGAGAGTGGCTATATGGATGAGTGTGTGCTTGCATCAGTTATTGCATAGGAGCGTAAGAATGTGCTAGTATTTTTATGAGTAAGTGAGCTGGTGTGTATAACTGTATAGGTGAGTAAATTGGAGTGTGATTAATTATTTGCATGACTGACTAGGTGTGTGAGTACCTCTATGGATGAGTTGCGTTGTGTGAGTGTTTTTAAAATTGTAAAATCCCTCACAACATTAGCACCTGAGGCCCCTACAATATCCTCATCTAGAGAAAGATGTAACGAACTAGCGACCTACTTTAAAAATAAGATTGACACTATTTACAATTCCCTGTCAGAGAATGTTCACATTAGAGACCCGCAGGGTGACCCAGTGTACTTAGAGACTTGGGGGAAATCTACACTTGAAGCATTCCCTGAATTGAATGTAGACATTACATCCAAGATCGTACAGGGAATGAAATCTGGCTCCCCTTTGGACCCTATTCCCCCCCACATACTGGCACAGGCGGGTGATACAATTATAACTCCTGCTACAACTCTACTTAACCTCTCCCTCAGCCAGGGTACAGTACCAAAAACCTGGAAATATGCCATAGTACGCCCGTTAATTAAAAAACCACATCTAGATCCAACAGACATGGCCAATTTTCGCCCTATTTCGCTCCTTCCCACGCTAGGTAAGATTGCTGAAAAGCATGTAAATTCCTCACTGTCCCAGTTTCTAGAGGAGAATTCGATCCTCCATCCGACCCAAATGGGCTTTAGACCCGCACATAGTACTGAATCCGCCCTACTGCTGGTAACAGAAAAATTGAAGGGCATTCTAGACCAGGGGGGCGAGGCCGCTATCCTTCTGCTGGACTTGAGCGCAGCATTTGATACTGTGGACCACACGACGCTCACATCCAGGCTTGAAAGGGCAGGAATTCAGGGTCAGGCCCTAAAATGGATCGTATCTTTTTTGAATGACCGATACTTCCAAATCACTGAAGGAGGATTGCTATCGGATAGTTTCAAAGTTACATGTGGGGTTCCTCAGGGCTCTTCCCTGAGCCCCACACTGTTCAACTTATATATGCAGCCATTGGCGACATTGTCCAGGAATTTGGACTGTCAATAATTACATATGCAGATGACACCCAATTGGTAATTTCTGTGGCAAAGGATGCTGATTCTATAAATAATTCGGTAGTCCCGTGCATGATACAAATAGCCAGCTGGATGACCCACAGCAGGCTAAAACTTAATGGGGACAAGACTGAACTCATGTTTTTGGGTAATAAAATAAATCCACAAATTTCCGTGAACTGGCCGGAAGAACTAGGGCACCCACCAGGACATACAAACTCTATAAAAAACCTGGGAATTTGGTTAGATAACCACCTCACAATGGAGACTCAAGCCAGCAAACTCGCGGCCACTTGTTTTGGAACCCTGAGGATGCTCCGAAAAATCCTGGACCTCATCCCAAAGAAAGCACAAAGAACAGTGGTTCAGGCATTGGTGGTGTCCCGCCTGGACTATGGGAATGTTCTCTTTCTGGGGTCACCTAAATATGTTCTTAACAGACTGCAGGTAATGCAAAACGCGGCAGTCAGACTTTTACGAAAAATTCCTCGGCATGAATCCACTAAGTCTGCCCTGAAATCATTACACTGGCTGCCCGTGCATGCAAGGATCAAGTTTAAAGCGCTATGTATAGCTCATAGAGCCCTTAAGGGAAAAGGCCCAACACTACTGAAAACTTTGATCACTCCATACATTCCAGACAGAATTCTGAGATCCTCCTCGGAACATCTTGCCACAACTACCAGAATAAGGAGAGCCAGATGGGGGGGAAGATCCTTCTCACATCTGGCACCGAAATTATGGAACTCAATTCCACTAGAGCTAAGAATGACCACGGAGGAACAAACTTTCAGAAAGAAACTAAAGACCTGGCTATTCCCAGGCTGATAGGTATCTGCACTTACTCCTATTTCGCAGCGCTGGGAGGCCCATGGGCAGATATGCGCTTTATAAAATCCATAAACATAAACATAAACATATATAGGTGTATGAGTGCATATGATAGTCCTGTACTGAGTGACTGTAAGTATGAGTGACTGTACGGGTGAGTGAGTAGATGTGTGTGTGTAGACCTAAGAATCAGTGAGTGGGTATGTACTTATTAGTATTGGAGTGTGTATGGTTTTGAGAATGGCAGTCTGTAATTTAGAGTGGGTGTATCAAAAGTTATATTAGGGTGTGAGAAGATGCATTAAATTCACACATGGATGATGTCATCAGTGATGTCATTTGAGATGTCATCAGTGATGTCATTAGTGATGTCACTGACCATGTCATGAGTGATGTAATATGTGATGTCATCAGCAGTGCATTGCGGGGGCGCGAGTTTTAGTTAGCTGAACTAACTATAACGGGGGAATTTCACGGGTTTTGTACGAGTGCAATGTCCAACTAATTATAACTTTCCCTAAAAACTTATGGTTTTTTCAGTGAATTTCAAAGGTTTTTTAAATGCTAAACCCTAACTATAACAGGCCTGAAACCTATGGTTTTTTCAGTGAATTTCAAAGGTTTTTAAAATGCTAATTCCTAACTATAACAAGCCTGAAACCTATGGTTTTTTCAGTGAATTTCAAAGGTTTTTTAAATGCTAATTCCTAACTATAACATGTCTGAAACCTATGGTTTTTTTCAGTGAATTTCAAAGGTTTTGTAAATGACAATTTTTAAATGTATTAATTGTTATATATTTTTTTTTATTTTTTTTTTTATTTCTTTATTAAATTTTTTTTCCACATTTTCTTGCAAGGGTATCAGCACAAATACATATCAATCAAAAAGAAAATCAAAAGAAGATGCAAGGTTTGAAGGAAGGAAATAAATCACATAAACGGACAAATAATTAAAATAACATAAGGGAAAAAAAAAGTCATCAGTTCGATTACAAAGACTCTAATCTAACCCATTAACAGAAATATATTTCATAGAGAGATTTACTTTGACCAATTTATACCAACATCACATTAAATTTACCCCCTGGTTGGCTTTAATTATTCTTTTCCTTCCATTTTATTAGAGGAGCCCAGATGCGCTGTCCCAGCAGCTTCGACTTTTTTCCCTTTCTTTCATAAATTGCTCTCTCCATTGTATATAGAGAAAGTAAACGAGCAAGCCATTGCTGGAAAGTAGGGGGGAAAGGATCTAACCAAGCCGAGGCAATTTTAATCCTCAATACCGCCATAGCAACAAAAAGAAATCGATAAGCGAACTCATTTTGGGTCGTACTACTTATTCCTAGCAAGATTAGTTCAGGGGTTAATTTAATTTTAACCCCGAGTGAGCAATCTAAGTATTCCATAATTGAGTCCAACAGCCCCTGTAGACAAGGGCAGGATGCAAACATATGCACCAGATCAGCATCCACCCCCCCACACCTAGGACATATAATCCCTGATAACCCGCCCCACTGTGCTATTCTAGCCGGTGTATAGTATAGAGAAAAAATAGTTCTAAAATGTTGTGCCTGAAGCCCAGCTGAACATAAAACCAGCTGACCCAACTCTAATGATCTCGAAAGTGCTCCGGGAGCAGCCCCCACACGCTCAGCCCATTTAACCTCGTGTTTAGTTAAATCATCTTGTTTTAAACTTATCAATTCTGCATATATCAACTTGATAACCCCCTTATTCCTGCCTTGCATAATATCAATAATTACATTACTATCAAACTCACTATCCCCCCAGTTTTTTTACTAAAAAAGCTGCGCAATTGAAAATACTTGAAGAAATTACCTTTCTCCAACCCAAACTCCATCTGTATATCGTTGAATTGGCGAAACCCTTCTATCCCAATTAGGTCCCCAGCCTTCCGAACACCCTTAGCATCCCATCCTGCCATAGTCTCATCGGAGAAAATTCCAGGGAAGGTGGGGTTTTTGTATAACACTGTATAGTGGTTGAGTCTCCCCAAACCAATCTTCTTTTTTAACGCACTCCAGATCTTAAAAACAGCCATCAACGTCTTAAATTTGGTTCTTTTTTTAATAACTGGGCTCTGAGAATTGAAAAAAAACATCTCTCAGCGTTTTCGCCCAGTAGCAATTTATAGACATCCGGGAGCTCATTTTCCCCTTCAGTGTCCACAGGACATACCCCTACCAATATCCCCGTATATTGCAAGACAGCAGCCCAGTAGTAACTTCTAAAATCAGGGACCGAAAACCCCCCCTTTTCCCGTGATAAAGACATAAACCGGAGTGCCCGCCTAGTTTTGCCATGTGCCCAAATAAATCGATTAACTAAACCTTCTAGAATAATAAACCAAGATTTTTGAAATTCCAGTGGGATTGCCCTAAATAGATATAACATTTTGGTAAAAAAATCATCTTAATGATGTTACAACGTCCCACGAGAGAGAGATGGAGATTATTCAATCTATCTAAATCCAACCTCGCCTTCCTAATTACTGGTTCCATATTTTTAGCCACTAGCGTTCCTAGGTCTGACGTAACCCGTATACCAAGGTATAGCGCCGAATCTGTGGCACGGGGATCTACAAAATTAACCAACCGATTCTTTATTACTTGGGTCTTAGATCTATTAAGTGCATACCCAGTAAATATACCAAACTCTAATGCTAGTGACTCAACCGCTTTCAATGCCGAGTGTGGCTCTGCAGTGACTATGGCCACATCATCGGCATAGGCGAGGACTTTAGTTTCGATCCCCTGACTAACAACTGGACAGATTCCTTTATTAACCATAAATAATCGTATTAGGGGGTCCATATAAATAGCAAATAACAGAGGGGATGATGGACAGCCCTGCCGCGCCCCCTCTGTATGTTAAAAGAGGAAGTATAATTGCCATTAACCTTTATTCGAGCTGAGGGGGCCCTATATAACACTTGAACAGATTTAATAAACCCCTCCCCCAGCCCAAACCATCTCATAGCCTCCCAGAGAAAAACCCAGGAGACCCTATCAAATGCCTTTTCAGCATCTAATAACAATACGGCCATAGGGTCTCCTGAGATGTCCATTGCGTCAAAAAGCGTAATCACCCGCCGTATGTGTTGCGTTGTTCCACGACCCATAATAAACCCGTGCTGACAGGGGTGAATAGTTTTTTTAAAAGTGCCATTTAATCGCGTGGCCAAAATTTTGGAAAATATTTTAACATCACTATTCAGTAGTGTGATTGGCCGATATGAACCCGGCTCCCTGGCTGGTTTGCCTTTTTCAAAAACACAACAACATCTGCCCCTGCCCACGATTCAGGAGCCGGCCCCCTTTTGTGCAAGTAACATGACCTCTATTAAATCCGATCCAATAACATCTTTAAAAATCTTATAAAACTCCAGCGGAATCTGATCAGGGCCGACGGCTTTTCCAGAAGGCAAATCTTGCAGGGCACCCATTATGTCATCTTGAGAGAATCCGCTCTCCAGTTCCTCCCTGTCTATGGGATCTACCTTCTGAATAGGTACTTTATCTAAGTATTCAGAAATATCCTCAGATGCCACCGCTAAACCACAAGAGTATAGCTGGTGATAAAAAAGCCTGAAAGTCTCCCGAATACCCGCTGCATCAGTAACAATCCTCCTCCCGGCATCATAGATTTCAGAGATCTGACCAGCAGACACTTTTTGCCTAGTTCTTACGGCCAAGGTGTGTCCCACCCGCTCATTAAATTCATAACAGTGCTCTTTTTTAGACATGTAGATCTCAGCTGCTCTTTTAGCAAAGTGGTCCCCTGCCGCAGCCTTTTTTATAGCCAACTGTAATAATATTCCATCTAGCACTTCCCCCCTATTGATAGCCGTTACTAAGGCTTCCTCAAGCTTACTTAGATCCTGCCTTACTTCCAATTCCCTTAATCGCTCCTTTTTTTGCCGACGCAAGCTATAGCTTATTGTCTCCCCTCTCACCCCCGCCTTAAAAGCATCCCAGACAATTCCAACCCTAGTGCTCCCCCGGTTAAAATCCCAAAATTCCTTAATCCAGCCCTTCATATATGTAATATAATCAGGGTCATATAATAACCTCCTTTCGAAGGTCCATCCAACATTCTTTTTTTCCATCATCGTGAAGTTGACAGTCAAAACTAATGGGTTGTGATCTGAAATAATACGAGGGTACCTCTCGATCCCAAAATTAGTGATCCATTGCCTGGGCACAAAAAAATAATCCAGACGGGAAACAGCCTTATGTGGGGAAGAAAAAAAGGTACTACCTGCTTCAAAAGGTTTTAGGTACGCCCATGCATCTACTAAACCATTGTTATAAACTAAATTAGATAGGGCAACACCCACCTTCCTTTTTCTCCCTAGGTACTTACTACCTGGGTCGCCCCATCGTACCCCCAGGCCATTAATGTTAAAATCCCCACTAATAATTATAGGAGCAGGCCAGATTGCCAAGCCAGAATCTAAATTTTCTAACAACTCTGGATCATCACATGTTGAGCCGTATACCGAACAAAGTGTGAATTTAAAATTATTCAACAGACATTCAATCAGCACCCACCGACCACATTGATCAGCTGATTTTCTAAGTACCTTCACATCATTCCTCCGGGTGAGGATTGCCACCCCCCGGGTTCGCGAACCCTGTGTAGTATATACCAATAATTTAAAGCCAAGTTGTTCCAATATACGCGCTCTGCAGCCCTCTATATGTGTCTCTTGAACACACAAGAAATCCGCACATACGGATTTCAGCCAAATTGCTGCCTTATTCCTTTTGGCCTGGTCATTAAGCCCACAAATATTTACTGTCACAATCCGCAAACTCATGTTTTAAGATTCCTGAATTCCCTGCAATTAACCCTACCTAAAATAAATTTCTCACATTTCATATTTTCATGCAAACTTGTCAATCGATTCATGTTAGATAACCAGCTAGAGCCAACTTGGATCCAACTATACTTTTCCTCCCCAAACCTTGCACCTTGAAGTATCTCCTGCTGTGCTGAACGCTTGCCTAACCACACCCCGAGCACCCCCCCACATGGATGATGTCATCAGTGATGTCATTTGAGATGTCATCAGTGATGTCATCAGTGATGTCACTGACCATGTCATGAGTGATGTAATATGTGATGTCATCAGCAGTGCATTGCGGGGGCGGGAGTTTTAGTTAGCTGAACTAACTATAACGGGGGAATTTCACGGGTTTTGTACGAGTGCAATGTCCAACTAACTATAACGTTCCCTAAAAACCTATGGTTTTTTCAGTGAATTTCAAAGGTTTTTTAAATGCTAAACCCTAACTATAACAAGCCTGAAAACTATGGTTTTTTCAGTGAATTTCAAAGGTTTTTAAAATGCTAATTCCTAACTATAACAAGCCTGAAACCTATGGTTTTTTTCAGTGAATTTCAAAGGTTTTGTAAATGACAATTTTTAAATGTATTAATTGTTATATTTATTTTTTTTTATACTGATTTACTACATTTTTTTAAACTATTTATTTTTAGATATTTTATTTTTTAAATTACATTGTAATTACATTATACATTACATTACAAAATATACTTTCTCAGAATGAATTACTTTAGTTTAAATACTTTGCAAATAGGCAATAGACTTTTAAGTACAGTAGTTACAGTTGTTGCAATGGGCAACACAATTTCAAACACAATGCAACATTGAGCTCAATGTGAATTTCTAGCTAAATGCAATTAGTTACTTTATGGATTACTTTTCTAACCACAGGACTGGATCCTAGATTCAGTCCTGGGACATCTCCTGTAAACAGTTGAGTAAAAGTGTTTTGGTTACAGTAGTGATTTTTAAGGAATATTATTGTATTTTAAAAGTTGACACTTAGAAACTTTTTCACATAGAATCACCAATGTTATCCTATGGGAGGAAATTCACTTAGCAGGTAAGTAGTGTTATCGTTACTTTTTCTTACTCAGTGGTGGATCCTGGATCCAGCACTGGTGCATCTCCTGTAAACAGTTGAAAGAATGCGTTTAAGTCATACAGGCGATTTTTAAGGAATATTTGTAGTTTGTGAAAATCAACACTTTGAAACTTTTCTGCTGAAAACCAGACAATGGATTCCTAAGGAAGAAAATATAAGTTACTGGTAAGTACGGTTAAAATTACTTTTCAGGATCAGTACTGGGCTGAAAGATGCAGCACTGAGGTCTCTCCTGATAACAGGTGAGTAAATCGGAATTTGTATTTCGGCTGATTTTAGAGGAATATTATAAAGTTCCAAAACTGCACACTTAGAAGAATTTCCAAGTGAAACCAGTCAATGTTAGCCTATGGAAGGAAATTCAAGTTACTGGTAAGTACGGTTAAAATTACTTTTCAGGATCAGTACTGGGCTGAAAGATGCAGCACTGAGGTCTCTCCTGATAACAGGTGAGTAAATCGGAATTCGTAGTTCGGCTGATTTTAGAGGAATATTTGTATGTTTCAAAAATCGACACAGAAACTTTTTCAGCAAAAAGCAGACAATAATATCCTATGGAAGGAAATTCAAGTTACTGGTAAGTACGGTTAAAATTACTTTTCAGGATCAGTACTGGGCTGAAAGATGCAGCACTGAGGTCTCTCCTGATAACAGGTGAGTAAATCGGAATTCGTATTTCGGCTGATTTTAGAGGAATATTATAAAGTTCCAAAACTCCACACTTAGAAGAATTTCCAAGTGAAACCAGTCAATGTTAGCCTATGGAAGGAAATTCAAGTTACTGGTAAGTACGGTTAAAATTACTTTTCAGGTTCAGTACTGGGCTGAAAGATGCAGCACTGAGGTCTCTCCTGATAACAGGTGAGTAAATAGGAATTCGTAGTTCGGCTGATTTTAGAGGAATATTTGCACAATGGTGAAGGGAGGGGCGGGGCCTGAGGTGACATCTGTGCAAACGCGCCCCGTGGCACGTTTTAAGTTGGGGGATTAAGTCCCCTTGAATCATGAGGGTCCCTGGGGTCCAACTAGCCCACCCTGTACCTCCAGTATGCGCCAGGGAGCTGCGTTGCAGAGAGGTGTTCAGAGGCCACGCCCCTTTTTGCACCTCTCTGCAATACAGCTCTGTGGCGCTTTCTGGACGTACCTGTTGGGCTAGTTGGCCCCCAGGGACCCTCAGGATTGAAGGGGATTTAATTCCCCATCTTAAAACGCGCCATGGGGCCTGTTTGCACACATGTCACCTGAAGCCCTGCCCCCTCCCTTCACCTCTGTGCAAACGCGCCCCGTGGCGCGTTTTAAGTTGGGGGATTAAGTCCCCTTGAATCCTGAGGGTCCCTGGAGTCCAACTTGCCCACCATGTACTTCTAAAAGCGCCACAGAGCTGCGTTGCAGAGAGGTGTAAAAGGGGCGTGGCCTCTGTACACCTCTCTGCAACGCAGCCCCTGGCGCATACTGGAGGTTCCTGGTGGGCTAGTTGGCCCCCAGGGACCCCCAGTATTCAAGGGGAATTACTTCCCCTTCTTAAAACGCGCCAGGGGGCGCGTTTGCAGAGTACTGCAGGGAGGGGGGCGGGGCCTCCGGCACGATGCCGGTCGTTTTTTTCTAATTTTTTTTAATGGGAGGGGGGCTGCGTGGCCCCCCTTCCCTTGGCCACTTTTGGCCCCGGGGACCCCATCCCCCGGGGCCTGAGCATTTTTTTTTTTTTTAATCAAAAAAAAAAACAGGAATGGGGCCCCTCCTCAGGCCATTTAAGGCCCCGGGGACCCCATCCCCCGGGGCCGGCCTTGCCCTTTTTTTTTTTTAAATTTTTTAATTTGGGGAGGGGGGCTGCGTGGCCCCTCTCCCTGGCCACTTATGGCCCCGGGGACCCCATCCCACGGGTCCTGGCCTCTGGTTGGGGACTGTGGGGGGGTCCCCAATTCCCCCACAGTCCCGCCGGCTCCCTGTGTCCTACAGGAGCCGGCATTGCTTTTCCACATGGGGAGCCACATATATATATATATATAATATATATATTATCTACTGGCGGTCGCCAGTAGATAGTTATAGTTAGGACCTATTATCCATAGGAAATCCGCGACATTCTATTTGAAATAACGTTGGCGCCGGTTGACGAATCTTCGCGAAAGTTTCCAACTTGTTGGGGCACTCCGGTCCGCTCCTATCCTGAAAGTCTCGGGGTGATATGTTAAGCGGGGGCCGAGAAAAGAGGGGGGTCCCAAAACGCGTTTTCCCCATTCATTTTTCCATAGGAACCTTTAGTCGCAGCTACAGCCCGAACTGCTGAACGGAATTACACCAAATTTGGCAAAGAGGTAGCCCTTGGTTCAGTGTCATGCCCTTTGCTTAAATGGTGTAAATCCGTTCAGTAGTTCCTGAGAAAATCAAAAGTAAATTCACATATATATCTATGGCCGAGTAGGGTCCGCGTATCCTCCCGATCACGAGCTGTATGCTAATTGGCTGTCAAGTGGCTGTCAACACTCCAAATCAGGAAGTGTTGGCAGCCATTTTGTCCCTCGGTAGAAGTGCGCAAAGTGCAAAAAGGGGGCAGGGTAGAAACACCCTGACCCCCTAGGTCTGCTCAGGGGGTCCCACAAGGACCCACTGGGCAGAAAAAAACATTTTTTTTTTATAAAAATCGGCGGGATGCGCTTAGGGTGCGCGAATCCCGCCGAGAAAAAAAAAAAAAAAAAAGCACAAGAAACACGTCACCAAACGCACAAAGGGGGCAGGGTAGAAACACCCTGACCCCCTAGGCCTGCTCAGGGGGTCCCACAAGGACCCCCTGGGCAGAAAAAAGCATTTTTTTTTTTTTTAAATCGTCAAAATGCGCTCAGGGTGCGCGGATCCTGCCGAAAAAAAAAAAAATCGAAGCGCGTCTCCCGCGCTTCTATGTTAATTTGCCCCCGGGTGGGCCAAGTCCCGGGGGCATGGTGGGGGGGGTTTAAATTTAATGTGGGGGGCCTCTAAGGCCCCCCAAGCCCCGGGGACCGCCACCCCCCGGGGCTTTCAAAAAATAATGGTGCGGGAGGGCTCTTGGCCCTCCCGCAGCCCCGGGGACCGCCACCCCCCGGGGCTTCTTTTAAAAAAAATTATTTTCACCTGTGTGGGGGGGTTCCAGCCCCCCTACATGCCCTGGGGACCGCCACCTCCCCTGGACACTAAAGATTTGAATATGGGGGTCCGTTACGGACCCCCAAAGCCCCGGGGACCACCACCTCCCGGGGCTGTGAAATGGTTGGGAGAGGGGCCGCGCGGCCCCCTCCTGGAGCCCTTGATGGCCCTGGGGACCGCCACCCCCAGGGCCGGCTCCTGCAGTGTCCCGGGGTGCCTACCCCCGGGACACTGTAGTTTGCTATGACAGGACGGGAGCCTCGCGGCTCCCGTCCTGTCATAGCTAGACTTGGTTTGCATTTTGAAAGAGAGAGCAGGAAACCTGCTCTCTCTTTCAAAATGCAAACCCAATTGCTTTCCACATGGGGAGCAGCATGTTAGCTGCTCCCCATGTGGAAAGCAATGCCGGCTCCCGAGGACACGGGGAGCCGGCGGGACTGTGGGGGGATTGGGGACCCCCCCACAGTCCCCAACCAGAGGCCAGGCCCCGGGGGATGGGGTCCCCGGGGCCATAATTGGCCAGGGAGGGGGGCCATGCAGCCCCCCTCCCCAAATTAAAAAATTAAAAAATAAATAAAAAAAAGGGCAAGGCCGGCCCCGGGGGATGGGGTCCCCGGGGCCTTAAATGGCCTGAGGAGGGGGGACTTGCAACCCCCCTCCAAATTAAAAAAATAAAAATCGAGGGCATGCCCCAGGGAATGGGGTCCCCGGGGCCAATACAGGCCCAGGGAAGGGGGGCCACGCGGCCCCCTTCCCGTTTTTTTTTTTGTGAAAAAAAAAATGCTCAGGCCCCGGGGGATGGGGTCCCCGGGGCCAAAAGTGGCCAAAAGAAGGGGGGCCACGCAGCCCCCCTCCCATTAAAAAAAATTAGAAAAAAAAAAACGACCGGCATCGTGCCGGAGGCCCCGCCCCCCTCCCTGCAGTACTCCGCAAACACGCCCCCTGGCGCGTTTTAAGAAGGGGAAGTAATTCCCCTTGAATACTGGGGGTCCCTGGGGGCCAACTAGCCCACCAGGAACCTCCAGTATGCGCCAGGGGCTGCGTTGCAGAGAGGTGTACAGAGGCCACGCCCCTTTTACACCTCTCTGCAACGCAGCTCTGTGGCGCTTTTTAGAAGTACATGGTGGGCAAGTTGGACTCCAGGGACCCTCAGGATTCAAGGGGACTTAATCCCCCAACTTAAAACGCGCCACGGGGCGCGTTTGCACAGTGGTGAAGGGAGGGGGCAGGGCTTCAGGTGACATGTGTGCAAACAGGCCCCGTGGCGCGTTTTAAGATGGGGAATTAAATCCCCTTCAATCCTGAGGGTCCCTGGGGCCAACTAGCCCAACAGGTACGTCCAGAAAGCGCCACAGAGCTGCATTGCAGAGAGGTGCAAAAAGGGGCGTGGCCTCTGAACACCTCTCTGCAACGCAGCTCCCTGGCGCATATTGGAGGTACAGGGTGGGCTAGTTGGACCCCAGGGACCCTCATGATTCAAGGGGACTTAATCCCCCAACTTAAAACGCGCCACGGGGCGCGTTTGCACAGATGTCACCTCAGGCCCCGCCCCCTCCCTTCACCATTGTGAAAATATTCCTCTAAAATCAGCCGAACTACGAATTCCTATTTACTCACCTGTTATCAGGAGAGACCTCAGTGCTGCATCTTTCAGCCCAGTACTGATCCTGAAAAGTAATTTTAACTGTACTTACCAGTAACTTGCCTTCCATAGGCTAACATTGACTGGTTTCACTTGGAAATTCTTCTAAGTGTGGAGTTTTGGAACTTTATAATATTCCTCTAAAATCAGCCGAAATACGAATTCTGATTTACTCACCTGTTATCAGGAGAGACCTCAGTGCTGCATCTTTCAGCCCAGTACTGATCCTGAAAAGTAATTTTAACCGTACTTACCAGTAACTTATATTTTCTTCCTTAGGAATCCATTGTCTGGTTTTCAGCAGAAAAGTTTCAAAGTGTTGATTTTCACAAACTACAAATATTCCTTAAAAATCGCCTGTATGACTTAAACGCATTCTTTCAACTGTTTACAGGAGATGCACCAGTGCTGGATCCAGGATCCACCACTGAGTAAGAAAAAGTAACGATAACACTACTTACCTGCTAAGTGAATTTCCTCCCATAGGATAACATTGGTGATTCTATGTGAAAAAGTTTCTAAGTGTCAACTTTTAAAATACAATAATATTCCTTAAAAATCACTACTGTAACCAAAACACTTTTACTCAACTGTTTACAGGAGATGTCCCAGGACTGAATCTAGGATCCAGTCCTGTGGTTAGAAAAGTAATCCATAAAGTAACTAATTGCATTTAGCTAGAAATTCACATTGAGCTCAATGTTGCATTGTGTTTGAAATTGTGTTGCCCATTGCAACAACTGTAACTACTGTACTTAAAAGTCTATTGCCTATTTGCAAAGTATTTAAACTAAAGTAATTCATTCTGAGAAAGTATATTTTGTAATGTAATGTATAATGTAATTACAATGTAATTTAAAAAATAAAATATCTAAAAATAAATAGTTTAAAAAAATGTAGTAAATCAGTATCAAAAAAAATAAATATAACAATTAATACATTTAAAAATTGTCATTTACAAAACCTTTGAAATTCACTGAAAAAAACCATAGGTTTCAGACATGTTATAGTTAGGAATTAGCATTTAAAAAACCTTTGAAATTCACTGAAAAAACCATAGGTTTCAGGCTTGTTATAGTTAGGAATTAGCATTTTAAAAACCTTTGAAATTCACTGAAAAAACCATAGGTTTCAGGCCTGTTATAGTTAGGGTTTAGCATTTAAAAAACCTTTGAAATTCACTGAAAAAACCATAGGCTTTAGGGAAAGTTATAGTTAGTTGGACATTGTACTCGTACAAAACCCGTGAAATTCCCCCGTTATAGTTAGTTCAGCTAACTATAACTCGTGCCCCCGCAATGCACTGCTGATGATGTCACATATTACATCACACATGACATGGTCATGTGATCAAGGCCGCTTGTACGGCCGAAACGCGTAATGGCAGAGGACTGGTAAAAATAAAAAAGAATATTGGCACTGAATGAGGTCTGCACTCGTTTTTGCGGAGGATTGTGGCGAGGAGAGGAACATATATATATATATATATATATATATATATATATATATATATATATATATATATATATATATACATACGCTCCAACTCCACTTTTCAACGAAGCACTCTTGGGCGGGTGCAGATTTGCGGCTGTGGACTCCGCAATATATTAACGCTCCATTCCTTTGATTGGAAAAGAAACTCCGCACTCACGGGGGCGTTCGAAAAAACTTTATTCCTCGGCAACCAGCAGCAACAAACGTGTTTCTGCAAACTGCCTTCCTCGGTGTCAATGACACACCGGAAAAGGCCATGTTTTAAAGACATTACAATTGTGCATTGTAACAAAGAAGGGACCAGCGCTCTCGCTCTCACGTCAGCGCCATCTTGAAGTTTCATATAAACCAGCATTACATATGTAGCTCATATCTTACATGATATCATTCATGAATACCATGATTGTTCTCATATTTTAAAAACAAAATTGTAAATAAACATTGTAAATAAACAGGAACACAAATTTACACAGTGCATTTGTGATTGTATAGCTAATTTTACAACTCACCTTTGTCTACAATTCATAACGAATTACGTCAACCGTATATCGGTTTTGTAATGCACTGTATAACATGGTATTTCTACTCAATCTCGCCGTGGATCGGCAAATGTCCCTTCCTTCTGTAATTCTCCTACATGCACTTCTTAGAATGCAATCTCGTATTCAATTACGGCGTGCATTATTTTCATTTTTTCTACTCTCTATTGTTTAGGAAAACACATTACAAATACAATTCCAACTTCAATTATATGGGCTCCCAGTCCTACATCACAGCCATAATTGTCCCAGAACAATTCAGGTTTAAGAGCCTATGTGTACGGCTAACTCCTCTCCACTATTCAGGCCTCTCGGAAATTTCGTGAGTAGATCTATAATATAACGTGACTCTAGTCTCCGTAATTTACGTACCCTGTCACCTCCTCGGACACTTAAGGGAACAAAATCCAAACCGTAATATTGCAATTGTTTATGGTCACTTTGATGTTTCTCAGCAAAGTGGCGCGCTACAGGATATGCAGAATCTATCTTATCAATAGCTCTCAGATGTTCCAATATTCTGATCTTCAATTGATGGACCGTACTGCTTATGTATCGTAGCCCACATGGGCACACCAGGCAGTATACTGCATATGGAGTGCTACAAGTAATAAACTTGGTTATCTTCTTTGCCTTTCCTGTGTCCGGTATCTTGTATGATAGGACCCTTTTGCTGTTGGTGCAAGCTTTGCACCTACTGCATGGAAAGAATCCCATCATATCTTTCAAAGTACTCACTCTCTGTGGTATTTTTTCCAAATGGCTTCTGACCAGCATATCGCGAAGCGACCTTGCTTTCTTAAAGGTCACTAGGGGATAGGCTGGAATGTTGTCACGTATAGTACTGTCCGTTTTCAGAATATGCCAATTCTTTTTGAGCATCTGTTTTAAATGATTGGCTTCTACAGAATAAGGGGTAACCATCCGGAATTTACCCTTATCATCTCTCTCCCTTTGTTTGTCCTTATCGATCAACAATTTATCTCTTGGGATTCTTCTCACTTTCTGTAATGTAGCATTCAATACTGAGGGCTCATACCCCCTCACAGTGAACCTGGCTATACTCTCTGAGGCAGCCGCCTCAAAGTCCTTCTCCCTAGTGCTGTTCCTCTTTAATCTGAGAAGCTCGCCGTATGGTATACTCTAGATAAGTTTAGGTGGATGACTGCTAGTTGCAAACAATGTAGAGTTCCCTGCGGTGGACTTGCGGTATAGGGCTGTATGAATCCTGCCATCTTCTACAAACACCCTCAGGTCCAGGTAGTCCACTGCCACCGGACTCACTGTCCCCGAGAAGTGCAAGTTTACCTCATTTGTGTTGAGAATATCGATATACCCAAGAGCCGAGTCCACTGTCCCCTGCCACACAATGAACAGATCATCGATATATCGATACCACTCAACCACCTTACCACTGTTGTTCACACCCTCGTAGGTTTTGGGCACCCGCTCCTCCCACCAGCCAACGAACAAGTTCGCATAGCTGGGGGCGAAGCAGGTACCCATCGCCGTCCCAGACATCTGTCTATAGTATTGATCCTCAAACAAAAAAATGTTATTCATTAGACAGAACTCCATAAACTCTATAAGCATTTGATTATGTTCTGAATAACGC
The DNA here is from genome assembly GCA_963921515.1 of Calotriton arnoldi. NCBI lineage: Eukaryota > Metazoa > Chordata > Amphibia > Caudata > Salamandridae > Calotriton > Calotriton arnoldi. The sequence goes on from CAWUFW010018151.1 coordinate 186,577, forward strand.
AACTGGCGTTTCTCTAAATAAAACTTAGCAGCCTTTACACCATCCCTATGGTCTATACAAGTATAGAGACTAGTGATATCCAGCACCATTAATTGGTAAGTGGGATCCCACACTACATGCGTGATTTTATTCAGAAAATCCTTGGTATCCTTTATATAAGATCCCAGTTGTAACACAAAAGAAAATAAAAAATGATCAATAAACATGGATAAATGCTCAGTCAGACCATCCAAAGATGACACAATCGGCCCGCCTGGTGGATGCAGGCTATCTTTATGTAATTTTGGAATGTGGTAAAAAGTAGGAACCACCGGATTTCAACTGCGAAGGAATAAATGTTCTTCAGGCCCCAACATAGATTTATTGTACCATTTTCGAATTAATTCATCATAAGTTATTATACTCTTTTGATACATGTCACTAGTTGTTTTCTGGTAACATTTTTCATCCGATAATTGACGTAGAGCCTCATTGCAGTACTGGTCCCTAGTTTGAAGAACCACATTTCCCCCTTTGTCGGAGGGTTTTATGATTATAGACACATCCTGCATCAAATTCTGTAATGCTGTTTTTTCCATCCTTGATAAATTGCTCGTCACTGGCCTCGTCCTGTTTTTCAACCTGAATTTTAAAAGATCATTCACCATGGTTTCTGAGAAAACATCTATCGCATCAAGCGGCATTTGTGGGTTGAAGAGGGATTTAGGCTTGAAAGGGCTCTCTTCTCGTTCTTGCTCAATGCCCATGTTTCTGGCCCTTGCAGCCATGTTGTCATTGGCTGTTGCGTCATCTTCTATTTCTAGTCGGAGATTTTCCAAAAGTTCAATTCCTGGCAAATCTTTAATTGACACCGAGGAAGGCAGTTTGCCGAAACGCGTTTGTTGCTGCTGGTTGCCAAGGAATAAAGTTTTTTCGAACGCCCCCGTGAGTGCGGAGTTTCTTTTGCAATCAAAGGAATGGAGCGATAATATATATATATATATATCAATCCACAAGGTTGCCCTCAATGAAGGCGCCTGCACACGAGGAGTTGTCACCCTTTTATTGTCGACGGCAGCAGAGTCAGCATACCACCTTGACTTGTATCTTAAAATGCCATGCCCAACGCGTTTCGGACATCCATATGTCCTTTTTCACAGACTTGCAGCAAAGAAACAACAGCTATAATGTGGAACACCTGCTAAATACTGTCCAAGTCCTGCCCCAGTGGGCGTTGGCAGAATTGCCTCCTGGTACTTGTGGTTCCACATGATATCAACCCCAGTGGGTGCTGCTGTATTGAAAGTCTATTACCCCAGTGGGTTAAATCAAGGTTAGAACACTGCTCCTGCTGCCCTTGTCCTCAGGCAATAATGGCCCCAACGCTCGTAATTACGGGCGCTGCAGAGCCGCCTACTCAGCAGCGGGGCGTCTCCGCGGCTGGACTGCCTGCTAAACATCACTCCACAAGGTTGCCCTCAATGAAGACGCCTGCACACGAGGAGTTGTCACCCTTTTATTGTCGACGGCAGCAGAGTCAGAATACCACCTTGACTTGTATCTTAAAATGCCATGCCCAACGCCTTTCGGACATCCATATGTCCTTGTTCACAGGCTTGCAGCAAAGAAACAACAGCTATAATGTGAAACACCTGATAAATACTGTCCAAGTCCCGCCCCAGTGGGCGTTGGCAGAATTGCCTCCTGGTACTTGTGGTTCCACATGATATCAACCCCAGTGGGTGCTGCTGTATTGAAAGTCTGTTACCCCAGTGGGTTAAATCAAGGTTAGAAAACTGCTCCTGCTGCCCTTGTCCTCAGGCAATAATGGCCCCCTCATTCTATCAACGCTCGTAATTATGGGCGCTGCAGAGCCGCCTACTCAGCAGCGGGGCGTCTTCACGGCTGGACTGGCCACTAAACATCACTCCACAAGGTTGCCCTCAATGAAGACGCCTGCACACGAGGAGTTGTCACCCTTTTATTGTCGACGGCAGCAGAGTCAGCATACCACCTTGACCTGTATCTTAAAATGCCATGCCCAACAAGTTTCGGACATCCATATGTCCTTGTTCACAGGCTTGCAGCAAAGAAACAACAGCTATAATGTGGAACACCTGATAAATACTGTCCAAGTCCCGCCCCAGTAGGCATTGGCAGAATTGCCTCCTGGTACTTGTGGTTCCACATGATATCAACCCCAGTGGGTGCTGCTGTATTGAAAGTCTATTACCCCAGTGGGTTAAATCAAGGTTAGAACACTGCTCCTGCTGCCCTTGTCCTCAGGCAATAATGCCCCCTCGTTCTATCAACGCTCGTAATTACGGGCGCTGCAGAGCCGCCTACTCAGCAGCAGAGCGTCTTCGCGGATGGACTGGCCGCTTAACATCACTCCACAAGGTTGCCCTCAATGAAGACGCCAGCACACGAGGAGTTGTCACCCTTTTATTGTCGACGGCAGCAGAGTCAGCATACCACCTTGACTTGTATCTTAAAATGCCATGCCCAACGCGTTTCGGACATCCATATGTCCTTGTTTGCAGGCTTGCAGCAAAGAAACAAAAGCTATAATGTGGAACACCTGATAAATACTGTCCAAGTCCCGCCCCAGTAGGCGTTGGCAGAATTGCCTCCTGGTACTTGTGGTTCCACATGATATCAACCCCAGTGGGTGCTGCTGTAATGAAAGTCTATTACCCCAGTGGGTTAAATCAAGGTTAGAACACTGCTCCTGCTGCCCTTGTCCTCAGGCAATAATGGCCCCCTCGTTCTATCAACGCTTGTAATTACGGGCGCTGCAGAGCCGCCTACTCAGCAGCGGGGTGTCTTCGCGGCTGGACTGGCCGCTAAACATCACTCCACTAGGTTGCCCTCAATGAAGACGCCTGCACACGAGGAGTTGTCACCCTTTTATTGTCGACGGCAGCAGAGTCAGCATACCACCTTGACTTGTATCTTAAAATGCCATGCCCAACAAGTTTCGGACATCCATATGTCCTTGTTCACAGGCTTGCAGCAAAGAAACAACAGCTATAATGTGGAACACCTGATAAATACTGTCCAAGTCCCGCCCCAGTAGACGTTGGCAGAATTGCCTCCTGGTACTTGTGGTTCCACATGATATCAACCCCAATGGGTGCTGCTGTAATGAAAGTCTATTACCCCAGTGGGTTAAATCAAGGTTAGAACACTGCTCCTGCTGCCCTTGTCCTCAGGCAATAATGGCCCCCTCGTTCTATCAACGCTCGTAATTACGGGCGCTGCAGAGCCGCCTACTCAGCAGCAGGGCGTCTTCGTGGCTGGACTGGCCGCTAAACATCACTCCACAAGGTTGCCCTCAATGAAGACGCCTGCACACGAGGAGTTGTCACCCTTTTATTGTCGACGGCAGCAGTGTCAGCATACCACCTTGACTTCTATCTTAAAATGCCATGCCCGACGCGTTTCGGACATCCATATGTCCTTGTTCACAGGCTTGCAGCAAAGAAACAACAGCTATAATGTGGAACACCTGATAAATACTGTCCAAGTCTCGCCCCAGTGGGCGTTGGCAGAATTGCCTCCTGGTACTTGTGGTTCCACATGATATCAACCCCAATGGGTGCTGCTGTATTGAAAGTCTAATACCCCAGTGGGTTAAATCAAGGTTAGAACACTGCTCCTGCTGCCCTTGTCCTCAGGCAATAATGGCCCCCTCGTTCTATCAACGCTCATAATTACGGGCGCTGCAGAGCCGCCTACTCAGCAGCGGGGCGTCTTCGCGGTGGACTAGCCGCTAAACAGCACTCCACAAGGTTGCCCTCAATGAAGACGCCTGCACACGAGGAGTTGCATTGTGATTGATTTAATACTCACCTGAGAATGATTAAAGGGTTTATAAACATCTATTGGCAGTCTCGTGAGATTTCGAACTTTGCAGCTTGCCCGTGATCAAGGAAATTTATTCCGAAACGTGTTGGGCACTTTGTATATTTGCAGAGGGAACATGCTGACCTTGTAGTACCCAGCAACATGATGACCCGGTGAGGAGTGTGCTGTAACTTTGGACAAAGTGTGGACCTTAATACTTACGGCAGTCCGGCCGTGAAAGCGCACCACCGCTGGTTAAAGTTTGGCGGGTCTGCGGCTTTGGGACTCTGAAGCCAGTGCGGAACGCCGGGTGCATATATTTGGCACACAAGGAGAACACTGTTCCCTCCACCTTATCAGGGGTTATGGACTATTTGCTTGATATGAGTGGCATTGATGAATGTATATTACTAAAACGGACTGCTTATCCCAACATGCATTGTGATTGATTTAATACTCACCTGAGAATGGTTAAAGGGTATATAAATATCTACTGGCAGTCTCGTGAGATTTGGAACTTTGCCGCTTGCCCGTGATCAAGGAAATTTTTGCCGAAACGCGTTGGGCACTTTGTATATTTGCAGAGGGAACATGCCGACCTTGTGGTACCCAGCAACATGATGACCCGGTGAGGAGTGTGCTGTAACTTTGGACAAAGTGTGGACCTTAATACTTACGGCAGTCCGGCCGTGAAAGCGCACCACCGCTGGTTAAAGTTTGGCGGTCTGCGGCTTTGGGACTCTGAAGCCAGTGGGGAACGCCGGGTGAAGATATTTGGCACACAAGGAGAGCACTGTTCCCTCCACCTTATCAGGGGTTATGGACTATTTGCTTGATATGAGTGGCATTGATAAATGTATATTACTAAAACGGACTGCTTATCCCAACATGCATTGTGATTGATTTAATACTCACCTGAGAATGATTAACGGGTATATAAATATCTATTGGCAGTCTCGTGAGATTTGGAACTTTGCTGCTTGCCCGTGATCAAGGAAATTCATTCCGAAACGCGTTGGGCACTTTGTATATTTGCAGAGGGAACATGCCGACCTTGTAGTACCCAGCAACATGATGACCCAGTGAGGAGTGTGCTGTAACTTTGGACAAAGTGTGGACCTTAATACTCACGGCAGTCCAGACGTGAAAGCGCACCACCGCTGGTTAAAGTTTGTCGGGTCTGCGACTTTGGGACTCTGAAGCCAGTGCGGAACGCCGGGTGCAGATATTTGGCACACAAGGAGAGCATTGTTCCCTCCACCTTATCAGGGGTTATGGACTATTTGCTTGATATGAGTGGCATTGATAAATGTATATTACTAAAACGGACTGCTTATCCCAACATGCATTGTGATTGATTTAATACTCACCTGAGAATGATTAAAGGGTATATAAATATCTATTGGCAGTCTCGTGAAATTTGGAACTTTGCCGCTTGCCCGTGATCAAGGAAATTTATTCCGAAACGCGTTGGGCACTTTGTATATTTGCAGAGGGAACATGCCGACCTTGTAGTACCCAGCAACATGATGACCCGGTGAGGAGTGTGCTGTAACTTTGGACAAAGTGTGGGCCTTAATACTTACGGCAGTCCGGCCGTAAAAGCGCACCACCGCTGGTTAAAGTTTGGTCTTGTCTGCAGCTTTGGGACTTTGAAGCCAGTGCGGAACGCCGGGTGCAGATATTTGGCACACAAGGAGAGCAGTGTTCCCTCCCCCTTATCAGGGGTTATGGACTATTTGCTTGATATGAGTGGCATTGATAAATGTATATTACTAAAATGGACTGCTTATCCCAACATGCATTGTGATTGATTTAATACTCACCTGAGATTGATTAAAGGGTATATAAATATCTACTGGCAGTCTCGTGAGATTTGGAACTTTGCCGCTTGCCCGTGATCAAGGACATTTTTTCCGAAACGCGTTGGGCACTTTGTATATTTGCAGAGGGAACATGCCGACCTTGTAGTACCCAGCAACATGATGACCCGGTGAGGAGTGTGCTGTAACTTTGGACAAAGTGTGGACCTTAATACTTACGGCAGTCCGGCCGTGAAAGCGCACCACCGCTGGTTAAAGTTTGTCGGTCTGCAGCTTTGGGACTCTGAAGCCAGTGGGGAACGCCGGGTGCAGATATTTGGCACACAAGGAGAGCATTGTTCCCTCCACCTTATCAGGGGTTATGGACTATTTGCTTGATATGAGTGGCATTGATAAATGTATATTACTAAAACGGACTGCTTATCCCAACATGCATTGTGATTGATTTAATACTCACCTGAGAATGATTAAAGGGTATATAAATATCTATTGGCAGTCTCGTGAGATTTGGAACTTTGCTGCTTGCCCGTGATCAAGGAAATTCATTCCGAAACGCGTTGGGCACTTTGTATATTTGCAGAGGGAACATGCCGACCTTGTAGTACCCAGCAACATGATGACCCGGTGAGGAGTGTGCTGTAACTTTGGACAAAGTGTGGACCTTAATACTTACAGCAGTCCAGCCGTGAAAGCGCACCACCGTTGGTTAAAGTTTGTCGGGTCTGCGGCTTTGGGACTCTGAAGCCAATGGCCAATAGTACTCACCGATATGACTTTAGGATCCATTTTACCAGCATTACCTGATATTACATTCAGGAGGGCACCCTCAATGAGGGATGCTTTGGTAAAATCTAGTCCTGAAATTCGTCCTAGAAATACATGGCTTGTCAGCAAGGGTTTCCATAAGTGTACTTCATGCCGTGCCTGCACTTTTGCAAGCAACTTAACACACTATGTGACGGCATTCAGTAACAAAAGAATAAAGATTATGGATTACTTCACTTGCCGTACGGAATTTGCCATTTACATTCTTCGGTGTACCTGTGGTCTTGCATATATAGGGAGTACCAAGCTTCCAGTACATAAGCGTATTCTTCAACATGTCAGGGCAATTGTGAATTCAGATTCCAGCTATCCAGTTGCCCGGCACTTTAAGTTAGTTCATCAGAATAGGTTGAAAGATCTAACATATTCTGTGCTAGGTGCCGTTCCAGTCCCCGGACGGGGAGGGAACCGAGAAAAAAGTCTTAGACAACTGGAATCACATTTTATTCTAGCCCTAGACACTAGAATGCCCAATGGCATGAATACTAGTGAAGATATGCACAATTTCCTGTAATCTATTTTATGTGCCCTTATGTATGTATGTATATATGAATTCATCTGTATATCCTGCATCTCAATTTTCTACTGAGCTCTTTTTATAGTAACTTCACTTTTATATCTGCTCGCTTTAATTCTAGCTTTAGAAGTTCTCTATCATTAGTACTGTATTAATTTTTGCCATTCAGGCTTGAAGGTAACAAATGCTGCTATCAGAATTTATCTGTTGCACAACACTTAGTTTGCACAACTTTGTAGGTTTGCACATTTTCTTGCACTTTACGTCAAATACGACTGACCTTTTATAGCTTAAGCGTGTAGTTTTACATCAGTCTGGCTTTTATGGGATTGACTTTTATATGTACTTGTTATTGCCATTAAGAACTATAATAACTGCTCCAATTCTTAGTTTTAAACATGTATTTAGTCGTTAACTGTTTTATCTTTACTAACATATATCTCATTTGAGTCCGTGTTTTTAGCGTTCATACAAAAACTACCTGGCTGTCAATTGACATATCTCATTTGAGATATTTTAATAATCATGCACTTGCAGTTTATTATCCAAGCAGTATGTTTTATATTTTCAGGGTTTGAAGTCAATTTTGCACTTGCACTTTATTTATGTACATATCAATGATGTTTACATATTTTGCACTTGCACTTTATATGTTAGAGTAACGACAGCTTATGCTCTAAAAAGGGTTTCTTTTACATCCATTCCAATGAATTAGGAGGTATTTCATTTGGTTTCGTTTCCAGTACTGTATTTTGCATGTTTGCACATGTTTATGTTTTTTCCTCATTGAGAAAGCCGAGAACAGTTAATATGCTATAGATTTATCTTAGAAAATTATTGAATCCTCATGATTATTGAAGTTCTAGATGCTTTGATCAGTCTGTTTTTCATTTTCACTGCTGCTATGTTTGTTTCGAAAGTCAGTTGTGCACTTCTTTGTATTTTTTGTATTTATTGGGCTTTTAGATCACGAGACGCGTCATGTGATCAAGCTCGCGTGATGCGAGCGAAACGCGTCATGGCAGGCACTATGCCTGGTTATTTGGTGGCGAATATTCAAAAATAAACTTCACTGCTTTGAACACCACAACGTTGCTGTGATTGTTCTTTGAGCGCAACGAGGTCCGTGCCTGGGTTTCCTGGAAGCGACCATCAGGCCAGGGTTTGGAGTTTGATATATATATGTATATATATATATTATACATATGTGTGTGTGTGTGTGTGTGTGTGCGCGCGCGCGTGCGTGCGTGCGTGCGTGCGTGTGTGTGTGTGTGTGTGTTACAGTATATCATAAATCGTTTTTGGTGATTGGAGGAAGAAATCCCTGCTGGTACACATATGTAATTACAAAATTACAATTGTTGGTCTGGGTCTTCTGACAATATTGTGATGCTGTCCTCCTCCAGATTAGTGTTTTGTGGTCACAAAGGGTGTATTAACCACCGTATTCTGTGGCTGATGATTTCGTTTTTATTATGTTACCTTCCTGAAAGGCGTTTTTGAAACAGTGTTGATTTAGGGGTCAAGAGTGCTGCATGGTTCATATTCGACCATTGAGGAATGCTGGGTAAAGACCTGTCACCGCTTACACAATTCTCACACTGCCATGTATTTAATGAAAACAAGCAACAAAGTGGCAGTGGTTTTACAACTCACTAGTAATGCTGAAGTCAATAATCGTCCTTTCTACAATATTACGCAACTCTGTCCCTCCAAGGGCGGTCTGTAGCTTCACACACTGTAGCAGGCTTGAGACAGGAATTCCAAATGAATGACCAAGTGCTTCTATCTCAGGAAGGGGAGAGCTCAAATGTTTTTGCTCAATTTAAAGGGCTTGTGTGGTTATATATTTCCTTGACTTGACTCCTATTCATAATCTAAGGACTGCCTGGTGAAGAGGAAGAATCACTGTAATGATGATTGCCTGTTTGCTATGTGGTACAGTTTCTAATGGACTTGTGCAGGATCACATAGAGAGTCTGACAGAGCTTCAAGAAATATCCAGGCCCATAGACTCCTAGAGCACAGCTTCCAATAAAATAAGTCAGTAGGAATTCATTTCCGCAGATCAGCTGACCTACAAATTAAATGCTTCAACCCTGGAGGGAGGGGCTCGGCCTTTTGTAAACACAAATATGAGGCAGCAATCTAATATATAGAAACTAGATATTAATTAATACCGTTCCTCACAAAGCACAAGACACAAAAAAGGCAAGAAACTCACATAGCAAACAAACAGCTGCCAAAGATATAATCACGAGTCGACATCTCAGGGGACATGGGGGAATGGAGGAACTCCTGTCACTCATTCCCTCCCCATGACCCTCTCCCCTTGAATTCGAGTCCCTATGACAAATTAGAAATGGAAATTGCAATATCTGAAATTAGTTAAATTTGCTAATGCCACCAAATTGTAGGGGGAGTAATGAACTGAGTAAGATCTGAATAATAATGAGGCCTGCAATTAATGCCGAGCAGCAAAGGCAACTCCCATGGAATTACACAAGGAAGAGGCAGGCACGTGCAGCGGGCTCGGCGCCATGCCGCTGGGGGGAGGGCTACCGGGCCAGGAGCCCATCAAGATGATCATATTAATCATACCCAAAACTGTTTAAGGGATTAATATTTATTTTATACAGGATACACATGCTGGAAAAACGGAATATCCGCCGCAGTTTTCAGGGGGTAGGAAGCCGTTTTCATGTATCTCACATATTCAACACTTGGATGAGCAGTTCAACAGAGAGTCAAGATTTACATTCAGGCCTTAAAAAGTACATGTAGGGGAACATTTTAACAAGCATTGGCAAAGGCAATAGGTCTCTCCCTTGGGGCCTACTGGATATGGCAATGCTTTCTGGTGATGCTGTACAGCATCGATACAAAGCAATAGTCTTTTTGCCAATGCTGTGCAGCATCTGCGAAAAGAAAACATTTGCAATGAGATAGATGCTGTTGGCAGTCACGTCATTCTGAAGATGTGCATATGCTTTATGACGTTTGCATGCGTTACCATTCATGTGCATGCCTACAGAATGACATGGTTGCCCTTTTTTCTAATTGACCAATCTAAGATATTAGACATCAATTTGATCGGCAAATGAAAAAAAAATGACATTTCAGGTGCACAAAAGTGCTTTATATTTTTTATTTTGTATTCTTTAAATCAAACACACTAAAAGTGATGGGGACTAGTGCTTGCAATAAGTATAACCATTGGCAATTCCTGAACGTCAAGACTGACTTGCACATGGCTGGGTCCAAACCCCAGCAAATCAGTCTTGATGTTGCTCAGATAGGAACAGTCCAGCCCGATGGGCCAGGTCAGATACTCCCTGAATTGGAACACAAGCAACCCAAGATTGGTTTTGACCTATTTGGGTATCTTCTGTCGGGTGTAGCTTTTGTGTGTTCGATGTAACGCTACCTAAGGCGTTACATCAAACACAAAAAAGGTGATGGGAGGAATGCTTACAGTAAGTCTAACCACTGGCAATCATTCTGGGTAGCATTCCAACCCATATTTTGTCTACCATGCCATGTCAGCTCAATTTGGAACCAGCCATATGCAAGTCATTCTTAATCTTGCTCCAATAGGAACAGTCCAGCCTGAACTAACAGACCAGACCGTCCATGAACAGGAACATAAGTAAAATTAGACCGGTTTTGCCCTGATAGAGGCTGTTCAAGCAGGTGTATCTTGTTTCCAATTCCAGTGGCAGGGTTGGACAGGCACAAAAAATAGTCTAAAGCACCAAAAAAAGTGGTATCCACTAACAAACCAGCTAACTAAAAAAGTGGGCAACATTTTGAAATCAGACCAGTTGTGAACTTGTAAAGTCACACTGTAATGGTATTTTGCAGAGTTGGAGGCTGCATTCATTTGTGTTTGCTGCAGGTAATGTTTGTGGTAGTAACAGGGAACTTAAAAGTAAAAATCAGCCCACCAGGTCATAAAGCAGTCCCACAATCTGCTAAAAACCAGCCCTCACACTGATCTGTCAAACCAAACCATTGAGCACTGCCTGATAGCCTCATAGGCCAGTCCAAACCTGTCCAGTGGCACAGCGAGCACAGAACCGACGTCTTGGCATACCATTGTGCCAGAGGGCGGGAAGAAGCATACGAGAGAGGGCAGCAGATGTAGGTGTGAGCAATTAAATGGATGGGGGTGGGTATTTGGTGGGGTAGAAGCACACGAGGAGAGAGCTAGAAAACATATGCACTCTCATTGAGTGTTTAATGAAAAAGAAAAAAGTAGTTCCTTAAAGGTGAGCAGTGAAAGGCTATAAGTCAGCTGATCAAAAGAATGGTAAAGACGTTATGCTCCAGGGGCGAGACAAACACGAGAAGAAAAAAGAGGAAGTAAAACCACTGAATAGGAAGCAAGCAAACAAGAGCAATAAATATGCCCACCAATGGAAGCAATGGGCGGGCTCTAAGCCCACTATTATTTCTTGGTATAGCCCACAAATGGGTGTGGATCCTGATTATCGAATACAGAATATTATGGGACACTAATATAATTTTCATTGAAAGGTAAATATGCGTAGATTTTCAATACCTAACTCTACATCTATTTACCTTGATAAACTAGATATATATGTTTGTATCGTTGTCATCATCCTGAGACCCCAGACTAATCATCCGCTTTGTTTTCTTATGATTTAACCTCCATATACCGCTGCCTGTTTGTACCACACTCTTGTGCCACCTATGCATGTTCAGTGTTAGCAAAGATGAATGGTCCCAACTTTAGGACTTTTTTTTTTTTTTTTTAAATCAAGGGGCTTATTTACAAGCCCCTTGCGCCACCCGTACATCACTTTTCCCATGTTAAAAATGACACAAAAGTGGCGTAAGGGGCTTGTAAATCTGCCCCCAAGTTTGGAAACTTTGAGGTTAAAAAAAAAAAATCTAACGAGAAATCCACTACTGTAGGTTGTGAGTGACGAATATTATGGATGGCTAATTTTGGGCAAACAATTTTCTCACCAAAAATAAGTTGTGGTAAAATCTCCCTAAAAATGTTTGTGTTATTTATTTAATTTCTTTGCATCAAATTTCCCTTACGTGCAACGTTGTGCGACTTTGCCAAACTGTTCATCCTCATGAGGTTGTAACTTTTTAACTTTGCACAATTTTGATTGTAGGATTTTAATTTATTAGACTGCAGCACCATCAATTCTAGCTTCATGCAAAAGTAAGCAATGGCAAAGTCAATTAGTCTGGCATTGGTACACCTGTACTGGTTTATTTATTTTTGCCAAGCATACGCAGTAAGGGGCATATTTATGTTCCCTGGCGCATCCCTGCATATCAGCAGGGATGCGCCAGGGAAAATGCGTCACGCAAGTTTACCCTTGCGCCACGTCCGATGCGCCGCAAGGATAAGCAGATGCGTGACGCATCTGCCGGCGGAAGGTTGGCGCAGTGCTGAAGTTGTGTCGCAAGTGCGACGCAACTCCACCACTGTTCCAACCTTCCCTATCCCTAACATGGTGCGTCAATCCTTATGCCTGCTTGAAGCAGGCGTAAGGATTTGACGCACCAGCGCTCGAAAAAGTGACTGCGTGAAATCTTGTAGATTTCACTACGTCACTTTTCCGAGGCGTTCCTGCGCCGGAACGCCCCCTGCGCCGGTACGCCCACATGAAACCTGACGCAGGTTTCATGTGGCGCAGGGGTTTACTACGTGATGCATCTCACTAGATGCGTCACGTTGTAAATATAGCGCAACGCGGCGTATGGTTTCCGTCGCTGCTGCGTCACATGCGTGACGCAACGGCGGCGCAAAAGTGGCGCAAGGGGCTTGTAAATATGCCCCTAAGTGTTAAAGAAGGTCAAAAGTAGACATGCTTTCGTACAACGGTTGTGTAGATAGCTTTGCAAAAAATAAGTTAAAAAAAAGCTCATTACAAAAATAATTTAAAAAATAAAATGAAATGAGAAACGAAAGCAGAATATGTCTGGGTTATCTTTAGCACTGAATTGCGCTAATTATGGGCAAATCTGCACATGTGCACAGGCAAAATGCAGTTACTCTCAGTAAAGAGAGTTGATGGCTGAAGTAGGCTGACCTGAGCCCCACAATGTTTGCCATTGTGGGCGGAAGAAATACGTGAATGACACCTGGAAAGACTAATGAATGAAAAGCCCGGACCAAAAACATCTCTATGTAGATAAATATAGGTATTTTCTTATTATTACTTTTTCGGAAAATAGAGGACTGGAGAAACAGTTTAAGATGTCTCTAGGCCAGACCTAATCAGTAGCAGCACTGCAGACATTTTGCCTGCAGGTAAAATGGCCTGGAATGGCCCACGTTTCTACATCCCCATTGATGAATAGAGAACACAACAGGTACCCAACACAGGGTAAGTACATGATTTGTTGAGTAAAAAGAGTGGAAAACTCTCTGATCTCCAATAAGTGACAACAAAGTGAAATGAACTCATAGATTGTCATGTAGATTCTAAGAATATGTAAATATCTAAAGATACGGGCATTAACGGGGCAAATACACTCACAAGAAAGGGAATCTGAAATTCACAGTTTGGTACCTACTGCATTTGAGTCTGAGATGGCAAATGATGGAAGCTTGGGTTTGCATCATGATCAATGTCTCTAGATGATGCATTGTTTTCGGCTTATTGCAAACACCAGATAAGTTGGGGAAGAAGCTGGACTCATTGATTTGGGTGGCCAATCAATTGAGAAGGTGTGTTCAGACCCTTTGTACCAGCACTGAATAGAGCATGCAGGTGATGGGAGCAGAAGAATCACGAGCATCCCAGAGCAGTGGTCAGCTAATACTGAAATCAGAAGGATGCAACCAGTTTTATGGATGCTGGATGTTCGAAACCTGTGGGCGGTAAGAGAATAGAACCCCCCCAATGAAGGATATGTTTCAAAACCATAGATAATATTAATACCCTCTTGAACCAGGCTCATGTCTTCTGGGCAGAAGGGCAGGGCTACTTATTTGAATCTTTTATTTGCAATTTTTTTTAAATAGCACCAACTCGATCCGAAGGTATTGGAGAGCTTTACGTGAGCATCATTTACATTGAGCATTCATTTTTTAGGCACAGGGAGATTAAGGGTCTGATTTCGATCTTGGCGGATGGTTTACTCAGACACAACAGTGACGGATATCCCGTCCGCCGAAATATAAATCCCATAGGATATAATGGGATTTGTATTTCAACGGAAGGGATACTCTTCACCGTTGTGACGGAGGAACCCGTCCACCAAGATCTAAATCAGGCCCTAAGTGATTTGCTCAGCAAATCACAGGATGTTGAGCCGACACCTAGAATCGAACCTGGCTCTCCGGTTTCAAAGTAGGCAGCTATGGCCATTAGGCCACATCCTCTCCCCTTAGATCACTATAGAGGTAACCTGGTGACATCAAGCAATTACTGTTTTCATGAAGGGCAGCATAGTTCAATATCAGTCAAATGTTTCACACTATGATGTGTAAAAGATTCACATACTGCTTCGGAAAACTCCTGACATGAGTGAGGCCCGGGAAATCAAGCTCAATCAACGGTGCCACTGAACCAGTAATTACTAAAAAGAAATTTCCATATCTTCTACATTGCAAAGTTTCCTAAGTGGACAATCTCCGTACGTGGTAGCCCCTTGTTTCTGATGAATACAAATGAATGATCTGCAAAACGTAAGTCGTGTTAGAGTGGCGGAATCAAGTGATCACTTCTTTGGAAAAGGGTGATGATCACTCTTCATTTTGAGAATATTCCTAGGACCCACAATTTGGAACAAGATACTCATGCCTCAAGTTCTCATTCTTTTGCACTGTGGGATGATCATAGATATTTCCATTGGTGTCCTAAATGTAATGGTACGGAGGTAAACTTTGAAATATCAAATTATAAATGGGTGACCGTCTAAAACAAGACCTGTGAACACCACAAAGAGGATATAAGAGGCATTAAGACATAGGAAATCCTGATACAAAGTCGGCTACTACATTCTTTATCTGTGGAAGATAGGCAAGAAGGGTTCCAGAGGTTCGAATGCAACTTTTAGTAGTGGAACAAGAGAAGGCTAAAGATTAGGGGCCTCATTTATGAGGCCCCTTGCGCCTTCGGAACATCACTTTTTGTGACGTTCCATGGCGCAGGAGCCTGCTTATATTTACGAGGTAGCACTAAGCCACTTTTTTTGGCTTAATGCTGCCTCGTAAATATAGTTCCCTTCAAAGCAGTTTTCTGCGTTAAAGGGGTGTGCAATGGGTGTGGCTGGGGGCGTTCCTAGCAACATCCATGGCTTTTTGACACTGCCCCAGATTTATTAGAAATCGTAAATCTGAGGCAGCGCCAAAAACTTATGCCTCCCCATATCTTTATTTCTGCTCGTTTTTCCTTTTTCTATGTATGCTGCATTCCGCAGCACAGAGAGAAAGAGGAAAAAGCCTCTTGTGATTGTTTTTGTGCAGGAAGGTTTACCTTCCTGCACAAAAACACTCGTCCGCACAACGCAGGCACCCTTGCACCATAGTGCAAAGTTGCCTGCATTGGCGCACGTCAGCCCATTTTGCGCCAGTGCAGGGGAAAAGGACAGGAATGCGCTGTATCTCATATATACGCACATTCCTGCCCTTTTCTTTTGCCGCAGGGCAGCACAGCAGGAAGGCCTGCAGCGCTGCCCAACGACAAGACCTCCTAAATGAGGCCCTAGGGGCCTCATTTATGAGGCCCCTTGCACTGCCGGAACGTCACTTTTTGTAATGTTCCGTGGCGCAGGAGCCTGCTCCATATTTACGAGGCAGCACTAAGTCACTTTTTTTGCCTTAATGCTGCCTCATAAATATTGTTCTCTTTAACACAGTTTTCTGCATTAAAGGGGCGTGCAGTGGGTTTTGCTGGGGGCAGTCCCAGCAACATCCATGGCTATTTGACACTGCCCCAGATTTACGAGGAATCGTAAATCTGAGGCAACGCCAAAAACGTACGCCTCCCCAGGGGAGGTGTAAAGGAGACTCAACGAGGAGAAAATGCATTAGGTGTTTAATTCCTCAGACCAAATTTCTGCTTCGCATGGATTTGTTTTGCCTGCTATAAGGAGAACGTACGTTTTTTCTATCATTTAACCTAAAATCTTACAGAAACCACGCTGAAAGCATTTTTGCAGGCCTTAGCCTTAGTTAATTGTAATTTATGAAGTTTGCAAGTGTTATCAATGAAAGGTAAGTGGAATATGCTTTGTCAGTGGTCCCCATACAGAAGTAACAGAGTGCGGCATCATTATGATCCTTTGGAGATGACCCATAAAAGAGTGCACAGAAAAGATATAGGGCCTCATTTACCCTGTGGCACTTGTAATACCATGTACTGAATATCCGTCAAGTTTGGGATGGAGTAACACATGTGCCGTACTCTAAATCAGGCCCATAGTCATAAAGGTAGCTTGGGAAGACACTTAGGTATAAGGTGGTCCACAGATGTTCAGTAAGCTCAAAAACAAGTTGCAAATGATCGTCAACCAAGATCGCAATGTTATCAATGAAACCTACGGTACTCTAGTGACACTATTTAATGAATGCACCCATGAGAAAATCTCAACACTGATTTAGAGTGCAATATCAGGGGAAATTTGATTGTTCAAGGTGTGCATGCACTGCTCTCTTCCTAGATGCTCAGCACTATTTTGAGGTATTGAAATTAGACTGTAAACATGTACTTCTTTTAATGGATTTAATTAACAAGTAACAAAGGATACTGTAGTGGGCTGGCCCCACGTGTACAGCATACAAAGTAGACGTAGCCGAGTTGTAGTAGATGTAGTTTATTAAGTAGTTGCTGTAAGCTGGAACAGGCCATAGGTAGAGGTTATAGGAAGGTACAACAAGCCCCACCAGGAGCAGCCTCCCTGCTGCTCAGCCCATCTTCAACTGTCATTCAACCATCCACACAAGCACCCAGGCATTCCACTCACACTAACATTCTACACGGAACACTCACACTGGCTGAGCAGCATAGAGCAGGGTGAAAGGGAACATATAAACATTGCATGAGGATACTACATATCCTATCCCTTTTATACTGAACAATATAAAGAACCAAACTAAAAATGAAAACAACTATACACAATAATGTACACATGAAGTTTAACCAACCATTAACCCAGGGATGTAAGGAGTGACACATCACGAGAGGGAAAACGGAAGTACAAAGAAAGAAAGAAGAATGGAAGAATAGAAATGCACATGCACTATTCCCATCCTCTTCCTTTAATAGTAAACAAATAAAGTATATAGCATAATAAGAGCTCACACACACACAAGTGAGCAAGACATGTAACGAGTAAAGTGAAAAACAAAAATAGCATGGGACTGACACCCAAAATGTAACAAATGACGTTGCATGGGACTTACACCCAAGAACTTTGTGCAGCAGAAAGCAGCACGTGGGACTGACACCCAAAATGTAACAAATGACGTTGCATGGGACTGACACCCAAATGTACATGTAACGTTGCATGGGACTGGCACCCAAGAACTTTGTGCAGCAGAAAGCAGCACAGTGTGACAAACGCACACAATACGTCGACACAACAGAAGCGACGCAAATGCACTGAGGGAAGCGCAGGGCGACTTATACACCACAAACATAACAAGACGTTCAAAGGTGTAACTGGGACTGACACCCAAACACAGACATCCAGACGAAAGGATGTACATCAAACCCCTTGTAAGGAATGACATATGCCCAAAAAATGGAGCATAACTACTAATGTCACATGGGACTAATACCCAAGGACAGTACTGTGTGGCACATGCACACAAGGTACAGAGACCAAAAACTAGGAAATGGGACTAACACCCATACCATGCCAAAAGTAACAATCCGTAAAGAAGAGAAATGGGACTCGAACCCACTCCCATCCCAAAGACAGGGATAAAACATATTAAAATGCGTGAACCTGAGACATGGGACTAAACCCCACTCCCAACGCCTTGGTCGGGATTCTACATTTGTAAACCAAACATACGTGAAAAGGAGAAATCGGACTAGGACCACCCCTATCCCTTAAGTAGGAATAACAATGTCTGAAGTACAGGGACATGGGACTGAAACCCACCCCTAACCCTTGGGCAGGGATAACAATGTCATAAAGAAAAACATCAGAGATCTAATGCCAACATAACACGTACATGTGAAATTTCAAACAACAATGTAGGCATATAGCAATCACAAGTCACTCAAAATTCAAGTCTCTTTTCCCTGTAAATGAAGACAGATTTGCATTAAAACTTTTAGACAAGCTCAACAAACTTGTATTCTTTTTTTTTTTTTAAACCAAAGGTGTGCCTGTCACCGCGATCTATTGGGACAAGCATTCCAATTTTCCCAAGAGCACTTCCAAAGAAAGCTATGACACAGTTAAAAACATCCCTGAAATACAGTACATGGTGAGAGACCAAGGCACCAACACACCTCTCAGCCATTGTTCTATCGATCTCAAAACAAAAATTAACTTTATTAAAACCACTCGTAGCAGAATGGACGTGGTTGGCAAAAAGTACTGGAAACGGTGTAGCAAAAAAAAACGGTAATGTGAAAACAACTCCGACATAAATGAAACGGAGGATTCCACTCAGAGGATGTCCAGAAGAAGCTACGACGTAATGTTCAAACCCCAGAGTTCTGCGTAATCCAAAGACACCATGAGGGCACCCAATACAAGATACTTCACACAGAAAGAAAAAATGTACCTTCAAGTTTCCATGAAGATGTGAACTAGAAGCCTGCCACGCCGTACAGGACCACCATGAATCCTGCTTGACATCACAAAATCGTGAGCAAAGACGCACACCTCTGTGCGTGGAGACGTTGAACGTTGTTTCAAACTTTATTGAAGAGGCCCTGGCAGCGTGATTGGCAGACAAGGAGCGTGGTTGGCAAATTCGGAAGCAAACACGGAGGGCCAATCGCCCGCCAACCACAAGATGGCGGTACGTAAGCAGACGTCCTACCGGGTGGCTCCTGGTACGTCTGTGCGTGCAGCGCTGAGGCAGCAGAACCAGGAGGATCTCCATGGTGACGACCAGGAATGAAGGTAAGCCTCCACGCGGGCTGGAAGCTGCGTGCGGACATGGAACAGAGCGCGCCTTCATTTTCAAATGGCTAACTGTTTTTTAAGCTGTCAAAAGAGCCCAAATCAAATTTAGTGAAAAGCACTTACCCCCCACACACGGAGATAAGAGGTGGATAAACACTCCTTCACCACGCGGCCTCCACACTCATCCGGCTTCAACACAGGCTTATCATTTTAAACGTCCAAATTTGTCTTTGCATTAGCGCTTAACAAACGTCCAAATTTGTCTTTGCATTAGCGCTTAACACCTGTGTGTAGGGATCGCCTCTGAGCACCCAAAGTCAGAATGGCAGCTCCTCTCCTCTCATGCCACACGCGCTGATTTGATTATTTTACAAAAAAAATTGCCATAGTTCAACGTGGAGAGCTCCACAAATCCTGCGCTGACACGGAGTTACCAGGATTAGGAAGACCATCCAAACCCACGCATCTTCTTAGCTTGAACGCTGACATGGATGAATTACTTTTAAAAATAAAACTCTCCACAGAACAGAATGACTCCACTCCGCACTGGAGGCAGAAACTTAGACAGCAACAGGTTACCTTTCTTCCTGATGCACTGTAGACGTTAGATATGGCACTTTTAGACGTTTTTTTTTATTAAAATGTCCAGCAAGATGTAAGCAGACTTTCTTTTCGTTTTTTTTAAAATGTTGTAGATGATAAGATCAATTCACAGCACGCCTTGACTGGGCTGTCCGGTGTGGTGGACACTGGTGGGGCAAAGATGCGCGCTTGACTGGTTTCTTTTCCTTATGTTTCCTGAATTTTGTTGCTCTTCATCATTACTTGTAGTAGGTCCTTTCCTACACGTTGTCCTGTTGTACTCCACATCCTTAGTTGGCTCCAACTACCTTCTTTGCGTGAGATTAGCTCCAGATCGTCGCCATAAATATGTAGTGGGCTGGCCCCACGTGTACAGCATACAAAGTAGACGTAGCCGAGTTGTAGTAGATGTAGTTTATTAAGTAGTTGCTGTAAGCTGGAACAGGCCATAGGTAGAGGTTATAGGAAGGTACAACAAGCCCCACCAGGAGCAGCCTCTCTGCTGCTCAGCCCATCTTCAACTGTCATTCAACCATCCACACAAGCACCCAGGCATTCCACTCACACTAACATTCTACACGGAACACTCACACTGGCTGAGCAGCATAGAGCAGGGTGAAAGGGAACATATAAACATTGCATGAGGATACTACAGATACCTTTTTATATCTTTCTTCTGACATTTTCCAATGGATTAGGACAACCTTTTTGTTTAAGTTGGATTTTCATGAATAATTTCTGCATCTCTAAAGATAACAATTTCTGAGCATCAGATCACTATCCAAATATGAGGTGTCCAGTGCAACTTGGTTTCGAACCATTTTGACTCAGCCACAAAAGCTGCAATCACTCATATGTGTAGTGGTGGATAGGTCCCATATAACACCTTCGATAGATCAAGACACCACTTTGATACGTGTAAGGTGTTGGGATGGAGAAAGCATGACCCTGGATAGGGTGTGCCCCTGACTGAAGTTTATCATAGCAAACTCTGTATGCTTTTGACCCTCCACGTCAACACACCCAATAATAGTGTATTTGTTCTAGAGGCATGTCAGTAACATGGATTGAGGCTCAGAGCGGAGCACTATGCTTTGGAGGGGCACAATATGTGCAACCTACTTGGAACCGGGTCTTTCATCCTTCCATAATGTTTAATGCATGCCTATCTGCATGCACAGAGGATGTGTTAAGCATATGTGATATATGTGGCCACAGCCAAACAGAATCCATTTTTTTCACATCCAAGTGGTACCCAAGATGGAAGGTGGGAGGGAGCCAAGAGAGCAGATGTGAATTGCAGGGCTACTCCTAGGCATTTCATGGTCTGTTTGTAGTGGGTCATATTTTTGGGTCTGGCGGAAAGGCGACAGAAAACCCCTTGAAACGTATGAGCTTTTCCTGCATTTTCATTAACCATTGTTCCTCCATAGTTTAAAAGCCAGTTAAGTGGGACAGCCTCCCTTTCCTTTGTATACTTGGGGACATATGTATGACCCAGTTTGCATTGCTCTTGCGCCACACAACGTTGTGTAAGAGTGACACAAACCTTAAGTCAGATTTTTGAAGCAATGCAAAACCACTTTGTGTGGCTTTGAGTGGCTCCAAAAATCTAAAGTAACGCAACACAGCACAAATCACTGCATTGTGTTACTCTGCCCTGGGTAGACATTCCATGGGCGCTGCATGGGTTTTCCCACGCAAGTCCTATGATTTTTTATGCATTCCCAGATTTACAAGACCTTGTAAACCTGGGAATGAGCCAAAAAGATACGCCTCCCCAGGTGAGGCATAACAATGAGCAATATCTTTATTTCTCCTCGTTACTTCCTCTTTCTATGTGTGCTGCATTCTGCACACATAGAAAGAGGAAGAAGCCTCTCAGGATTGTTTTGGGCCGGAAGGTGCCCCTACCCGCACAAAAACAATCCTGCCTACAACACATGCACCGTTGCACCATGATGCAAGGGTGCCTGCTTTGGCAATAGGCTGCCAAACCAGCTCCAAGGCAAGGGAAAATGACAGGAATGCAGCGCATTGGATAAATACAGCGCATTCCTGCCCATTACCTGTGACGCAGGGCAGCACAGCAAGGGGATTTTCTGCGCTGCCCTGCGCCACAAAATTCATAAATATGCCCCATAGTGTGAGTTTCTCCTGTTAGGATATTCTCAGCTCACCCGCACATTCATGCTACCACCTTACAACCTTGCGACCGAGAAGTCTTTCTGAAGCCCATGGTTGAGGCATTGTTGGACCTGGCCCTTTTTGCAGGGTTATCGCCAAACATTTTGCTTCCTCCTGAGTTTGTTCTGACCTGTTTTTGTTGGTTTTCTGACAATGGGCACTTTATCACTGCTGATCAGTGCATAAGGTGCATGTGCTCTCTCCTGTAAACTTGGTAAGATTGGTCAACACCTGTTTGGCATATTTAATTTACCTGCAAGTCCCTTGTACAGTAGTATCCTTTATACACAGGGCCTTTAAATTAAATGCTACTAGTGGGTCTGCAGCGCTGCTTGCGCCACCCACAGAAGTAGTCTTTCAAACCTGTCTCAGGCCTCTGCCACTGTAAGGCCTGCATGCAGAGTTTACTGCCACAGTGACTTGGCATTGCCTTGCACTTCCAGGATAACGAGTGACGTAGAAGGTGACTGTATAAAATGCACAGTAATGATGTTTTTTGACATGTGCAACATATAAGTATTTACTTTCTTGCGCTACCTGTGATGTTATGACAATTGCCTAGTTGACAAAGTGCTTTATGATTTATATGATTGTGGTCTATGCGTTATATACAATATATGAGATATTTTTATATACCACTGTGCAGAATCTCTTCTGTGGTGTATTTATTCTGTCACTGATATGTGTGTGTGTTGTGCAAATGCTTTACACATTGCCTCTGGGATAGGCCTGACTGATCATGCCAAGCTACCAAGTGGGTGAGCAGAGGTTATCTTGGGTGTGTAACTCCCTTATCCTGACTAGAGTGGTGGGTTCTGGCTGGCTTAGGTGCATACACTAGCCAACCAGAAACCCCATTTCTAACAGGCATCCACTACAAAGTCCACTTGCCAGGTTTGGGTAGAGAACCTGGCAAAGTTTGAAAGGCTGACAGGAGAAGTGCACTTGGAGCCATCAATAAAGGAAGGAGCTGACCAGCTGCTGAGCGGGGTACTTGAAGGGCCGTCGCATGAGGAAATCACGCCCTAGAATGGGGGACAGTGAAGGAGCTGGGGAGATGATGGACTTCTTGAAGGACAATGAAGTGCTAGTGGGTGATCGCACTACCAGAAAGTGTGGGGTGCTGATCAGCTAATGACTACAGTCATTTGTTGCACCAGAGTGAAGTGTGCCATGGAGAAGGCAGACCCTGTTCATGGATGAGGACATTGGTCAATGCACTACTAGCCACATGAACAGGGGAAAACTCCAACTTTGTTTATGTCAGAGGGACTGTGGTTTGTGCCCAAGGAAGAATATGAGGGACAGGACTCATCGAATCCCAAGCAGCATGACTTTTCACAAATCCAATTCACTGTCAGTACCTAAGTACTGTCACCTAAGCGAGTGTACGCAGACTCGCCTACCCCATACTGCAATTAATATCAGCTGGCCTGAGAGAATATCAGGCAAATTCTGATTGGTGGGACATGCCAGACACAGACCACCTCAAGCTATGAGGCCACCATCCAATGATAAACTGCAGGCCTGGCTTGCCTCAACTACAGCCAAGGACAGAAGGGTACTGTGCCATTGTGATCATAGAAGGGTGGGAACTACTACACTTTTCAAGGGGGCTGAAACAATAGCCCTTGCTCAGAAGGGTAAAGTGAACCATAGAAGCTCCCCATGGACAACTACTATGACATTCCCCTGAGGACCAATGAGCATTGCCACATATGACCTGTCCATATTGAACTGTTTAGACTGTCCCCTAGAACAGCTATAATCAGTTTACTACTTGCAGTGCCCTTAGATTATGTACAGCAATTGTGTAGTATGTTAGTAATAAGATGTTTTTCAATAACAAACTAGAGAACCGGCTGGACTGTGATTTATTACTTCTTATAAGCTATTCTATTGAGTTCTGAGTTTGTACCCACTCCTCCCGGAGTAAGCTTTGAACTGCTCAACTCCGTTACCCTGAAGGTAAGAGGTAAGTTGCTAAGAGGATGTATGACGGGCGCCTTTTGAGGTTCAATAGAAGATTAAGTCCCAGGACAGCAGTGGTAAATGGATCTTATAGACACATTCTTAGCTTGGTAGCCCTTGACTGTTCTGGGACTCCTGAAAGAGTTTCCACATAAAGTATGAGGTAACCATTTGCACGAATATAGTGGTAAGAAACCACTGAGTTTGGCTTAGGGCTATATTTAGGGTTAGGGTAAAGGTTAGGGATAGCATTATGGATTCTATTTTCATACATGCACACGCACACACACACACACACATGCACACACACATACACACACACACATGCACACACGCACACACACACACACACTCGCACTTCACCAAGAAAAACCGTCATGGCTACACAATTTGAAACAGAAAAAATAATTTGCAAGTTATGGTTAGGAGCACAATCCAGCAACCATGTACCCCATAACTCCCACACCAAATACAATGCTCATGACCTCAATCTTAATGAAGCAGATGTAATTATAAATGATCTAAATCATCTTAGAGATAAGATTACATATCAAGTTACCCATACAACTTTGACAGAGATGACTGTGAGTGTAGTATCTTGAATTGGTTTGATTATGTATTATTATATAATTAAATTTTTATTTTAGGCATGTTATTAATTGGTATAAATATTGAGAGGTTATAAGCATTGCATTTGGTGTGCAAATTATAATTGGGCGGCTGTTGAGCGAGTTATCAATTGTTCTCCTAACCTTAGCTTGCAAATTTCTGATTTGTAATGTACAACCATAACCTCACTTTAAGTGTATTTTCATTTTTTCTAAAACATACACTGAGGTGTTATAACCAATGCTAACTATTGCTTCACTTTAACATTTGCTAAATAGCGTCCAGTGTTTCTCAGAGGCCAACTCTCTCCGGGCAGTCAACACCTGTGACCACGGGGTTCTGCTGTGCACAGAGTGGATTGGCTGAAAAGACCTAGGGGCATATTCTCAAGGATCTATCGCCCAGTTATCGACACTTTCTCGCAGCCAAAGTCGCGATAAATTCATTGCCCCATTCACAAGCTGGCGCTAACAGCCCATAACACCAGTTTACCTGCGAAAGCAGTCGCAAAAAACATCGCCACAGATGACCCCGGCAACTAACGCTAATGATATGCAGAGTAGGCGTTCCCGTGCAAAAATCTGCGACAACACCACTCCACAACATTCTCAACGACCAGCCAGATCGGCGATAAGATCACAAAACATGCGATAAGGCGCGTTAGCAGCAGGAAATTAACACCTGCTCTTACCTGGTGTAAAGTCGGACGACAACCGGCACCAGACAAGGGAGCACAGCCCATAGCCACACATGAAGAACAACAGATGCCCTGGAGCAACCGAACATGCAGCCCGGAGCCCCAATAGGCCAACAACACCCACCGCCACCACCTCTGGGGCCTCACCACGGGCACCCCCCACACCCTCCCCTTTTGGACAAAAAAATTGCACATCAACTCCACGAAATCATGAACCAAACAAATCGCCTGAAGTCGCACAATCACAAAACCTAACATACATGTGTGGTCAGAAAAAGGGAAATCATACATTCATATCCTAATATCCAAATAATACGTTTATTACAGAATAAACCAAATACAACAATCCTGAAGAGGCATGGCGGGTCTTCTCAGGACATTCTGTAAGTCACAGCCTGCAAAACAGAAATCTGGATAAGAAGGTGTGCCATGCGCCCATCAAAGTACAAAGAGAGAGAGCGAAAGAGAGAGGGAGAGAGAAAGAGAGAGAGAGAGAGAGGGAGAGAGGGAGAGAGAAAGAGAGAGGGAGAGAGGAAGAGAGGGAGAGAGAAAGAGAGAGAGAGAGAGGGAGAGAGAAAGAGAGGTGAGAGAGTGCCGACACTGCGGACCTAGGCCTCACTGCTCACCTGCTGCCACCGGTGTGTCTACAACCACGTGCCGGTATACACTGCAGCCCCCAGGTCCCTTATCTGAAACAGTGTCCAGAGACATGAATGGCAGAGTCCATACAGTTGCACACGCCATCATCCCTTGCCTGCCCCTGCGCACACAGGCTGCTGCACCCCAGCCCCTCCCGCCGCCCAGCGACGATTGCCCGCCCCTGCGCAACCAGGCCTCACTGCTCACCTTCCGCCACCGGCGTGTCTCCAAAAGGGCCCACCACGTGCCGGTGGGATCTCCAAGCCCGGGGCCCGTGGCCATGGCACCATCCACATCATGCAGCCCCGCGGGCCACCAGGTCACACACCTGACTCTGGGTCTTGATTTCGCAATGGCAGAGACCACATCAGTGCACACGGCATCATCGCAGGCTGCACACCGGCTCAGTGCTTGAGGTGCCACTAACTCTGTGAACCGCGAGGCAACGCCACGTGGCAGGAGGCCCGCACTGCCCGCTGGCACAGGCCTACACTGCGGTCCAGCAGGGCTCACACTGATCCTTGCCAGTCCTGTCCTCCAGGATGGCGCATCATCGCAGGCTGCACACCCGCTCAGCACTTTAGGTGCCCCTATCTCACTGCACAGCAAGACACCATCCCGTGGTGGTGTGCCTGTGCCTGCCGCAGTGTATCCGGTGCCACCAAGTCTGTGCACCGCTAGCCATGGACCCTTAATGATTGAGTTCCGTGGTGCGGACGCCATCATGTCACCCCCGGCACTGGGCAATGTGAGGTGGCAGGGCCCTAGGCCCTCATGCATACATGAGAACTACACGGAGACACCCAGTTAGAGAGTGGAAATGGCATCCAGAACGTGCGCCAGGCCCTTTTTATTGGCAGGGTCACATGTCCTGTGACGCCTGTGCTGGATGGGTGTGGTGAGGGTGTACACCAGCCGTGAGGGAGTGGCTGTGGCATGATGACAACTAGACCTGTGAGCTGCAGATCCCTACAGTGAAGACCTGGGACATGTGGCGTTGTCCCCCCCCCAGTGTGCGTAAGCGGAGTGGGCTGTCCTGGCGTATGCCAGTCCAGCGTAAGGGTGTGAACAATGACCCTGGAGCTCTGGGCGTGGTCCCGTCCTGGGCTGGACAAGGAAGTGACTAATGGATGTGTCTCTGTTGTAGTGTCGGCGCCACCCGGACCGCAATCGGCCATCTGTCACCCTGTGACAAAAGTCCCACAACATGAGCAACATGGACGTAAGGGGGAATCACTGACCCTACATTCATCCATACTTCCACACTTGAAAGATCATAGACATGACACATCTGTGTGAATATGAATGTTTATTGCACATTCAGTGGAGTGTTGCAACTGGAGCAGTACAGGGCCATGCCAACCCCACTTTACATTGTTGGCCCGTGGAGGGCCAGCCAGAGTCCTTCAGGGAATGACAGGTACATCAGGAGAGGAGGAGTTCAGTAGGCAGTCTGATAGCTGTGTCATTGGTGGCCAAACAGAATATGGCAGTACATGTCAAGGTCCAAGGTGAGTGTCGCAGAGTGCATCGGGGGACAGTGGAAGATGATGATGCGGAGGGCAGAATCAAGCGGAAACAGGCCACATGGCGGAGATGAATGCTACTGCGTCCTTCTGACCACGAAGGCAGATTCATCCGCATCTTCGTCCTCTGCTGTTGCATGTGCCTCACATTTGGGTGGTGGTGTTCTGTCTCCAGCACTGTGTGGCAGCGACACCTCAGGGGCCGGAGATGTGGATGGGGTGGTAGCAGCAGCATGCATCAGCGCCAGGCCTTGTGGCAGCAATGCCATGAGGAGGGTCTTTAGGGCATTGAGGGACCCAGCTACCTCTCGCTGGTGTGCAGCCGTGGCAGCCGCTCTTTCCGCCTGCATCCGCTCCATGTTCTCCATGATCCTCCGCATGTGTCCCAACTCCCGTGCGAGATCGCTGGAGGCACTCTGACTAGACAGCCGTTCTTGTCGCAGAGTCAGGACTCGAGCGATGTCAGCCATGGTCCGTTGGAGAGCATGGAGCGGACTGTGGGTGTCCGTTAGGGACTGTGAGTGGTCCCTGATGGGACTCAGACACCCACGTATGGCATCTAGTTTGGCTGCCATGCGGTCGAACCCCACCTGCACCTGTTCAGCTAGCTTCTCCTGGCACCCCAACACACAGCATTGGAAGGCCATGTGTTCGTTGTGGGGGTCCTGGGAGGCAGCCTTGGTGGTGGGTGCTGCCTGCTGTGTGTTCTGTGCAGGGGGTGGGTTCTCCTCGTGGCCCTGCTCCTGGAAGTGGGCTGCAGTGGCTCTCCACGAGCTGTTGGAGGGCGTCGGAGTCGAAGGTGTGGTGGTCCTCTTCGTCATCAGAGAAGAGAGGTTCGGACTGCTCCGCAGGAGGTGTTGGATTTCCCCCTGCAATGTGTAGGGGAGATGCAGTTTAACATTGTGTTCACATGTATGTTGGCGCATTTTACATGTTTACATTCAGACTGCATGACAATATACATTGTGACTGTTTGGGGGGAGCTGCCTATTTGATGCGGGACAGTGGACATTCCGACTACATCACGGATGTGTGTTTGTACTTGTACATTGTCAACTCACATTTCCCTGCAATGCCAAATGTGATTGGCCAGTTTCTATGCGGCACCAGTTGTGTCCTCTGTTCTGTTGTGGACGTGTTGCGGTTTGTACCACATCGTTGTCAATGTTGATGTGCTCTGCATGTAATGTGTGTGTGCCGCATTTTGGGGGAGTCGCCCCTGCAGCTCTGATTTTGCTGCCCCTTATCCCTTACATGCGGTGTGCCTCGGGCTTCTGTGCTTATGCGGTGCTGAGATGTTGCATACCTGTGTGCATTGGTCTCTTGGTGGGAGTTGGGGGTCTGGGGCATGGTTTGTCCGCAGATGTGCTGTGCTTAATTGTGCATGTGTGCCATTGTGCCCATCTCCCCCGTCCCCCCAGTCCATGGTCGTTACTCACCCTGTTCCTGTTGTGTCCGGTCATGTTGAGCAGTGTCCGGTCCCCCAACTCCTGCCACCGTCTCCCCACTGATGACTGTGGACACCATTTCCTCCATCTCGTCCAGCTCCTCCTGTGGCGCTGGACTCCCACCTCCAGTCTGCATTGCTGCCTTCCGGTTGTTTGCGAGTTTCAGCTTGGTTTTGCGCTTCACATCATTCCAGCGCCTCTTGACCTCGTCCATTGTCCTCCTCAGCACTCCGACTGCATTCACCTTGTCCACGATGGTCTGCCATATTCCATTTTTAGTTGCCAGTGACACAGTGGAGGTGACGAACAGTGTTTGATGGTGTTCTATCACCTCCGTTATCAGGATCCTGTTTTCCTGCGGACTGAACCGCTTCTTCCTACTCTTCTTGTCCTTGCCCTTCCCTGACCCCGAGGTCACAGGCTGGTCCTCCAGGGGGCTTGTGGTGTTCTGGTTGTCCTCTGTGCTTGCTCCGGATGCCTCCATTGTGCTTCGCTGTTGTTTGGCTTTTGTTTGTATGTTTTTTTTCAACTTTTATGGTGCATTTTCCTGCATGACGCGTGGGAATTGCAGGCCTGTGGCTGGTTTTCGCAGATTTTTGTATCACGATTGGCATCATCGCTACTATTTTCGCGTTTTTGCGGCGTCGCGTTGATTTTAACGCATTCATTTGACGCGTTATCGTGTGACTATCGCATGGTACCGCCCTGTTGGGAATATCACGTTAACACGGCGTTATTTTCCCGCGATGGACTGCAATGTGAAGTGTTGGGTTAAGCTCTATTTGCGGTAGTTATCACACGTTCTTGAGAATATGCCTCCTAGACTTCAGCCAGCTCGCGCCCCCAACCTTCGATGGGCAGCCAACACCCGCTGTGCATGGTTGTCAGCATTTTACAGTGAGGTCAGTTGCAGGGACTGATGTTCAGTATAAGATTCATAAATGCGGCAATAAAAAAAAAGAATTCTGATTTTTATTTTAATACCGAGGAGGTCCCTGTAGGCCCCCCCTCATAGGGATCTTGGGGCCAGGGTAGGTTCGCCCAGAATGCACCATGCTGAGTAATGGCAGCTTCAAAAGAAATGTTTTCTTGATGGCCAGCCAATCAGGACTCAGCATATTCATGAATCCGGAGCTGAATTTACAACTCTGCAATCCACAAATAAAGAAAATGCTCCCTATTGCAATGGAGTGCCTTTTTAGAAAAGGAATCACAAATCATCATGGATATGAACATCGGTGAAGGATCAGCGAATTAACATTTCAGAAATCCCTAAAATGTCATCTTTTCATGCCCACCTTTTTAAACGTTGATGGATTTACACCAAACCATCAAAAGCAATAAAGTCCTACCTTCATACCAAATTTGATGTAGTTCCTTTCAGTCGTATTTTCTGTATTGAACAGCAAATAATCCTATGGGAATAAAAATGGGAAATGGCACTTTTGAGACCCTCTAATCCTTTTTTCTTGCCTTGATGAACCTAAAGTTGATGTATTTCTGTTTGAAAAACCTTTGTGCATATTTGGAAAATGGTGCCAAAGTTATTAATAAAATGCAAACATGTTTCCTATGGAAACTCTGACTGAATCATAAGTACACTGGTGTTATCTCCATCAATGTCACACATGTTTTGTGAATGTTATAGTTAAATCTTGAAACTTGATTTGTATGGGCATGATATAATGTTTCCCACTCAATGGAGACATTAAGGGCCTCATTAATGGGATTTTGGAATAGGGCAGCAATTTAAGCAAGACTGTGCATTCCTGTCCTTTTTCCCTGCACTGACACCATTTCGCCATCCTAGCGACAACATAGGCACCCTTGCGATGGGGGCATGGCTTGGCGCCGATGGAGTGAGCAGCGCAGCTCGCGTGCTCCGGTCGGCCAGCCGCCATTGAGTGCCATCCTGACTCCCAGAATGGGACAGAGCCCCTGCGGCGCACTCCCGTAGCTGCTCCGAGTGTGAAGGGTGCGTGAAAGAAGAAGAAACCCCCTCCCTGACGATGAACAGCGGCGGAGAACTGAACTCGGATTGCGGTCTGGAGGTGACCTAAGATGGCAGCGCCCATGGGGAGGTAACTGTGCCGAAGAGAGTCATCTGCCGGCGTCGTTGGAGCAACTGCAGAGGAGTGGAGAATTGAGAGCGCCACCCCGGCTGCCTTGCGGGATCCTGAGGGGGGCCCGGAGACCCCTGAAGTGCAGACAGAGGCGCGGAAATCTTGTG
Organism: Calotriton arnoldi; assembly: GCA_963921515.1. Lineage (NCBI taxonomy): Eukaryota > Metazoa > Chordata > Amphibia > Caudata > Salamandridae > Calotriton > Calotriton arnoldi. The sequence continues at coordinate 217,549 of CAWUFW010018151.1, forward strand.
GCAGCGGACCAGCCAGAGACCCCACATGGCTGGCCTGGGGGCTGAACTTGAGAGCCGGAGGGGACAGACTGTGGGGTGAATAAGGCGGCCCTGCGGCCCGCGGAGGACTCTGGACCGACTCTCCTGAGGTGAGCGAGCCACGGAGATATCAGCTACCGTGGGGGAGGCAGTGACGGGGGCCCGCAATGGAGGTAGGAGAGGGCCCCCCCTTCACCAGTGCAGTGGACTGGACGTGGGTCTGGAGCCTCCCGGCGCTGCTCGGAGGAGTAGGCCATAAGCGGGGAACTGTCGGGAGCGGCTGCAGTGGGGGACTAAGACTGCGCTGAAGAGAACCCCTTTAGAAACCCTGAAACTGGCAGAGCCTGGCAGCCCTCTCAGTGAGTGTATCTCCGGGAGGTCGGACGGAGCGACCGAGGGCCAAGCGGGAGAAATAAGCAGCAGGCGGCTGGCAGTGAGGAAGGGCCCCCCAGGCAGCCGGGGAGGTGTACCCTAGGCCACAGGACTTGACCAAAACAGAGGAAGGGGAATCTCAGCGCTGCAAAGGAGGCTGTAGTGAGGTGGACAGAGACACGGCAGAGGCTTAGCATATCTGACTGGGCCCAACAGCACTGGTGAAGCCAGGGAGCGGGCCAGGGACCTGCCTACCTCGAAGCCCAGCACTCGATACAGGGAAGGGACCCCTAAAATGAGCGCTGACTGGGAAATAACGATGGAAGAAAACAGAGCCGTAAGGAGGGTGTGAGGAGACAGAGAACAGAGACGGGACAGGCGAAGTCGTCACCCGGGTCGGACCGTGACCCAGGAGTCCCTGGCTGAACAAGTGACAGTCTGAGGGGAGCGTGGGGGCGCACGAGGCCAGAACCTGCTGTGCCGCAAGATCCCTGAAAAACACTGAGGGAGGGGGACGCAAGCCTGAACTGTGAAGGTAAGATGTAGCTGAGGAGACCTGCGGTGAGTAGGGCAGAAGCGGACACGACTAATCCATGTACAACTGGGGGAACACAGTTGCTGATGAACGCCCGCAAGAAGAGAAGACCCCACATTTGACAGGAGTTGAAATCAGCATTGTAGGAGTGTGCACTGAGACAGAAGTGAAGTAGTCCGAGAGTGCGCGATGGGGAAAGTCCCCAAAAAGAAAGACAAGGAAGAGGCCCCAATGGAAAAGCCGATGGAGAAGAGTGGGGAGCCCCAACCACAGGCAGAATGCTGTGGAGACCCCACGCTGCAGGACATACTGCAGGCCATCACATCCTCCAGTGAGCGCCTGAAGGCTAAAATTGATTCGCTAGGCCTGGACCTAGGCCTACTTAGGGAAGATCACAAGCGACTGGCGGAACGTGTGAAGACGAATGAAGGCCAGCTCTCCGAGACACTCCCGGACATAGTGACAATGAAACAGCAACTAGCAGCACTCGAGACAAAGGTGCGCACACTGGAATTCCGAGCCGAGGACGCTGAAAATAGATCACGCAGGAACAATCTCAGAATTATAGGTCTACCGGAAAAAATCGAAGGCCGCAACATGGTGGATTATCTTGAAAAATGGCTGCGTGAAGAGGTAGCACCAGATGGCCTGTCAAGCTTTTTCGACTTAGAGAGAGCGCACCAAGTCCCTGCGAAACCACTTATACTGGGAGCGCCGCCACGAGTGGTGATAGCAAAGCTTCTCCATTATTCAGAGGAGACATAGCAATAGACAACTCAAAGGTGTGAATCTTCCCAGATCTTTCCAGGGATGTGCAAAAGCAGAGAGGCTCCTACCGAGAAGTGAAGCAAAGATTGCGACAGCTGAATTACAAGTATGTAACACAATACCCGGTTAAGCTACGAGTGACCACGGAGGGAGGAATGGAGTTCTTCAGGACCCCACAGGAGGCGTCGGACTGGCTGGAGAAGCACGAAGGGATGGAACCGCTGCGAGACCCAGAGAAGAGAAGAAGACGAGAGAACCGCTCTTGGGGCCATCGGGCCTTGAGGCAGACCTTAGCCCCCACACAAGAGGAAGTTCAACAGGAACGTCGGAATGCGATGCAAGTAGTGGCGCTGATGAGCGGCAAAGGAGGAAACTATGTACCGCCGGAGGGCAGCAATGCAGCAGCGGACACTGGCTTGGAGCAGGGGTGTAGTGAGTCTGAGGTGCAGAGTGTGGTACTCCTGGATGTAACACCGCAGACTGCGGACGGCATCGCCTAGACGGAGAGAGATGGGAACAATCGTAAGCAGGGTTGGAGAGACACTAGAACCATCTGATCAAGCGGCAAGGTACTGGGGTTGGTGGGGGGGTGCTGTGGGGGCTCCCAATGGGACCGCAGAACTGAAGGGCAGCCTTCCCCCTTTGCAACTGACTGATCAAACTGCAAGCAGTCACTTGCGGACCTATAACACTAGTTTGGATGGGGGTGTTTTCCTACTTGTCCTGGGGAGTGGGAGTTTGAGGGAATGTTTATTGTTGATATGGGGGGGACAACTTGAGTTGCAGTGCACAAAGACGCGAATGGGAATGAGCGGGGGGAGCAGGTTATTGACAACACCCAAGGAGGGAGGAGGGATGAGAAATGTGACACTACCTAATGGCTGAGTTACAGAAATACAAATGCATGACATGGAACATTAGAAGTATGCACACAATGAGGAAATGACCTAAAGTCCTCTCATACATAAGACGTCGGGGAGCCCAGATAGCCCTGCTGCAAGAGACACACTTAACGCAGAAAGAGGGTCAGGCCTTACAGAGACAGTGGAGGGGTCAACTTTTTTGCACTACATACTCAGCGTATGCACGAGGAGTGTTAATATGGATCCAAGCGGGGGTCCCATTCCAATTAACAGACTCACTGATGGACCCGGAGGGTCGTTACGTAGCCATCAGAGGGCAGTTAGAGGGCCGGGAGTATAGTTAGTATTTACGCCCCCAACTCAGAACAATCGGCCTTCTTCACAAGACTGAATCATTGCCTGACGCAATACTTGACTGGAACTACCCTAATGGGAGGAGACTTCAATAGTGTAGACAATGTACTTCTAGATAGATCTCACCCCCATTACGAAGTTCCCAAGCAGTAAGAGCCTCACACGCATTCACTACCTGGAGACAGAGCAGGGGACTGATAGATGCCTGGAGAACGTTACACCCCCAAGATAGAGACCACTCCTATTTTTCTGCAGTACATGAGGTACACACACGTTTAGATGCCTTCCTATGCACAGCAGACATGCAACAACACGTTACCGCTGCGGAATATCTTTCGCGCACGATATCGGATCATAACCCAGTGGTCCTATCATTGACATGGATGCATCCTATACCATCGATCTCCACTTGGAGGCTTCGGCCGGACACCATAGAAGACCAGGTCTTCCGGGAAGAGATCAGGGGTGAAATTGAGCACTACTTTGCGGCCAACTCGGGGACGGCCTCGTTGGCGAATGCAGAGTGGGACGCCTTCAAGTCAGTCTTGAGAGGTCAATGCATAACACGGACCACAGGGGTTAGGCGCATCCTACTGGGGGAGGTTGAGGAGGCAGAGGTGACCCTTAGGGGATTGGAACGCAGAAGGCCTGAACAGCAAGCTGTATTAGAAGCCAAAGAGGAAGTGGCAAGACAGACAGAGAGGCTTGGATGCTTCAATTACAAGAAGTACATGGAGCGCACTCACGCAGAGAGAGATAAATCAGGATCGCTCCTGGCATGGCTGGCAAAATCCGGTGAGCAGGAGCCCACTGCTGGTGGAAATAGAGGATGAGGAAGGGGTTTGGCATTACACACAGGCAAAGATTAATGAGGTGTTCACCCGCTACTATGCAAAGTTCACTAGAAGGCGAGAATGCGGAAGCTAGGGAGTACCTTGCAGGTTTGCAGATGACGGGGCTGCACCTTGAGGAGGCTGAGGAGTTAGGAGCGGACATTACGCAGCAGGAGGTGCGGGCCGCCATCAAGGGTATGGCAAGGAACAAGACCCCGGGCACAGATGGCCTACCGGCCGAATTCTACGCAGTGTATGTGGAGGAACTGGCGCCCCAACTAATTACACTATATCAAGAGGCCCGTGAGACGGGGGGTCCTGCTGGAGAGTACTAGGGAGGCCCTCATCGTCCCGGTGCCTAAGCCTGGGAAAGAGCATGACTACGCAGCCTACAGTCCTCTATCCATGCTAAACATGGATTATAAAATCCTAAGCAAGATTTTGGCGATGCGCCTTCTCCCCCACATGCCGGAACTGGTCCATGCAGACCAAGCGGGGTTTATTCTGGGGCAGAACACGGCCATGAACATTCGGTGACTCCTGGCTGTCATGGACTCCAATGGATACAACAGGCAGGAGGTGGCGGTGTTCGCAGTAGACATTGAGAAGGCCTTTGACAGCCTTGAATGGCCTTACCTTTATGAAGAGTTGTTTAGGATGGGACTGGGAGGAGGCTTTCTTTCATGGGTATGGCTATTATATGTGACCCCCACGGCCCGGGTTCGTACCGGGAAGACCATCTCACCCAGGCAGAAGGTGGAGAGGGGCACGAGGCAGGGATGCCCCCTCTCCCCGCTGCTGATCGCTCTTGCCATGGAGCCCCTGGCATGCAGGTCACGGAGCGGACAGGACTATAATGGCCTAATGATAGGGGAGGTGAAACACTCTATAGCTTTATACGCAGATGACCTTCTGCTATTCCTCAGTGATACAGCGGATGAGTTGAGAGGGGCACGGGGCATGCTGGCCCAGTTTGGCAGTGTATCTGGCCTCAAAGTCAATTGGCAGAAATCTAGACTATATCCCATGGCGCCCGATACACCCCCAACGCCTGACCTAGGGACCCTGAAGTGAGAACCTGACTGACTGCCATACTTAGGAGTTAAAATATACCACGGTTCATCTGAGCTGCTGGAGGGTAATGTGGGTAGAGCGATGAGATAAGTGCGTTCTGCAATGGAATTCTGGGGAACATTGCCATTATCGGTAGCTGGGCGGGTAGCAGTGTTAAAGATTGTAGCGCTTCCGCGGCTCCTGTATTATTTCGGGGCACTCCCGGTGTGGATCCCGCGGGCAACATTCAAGGAGCTTGACTCGATGATCATATCCCTTATCTGGGGAGCTGGACGCAGAAGGGTAGCATTGGCCTCCTTTCAGCGCCCCTTAGCGGAGGGCGGCCGGGCGGTCCCTGATTTTGAGGGATATTATATAGCTGCCCAGCTGTACTGGCTGATACAGTGGCTAGCGGTGAGCGAAACCCAGATAGGGAGCAATACCTGGCCGCACCGGACGCTGCAACCCTTGCAAAGATCCTGCTACGGGTACGAAGGGACCTGTCGGGAGACACAGCAGAAATCAGGGTGGTGGTGCGTTGTTGGGCCAGATACCTGAGGCGGTGGGCGCAAAGATCCCTTACTCCCCGATCTTGCCCATAACGATGCTTCGCTGTCTGCCCCAGGGAGAACACTGGGCAGGACTAGAAGACTAGGAAGAGGCAGGTCTGAAAGTAATGCGGGACCTATATCAAGACTCGGTACCACTCCCCTTTGAGGAACTGCAAGCAGCATATGACTTGCCAGGAGGTCAGTTTCTGAAACATGGGGCCCCTATTAGAAGGATTAGAAAACACTGGGGCGTGGGTGGCACAGAACCCAGGGCACTGGCAGGATGCAGTTATGTTGTGTTATCGGCAGGAAGGCTCAAAACGGTCTTAATCCTCTACAAGGCAATGAGGCAGGATATGCAGAAGCCGCTGGAGCGACTGCGGTTACAGTGGGAGGAAGACCTGGGGAAGCAGGTCCCAGAGAAGGATTGGGACAAGATCCTTGAGCGAACCCCAAAGGCATCTAGAAATGCCCGTTTCAAACTAAGAGCGTATCTCACCCCATCCCGCATTAGGAAATACTTCGAGACGGAGACTGCGACATGCCCAAAATGTGGAGAGAGGGAAGCACATATCATTCACATGTTCCGGAGCTGCCCCACACTGCAAAGTTTTTGGGAGGAGATAAGACAGTAAATTAGCGATCTCATTGACAAAGAGCCCCCACAAACCCCAGAGCACTTCTTATTAGGATGGTTCCCACACACGGCCAAAAACAAGACAACCGGGAAGTTTCAGGATCTCGCCTACGTTCTGGCTAAGAGAGAGATAGCCAGGAATTGGAAAGCACCGGGAGGGCCAAGGATAGATGCTTGGAGAAGAGAACTTGAAAAAAGAGAAGCCAGCCGAGGGATAGGTAAAACAGATAGGACGAGGGCATGGGAAAGCCTTGTAGGTCAATTGAAGGCAGATAAACAGGGATCTAGCAAGATGGGCTCCCCACAACTGGCGGTGTTGGAACAGGAGAGGGGAAGAGAAGAACAATAGGACTAGAGGCGGCAGGTGTTTCAGAGCAGCGCCGTTAAACCCTTGATCTATAAACACGTCGCAACTCCCAGAGATCCCACTACACTAACTTCAGCGCAACTCAAGGGGGGTGGGAGGGACAGTTTTGTTACGGGGGATGTTAAGTAAATCACGCCAGAGAATAAGTCTGTTTAGAGATATGTGCAAGAACTGACGCGAATACTATGCATATATGTCAATGCAGTATTTAAAAAAAACGAATAAAATCTGGTTGTTAAAAAAAAAAGCATAGGCACCCTTGCACCAGGATTGTTTTTATGCACGAAGGGGCACTTTCCTGCACAAAAATAATCCTAAGAGGTGTGTTCCTCTTTCGATGTGTGCTGCAGCACACAAGGAAAGAGGAAAAATGAGGAGAAATAAACATATCTCTCCTCGTTACGCCTACTGTTCGGAGGTGTAAAGATTTGGCAGTTCCCTAGGTTTACATGAGTTTGTAAATCTGGAGCAGTGACAAATTCCATGGGTATTGCATGGGAAAATCCACAGCAACACCCATAGAGCACCTCCCCGGGTGTAGAGTAATGCGACACAGTGATTTGTGCTGCGCGCCTTTCTCATGATTTATGAGGCCACTCAAAGCAAGGCAGAATGACTTTGCGTTGCTTCATAAATCGAACTGAGAGCCCTGCGTCACGCTTGTTCCATCTTATGTGTTGCAAAAGTGGTGCAGGGCTCTCATAAATAAGTCTCTAAATACTTTTGACTATGCAGGTACTAATTGGAGCACTGTGCACTATTAGTCTGGAGTGCTTCTATTCACAATGTGGTCTGAGACTGAGAGGAATGGTCTAGAGCCCCTTTGAAAAAATTGTACCCAACTGTCAATTAAGACATTTCTGTTAAAAACCCTTTCCTGCTGAACTAAGGGAAATCTTAACTGAAATTTTTCCTAATAGTTTTTAATTCCTAGCATTAACGTTAAGTTGTGCCTACATTGAATAAAAAATCAGTCATTTAGATGATACATATAATATAGGGAGAAAATCAGAGTGGTGGATAATAATGCAGATTGTTTTAGGGTAAAATTACAAAATCTTCCCCAGCCTCCTTATGGCTTTGTCAAATGTCTAGACCAGCCATGCTTAAACTGTGGTCAGTGAGCTCCCGTGGGTGCGCACCTTCAACTAGGGGGATACGCAGCTGTTTAGAAAATTAAATAATATGAAAAATTGCTGAAGTATAAATACACAAGAAAACACAATATAAAACTAAAAATTGAAAAGCACTCTGTATTTGCGAAGGAATTTAAAATTGGGGTCTAAAAGTTAGGTTGGAATCCTTAACTGTAGTTTTGGGAGTACCACATGCAGAGCAAATGTCTAGTTTGGATGATTGGTGGCCTCAATTGAAACATCTTGGAAGTAGCGCATGCAGAGCAAATGTCTAGTTTGGATGATTGGTGGCCTCAATTGAATCACTGGTATGTGATGACAAAAAAAGAACTTGCTTTAATAGTGCAAAAGAGACAGTGACAAGCTAGAGTTTAGCTTATTGCTTCATCTTTTAAAAATAAACACAAATTCTTAAAAGCTCCAACCTTACCATTAAAATTAAGAAAAAAATGATTTTGTTCTTTTCTGGTGAATTAAATAAAACATTTCTCAATTTTTATATTTGTGTACTGTATTTTATTTTACAGTTTGAGGGTAAAAGTGTAGGAATTTCATAGGTTGGGATCTGTGGCCTTAGGTAATGATTGGAGGTCCACGGAAGTCAAAATGTAAAGAACTGCTGGTCTAGACTCCAAATAGATGGAGCGAGGTGTCTTATTGTCTGACCCATGGACTCTCACTGAAAATCACCCTTTTGGCAGGTAGGAAAATCTTATTTTAAATATTAACTAATCACCCTTAAGCACACCTTGCAGCCCACAAGATAGGGTGTATAATATTTAAGAGTGGAACATTTATGACATTATAAATTACATGTTCCCCCAGTGACTAGGCCCAAAATGACTGTCACTTGTCTGACTGTAAGTGCCACACAAAAAACATCATAGTACAGATTCTACACTTTAATCTATAACATTTAACCTGTACCAGCTGCAGACACCATTAAAATATATATTTTTATATTTATTAAAAAGCCAATCTAAAGGTAAAATCCGATTTTTATTAAATGTGTAGGAAAAATTACTTTTAAAAAGTTACCTTTTCTCTGCCTGAAGTTCCTGGAAGCTAATTTGCTTTAAATCTACAGCAATTCCCAGCCTGCGCTTAGCCTGATTAGCGGTTTGAAAGAGGTGTGAAATTCCTAACAAGAGCACAAAATAGCCAGACCTGAATGAACAGAGATTGACTCCTCTGAGCTTAATAAAATATTCACTGTGGGGGCTATGGGCATTCTGTTGACACAACAGTGTCAAATCCTGCCTGACAGTTTTGTTGAGCCACATGTAACACTTTGGTGGACTTGAAAGAGAGAGAACAGGATGCCATTACAGTACTTGTGTACACCTTGTCTGGCTGCTGAAGGACTCTGCTTTTGTCCTGCCAGAGTTCTGACTCTGGGTATGCTGTGGGTGCAGTGCCTGCTTCAAAATGGATTTTCATGTTAAATGTGGGAGGACACTAGTGATTATCATAGTTCACTCAACTACACACCCACAACCCTCAGAGCCCAGGTTTAGTATGGCTGAAGTCTTTAGCCATCTTGAAAATGCCCTGATACATGGCATTTTAGGCTGTTTGCAGTAAGGCAAACAGGAACTACTGAGAAATGTGTAGGGTTACCCCGGGAACTTTTACCCCATTGGTTAAGAAGTGCCCAGGAGTCACCCTCACCCATTAGCTGGTGCCAAGCACCTGGACATAACACTTTCTGGACCTGCTGAAGAACAGAAGAGTGCTGTACCTGCTGTCTGTGACCTGTGAGGAGCTGTGAAGGACTGGACCCTGTTCCCAAGACAAAGAATTAGACTCTGTAGATCAGCTGGTGTTGCTGTAGAGGCAGAAAAAGCTGCAAGAGGCCATTTCCCTACAATTTCCAGCTGATCATTTACAAGTGGAGCATGGACTGATTTTGCTGATGACCTCTGCTTGGCACCCTGAGAGTATGTAGGTGCCCCCCTGATGTCCTGGGTGCTTAGAGATGCACTGCTCTGGTTGTTTGGGCCCCAGGAAACAGTTTGCAAACTTTTAAACACTTTTGGTACAGATCCAAGGGGACTTACAGAAAAAAGTACACACCCAGCATTTCAACAACATCGGATTGAATTCCAGATTTGTCCCTCTGAAAGGCTCCAGCATCTCTAAAAAATTAAAAGTCCCTTTTAGTTTTGAGACTTAAAAACCTTTTAAAGCAAAGAACTCAAAAGCTCCAAAGGCTTAGCAGGATCAACCTGTGGCAGGTATCTGACCAGCAACTCCGCAGCAGAAGCAACTATATTTTCAGATTTGTCTCACAGGGAAAAAGCATTTTCTTTTAAAAAAATGACAAAGTCCCTCTTTGGATTAAGACTCTGAAACTTTTAAAAACTTATAGACTTCCAGATTTTCACTAGGACAAAGCCACTTAGTGTATCTGACCAGGGCTCCATCGAGATTGGCCTCAAATCGTGCCTAGATCCTAGTTTACAGTAACAATTGACTACCATTGGTGCGTTACACTTTTTGTTGCTATTTTGACTTAAATCATTTAAAAATTCATATCTCAGATTCTCCTTATTTGATTTTTTTTGTTTTGTTGTCATTTTGTTTGATTTGTTTTTATGTTTTTTTTCTAATTTGGATTGCGATTTGGATTGTTTGATGGTTTGACTTTTTACTGTTTGTACTGCATATTTTGCACATTGCCCTAAATTACGACTGTCTGCTTTGTGCTCTAGCTACCAGGGGGTTAAGCTCAGGTTAATTTAGTGCAGGGGTCTCCAACCTTTTTGTAATAAGAGCTACTTCTGATCAATGAAAACCTTCCCGAGTTACTAATAGTATTTGTCTTGTTATAGTGACCACATCGGTCAAGTTAACATTAGTAGCTACACCATTCAAGTTTACGAGCCATGATCACGTCAGTGCATCAGGCAGGGTAGCCAAAAGTAATATAAACAAGCATTTGCAATGCAATAGGTCTCACATTTATGAGAGTTTGAGCTATTGGCATTGTAAATAAAAATGACTTTTATTTATATGTTGTTTTTTTAAACAGACCTATTGCATTGCAAATGCATGCTATAAAAATTAGAAAAAAGCTTTAGGAGAGAGCGTGTCCTGCCTGCAACAGCAGGTAGGACAAAGCTATTTGAGAAAATAGTGCTCGGAGGCTGTAATTAAAGCCTACCGAGCAACAACACATGTAACAAGGGGTGTCGCCATGGGAGGTTACAAAATTAGACAAGGTGGTACTAAGGAGGAGCTACTAAGCCTTTTCACCAATGAACAGCCACAGTTTACAGTGGACAATGACACAAGCCAATGAAAAATGTGGGCGGAGAGTGGGCGGAGCTTCAAGTCCCTACCTCAATACAGCATGCCTTGCAGAGCAGCGCATGCGCTGCCCAGGCTCGACCTAAAAAGGCTTTGTCAGTTTGGGGTACCTTTACATAGGTAATACATTATAGCTGTAACTTGAATGCCCCTTTCACTTTAAATATATTTTGGGAATTCAACAATTTTTCTCCAAACATCAGTTCATGAGTTATGAAAACACACACATTTTTGTCTTGAATTTTCAATTTTGGTATACATATATTAATTCTGACAAATAGAAGCTTCTAATTTAGAAGACTGGGCTGGACACAGGAGAGCTACATACAGGTAGCTGGAGAGCTATCAGTAGCTCGCGAGCAACTCGTTGGAGACGCCTCATTTAGTGACTTTGAGGGCTCACCATAACAAGAGCTGTGATTATACCTCAGGGAAGGCAGTCCCCCACCCCAAATAATAATTCAATTGATTCCACCCGACCTCCCCCATTTCATAGCAGCAGCTGCCTCACATGAACAGCTACACACATGCACATCAGACATTACAAGTGACCCCCCATACCCGTAGCATCTCTTGGATGCCAACCAGGGCTATAAGTGGGCTGGATCTAGGCGGTGCTCAGCACCGGTAGTTCTTAAAAGCAGGTGCTGAGACGGGTCCCTTTCGGGCTCTCCATTTTTACCTTCAGGGTGGAGGAAAAAAAAGCTTAACGCTGCTATAGTACCATCCGTCACTGCTTTTGATGTAACTTTAAAGAGACTCATTTTTCAGTTTTATATAGCGCAAATTTAGAGCAAACATGAGCACCAGTTACATTACACAAGGAGATATTCATGTTTTGAATCACAGGATGTTGAGCCGACGCCAGGCTCAAACCTACTTTCTCAGCTCAAAGGTCGGCAGCTCTATCTTTAGCCACAACCTCGCCCACAAGAACGGAAGCATTTTCAATATTATATACAACTAAGTCATAGTTGTTGCACAAGGAGATGATGGATGGAGCGCTGAAACTTTTCAGTCACACACCCCCAGTCACAGATCTGGGTTGAATCCATCATCATTCTTTAGCTCACTTCGCCACCTCAGTTCAGACCGAGATATATGCAAATCAGTCTTGACCCTGTGCCTCATGGGAACAGTCCAGCCCAAACTGCCAAGCCTGGTCTTCCCTGAACCGGAAACAAGGATCCTGGGACCAGTTTCGGGGTAACACCCCTCATCAGCCAGGCTAGCTTAAATCCAGTGGCAAAGTGAGCAAGGGACCCACGTCTGGGCATACCATGCCAAATTAGGGCAAACAAAGCAAACACAGGGAGATGATGGGCGGAGGGCTGAAACTTTTCAGTCACTCACCCCCAGTCACAGATCTGGGTTGAATCCATCATCATTCTTTAGTTTACTTCGCCCCCTCAGTTCAGTCCCAGCTATATGCAAATCAGTCTTGACCCTGTGCCTCATGGGAACAATCCAGCCCGAACTGCCAAGCCAGGTCTTCCCTGAACCGGAAACAAGAATCCTGGGACCGGTTTCGGGGTAACACCTCTCATCAGCCAGGCTAGCTTAAATCCAGTGGCAAAGTGAGCAAGGGACCCACGTCTGGGCATACCCTGCCAACTTAGGTCAAACAAAGCAAACACAAGGAGATGATGGACGGAGCGCTGAAACTTTTAAGTCACTCACCCCCAGTCACAGATCTGAGTTGAATCCATCATCATTCTTTAGCTCACTTCACCACCTCAGTTCAGACCCAGCTATATGCAAATCAGTCTTGACCCTGTGCCTCATGGGAACAGTCCAGCACGAACTGCCAAGCCAGGTGTTCCCTGAACCAGAAACAAGCATCCTGGGACTGGTTTCGGGGTAACACCCCTCATCAGCCAGGCTAGCTGGAGTCCAGTGGCAAAGTGAACAAGGGACCCATGCCTGGGCATACCCTGCCAACTTAGAGCTAACAAAGCAAACACAAGGAGATGATGGACGGAGCGCTAAACTTTTCAGTCATTCACCCCCAGTCAAAGATCTGGGTTGAATCCATCATCATTCTTTAGCTCACTTCGCCACCTCAGTTCAGACCCAGCTATTTGCAAATCAGTCTTGACCCTGTGCCTCATGGGAACAGTCCAGCACGAACTGCCAAGCCAGGTGTTCTCTGAACCAGAAACAAGCATCCTGGGACTGGTTTCCGGGTAACACCTCTCATCAGCCAGGCTAGCTGGAGTCCAGTGGCAAAGTGAGCAAGGGACCCACGCCTGGGCATACCCTGCCAACTTTGGGCTAACAAAGCAAACACAAGGAGATGATGGACGGAGCGCTGAAACTTTTCAGTCACTCACCCCCAGTCACAGATCTGGGTTGAATCCATCATCATTCTTTAGCTCACTTCGTCACCTCAGTTCAGACCCAGCTATATGCAAATCAGTCTTGACCCTGTGCCTCATGGGAACAGTCCAGCCCGAACTGCCAAGCCGGGTCTTCCCTGAACCGGAAACAAGCATCCTGGGACCAGTTTCGGGGTAACAGCCCTCATCAGCCAAGATAGCTTGAATCCAGTGGCAAAGTGAGCAAGGGACCCACGCATGGGCATACCTTGCCAAATTAGGGCGAACAAAGCAAACACAAGGAGATGGACGGAGCGCTGAAACTTTTCAGTCACTCACCCCCAGTCACAGATCTGGGTTGAATCCATCATCATTCTTTAGCTCACTTCGCCACCTCAGTTCAGACCCAGCTATATGCAAATCAGTCTTGACCCTGTGCCTCATGGGAACAATCCAGCCCGAACTGCTAAGCCAGGTCTTCCCTGAACCGGAAACAAGCATCCTGGGACCAGTTTCGGAGTAACATCCCTCATCAGCCAGGCCAGCTTGAATCCTGTGGCAAAGTGAGCAAGGGACCCACTTCTGGGCATACCCTGCCAACTTAGGGCGAACAAAGCAAACACAAGGAGATGATGGACGGAGCGCTGAAACTTTTCAGTCACTCACCCCCAGTCACAGATCTGGGTTGAATCCATCATCATTCTTTAGCTCATTTCGCCACCTCAGTTCAGACCCAGCTATATGCAAATCAGTCTTGACCCTGTACCTCATGGGAACAGTCCAGCCCGAACTGCCAAGCCAGTTCTTCCCTGAACCGGAAACAAGCATCCTGTGACCGGTTTCGGGGTAACCCCCTCATCAGCCAGGCTAGCTTGAATCCAGTGGAAAAGTGAGCAAGGGACCCACGTCTGGGCATACCCTGCCAATTTAGGTCGAACAAAGCAAACACAAGGAGATGATGGACGGAGCGCTGAAACCTTTCACTCACTCACCCCCAGTCATAGATCTGGAATGGCATGGGGAGCAATAAAATGATGGATTAAGGCCAGATCTCTGTACTGGGGTGAATGTATGACATTGTTCTGCATTCTGTCCATCAATTGTTCTTTTTGCATTTGTCACCCGAGTGGGACGGGTATGCCCAGACGTGGGTCCCGTGCTCTCCATGCCACTGGAGTCAAGCTATCCTGGCTGATGAGGGGTGTAACCCCGAAACGGGTCCTAGGATGCTTGTTTCCAGTCCAGGGAGGACCTGGCCTGGCAGTTCGGACTGGACTGTTCCCATTGGGTGCAGGGTCAAGACTGATTTGCATATGGCTGGGTTCAAACTAGAATGGCATGGGGAGAAAAAAATCGATGGATTAAGGCCCAGATCTCTGTACTGGGGTGAATGTATGACATTGTTCTGCATTCTGTCCATCAATTGTTCTTTTTGCTTATTTATCTTATGCAATTTACAACCATTGACAAAGCCAATAGTGCTGGATTGTTGTAGGTGTAATGTTATTTGCTGTGTTAAAAATCTGACTAAATGGACAGAAGCAGCAAAATGCCAGTGGAGCGCACACTATGCTAAGTACAGATTTTTAGCTTAAGTTTTTTAAGCCACGTCCTTAATTTCATCGGCCATGCCCCTATGAGAGACTCCCCAGTTTTTTCATCCCACTTAAAGCCCTGATGCCAACTGTCTCACAATAACGTTTCCTGTCCTACACGCCAAGCTTCGGAAGTTGACCCCCGATCTTTTCTTCACTTTCCATGTTTTCCTTTGTGTTTTGCATTAACACTCATTACATCCTCAGCCCGTCAAATGATTAAAAAGCGCAATTTGACAGCTTTTCATAGCAAGATCTCTGTCGCTTGTTTATTTTCTGCCTTCTCAAGGATTTGCTGCCACATGAAGAGATTCGGAAATAATCGTCTGAAAGCCGTTGAAACTCCAGAGCCGGCAGGCACTGGTAACGCAGCACCCCTCAAGACTCAAGCGATATTCTCAGATGGAGAAATATTCATGCAATCTTATAGCGCTCTGATCAAACCCACCACTGACATTTTACTTTCGAGGGACTCTGTACGTCTTACTCTGACGTGTGATTAGCAACTTGCTCGGGGCGGGATTAGAGAAGGTATGCTACAGTGCTCGAAGCTGTGGCGCGCCATAAGAAATGTAAATATGTTGATGTCAATCATTTTCCTGGTAAAGGCGTCTCGTGCATACCGAGCTGCTTCTACCTCACAAACCCACGCAGCCCTCTTATTCGCTGAGGATTCGCAACTCTTGTAAAATGTTTACTTTATGGAATGTGGCAAGTGGTGCTTCATTAAAAATTGGGGACGGATGGGGAAGGGTTGTGAAATAAAATGAATGATACAGCCCGACATTTAAATAGGCCCAGGCCTTCAGCAAACAGGAGCTTGGGGGCTTCTTGGGAGCAGCGCTTAATTTATAATTAATAAGTGCCAGGGCTCTCGTCAGGAGGCCACTGGAGCTTGCACCAAACATTGCCTCTGTCATGCTGGCAGTGATAGTAATAACATAACTAGTGATAGAGCGAAATGTGCTTGTGAATTGTAGGGGTGCATCATAATCACTGATAGGCCGCACCCGCATGTAATCAGACATATATTCGCATATATTCAGTTGTGTATTCATGTATGTTTAGTAAGAGTGAATAGTTCACTA